>JANHMN010000001.1:97389333-97407336 GCA_030674055.1 Rhabdomys pumilio
AGAGAGAGAGAGAGAGAGAGAGAGAGAGAGAGAGAGAGAGAGAGAGAGAGAGGCACACATATACACACACCACACACCACACTCATACCTCTTATATACTTTCTAACAGCTTGAGGTTGTGTTAGCTATTACTGTGCATTTTATTTTAGTTTTACCCAATCTCATAGAGAAATTGCTTCAAACATTTTTTATAGAATCAGCCATGAACTTTATATAATTTATGGTTTTCTTCATTTTCCCTCCCCTCCTTCTTTATCATCTTTCAGACCTCTTGAACTTAGGAACTTAATTCTCCATGTCTCTCATATATTTGTATTGGTATATAGTCTTTATAATAATTTTTTCATTATTAGCTTCCCGACTCTCTTAAGCCTCTCTTTTGATTGTCTCATTTGCTTATATTATAAATCACTATATTATTGTTCTCTATATCTCCCCGTTTCCTTTCTCCCCTCACTGTTACTCTCTCGCTCTCTTTCCCTCTCTCACCACTTCATCCTCCTTCTCCCCATTTCTTCATCCACCTCAGTCATCTTTCTTGTTTTCTGACAGTCTGCTTTAGTGATTCCAGATGGCCAAGAATTCCATCTGAACCCAGACTGGCTTTGAACTCAGGAACTTCCTGCCTCAGCCGTCAGACTGCTAGGCAATTTGTTTTCTCATGCTAAATGTTAATCATTATCCATCTTTTTTGAAATCTTTGGTACACAGAACTCTTCTAATTAAAATCCTTCCATTCCCACATGTATGGCCATTTCAGAGTCATTTTCATCAAAAAAAAATCATATTTCTCTGCTATCCAGTAGTTTCTTTATTAATAATCCAGTCAGTTTCTTCTTACTTTATGATTCTTAGAATCATAAACCTATCATAACTATATCACCTACCATAAACTATGAAGGAGGATTTGGCCACTTCTCCAAAGATTGATTAAGAAAATTAAGATTTACTAAGTGAGCGTATAAATTCTCCCTCTACCTGTTATATGTTTGTGTATGCATAAATTTGTATAGTTTCACACATATATATATGTATATATATATATATATATATATATATATATATATATATACATATATATACATATATATATGATATAATAACTTATTACATATGGTACTTTTTACATTTATTTAGTTACTTGTATACATGTATAAGTACGTGAACATGCCCATGTCACAATGAATATATAGAGGTCACAAGATACTTGTGGGCACCAGTTCTCTCTGTCATGCCAATTCCCAGGATCAAACTTTTATTGTCAGGTTTGGCGATAAAACAAGCACCTTTACCCACTGAGCTATTGCTCTGGGAAGCTCCCTTCTTGTCACAGTGCATGCGTGGAGATCAGAGGACCCCTTTAGGAAGTGGATCTCTCCCCTGTGCATTTAGGAATGGGGCTAAGGGTGTCAGGGTGGCATAGGAAGTGCCCTTACCTGCTAAAACATCTCATCAGCTCTTTGCCTAATATATTTTGAGTGCTTAGAGGATGTTGAAATTTCACATTATGTGTGAAAATCCTTTGGACACTGTGAAATCTTCATGAGTGTACTGTAGTATGTCCTTGAAAGCCAACTTTGCTCACATTATTGATGGTTAGTGGAAGACATGATATGAATCCAAGGAACAGTTTTGTTTTTTATTCTGGCAGTTGTGAAATGTACTTGTTGAATTTAACATCAAGATATTCCTCTCATTTGAAATTAAAGGTCTAATTTAAAAGATAAGTTTCCCCAGTAGGGAAAAGATTGAGGAAAATTCAGACAATTCTGAAAAATCACAATCTTTGATGAGGATTTCCATGGCAATCACTGAGAAATAACTTTAAAATGTAGGAGTATCTTAAGAGCCATATCTAATGTTCACTTTTCTGGTTATAAGATCTAAGTTAAGTACTGTTAGAAGGGAAACACCATAGTAGGGGATTAAGGATAAGAAAATGCTACTTGATGTTTTGAAAACATCATGTAAATAGAATTTGTTATTCATTCATCTATCTGACAAAATATATTCAGTCTCCACTGTAGGCTGGGTATATGATAATTATGATAAATAAAGTAGTATGCATAATCATTATTGATTATCACCTTTTTGAGTATTAGAATATGAAGAAGAAAAGTCAGTATTAAAATTCACTGTTTTGACAAGATTTACCTAACAGAATACTATAGTGAAATAATTGGCCCTGGTTAGGAGAATAATGAAAAACTCTGGACAAAGCAATATGTCCTGGACATATGAAGACTAAGTAATTATTCACTAGGCATAAGAGGAGATAGAAGAGACACAGTACTGATCATATAATAGAGGACCACACACGGCAGTCCAGACAACTTACTTTGCCACCAATGGGGTGAGGGGAAAACAGAAGCTGATGGGAAAGGAAAGGAGTAGTCTTGGTATAAATTACACAAAGGATGATAAAAGCCTATACTGAGGGATCTGATTTAATTATACCATTTTAGATTTTCATTTAAATTTTTGATGTTTTTATCACTGAGTGCATAATACTAACATTATTTATAGGACAATGACTCAGCTTAGTCATTAGTCAAACTTAATGATGTAAATTTTCCTTTTTTATAATTTTAAAGTGAAATTTTTAGTCCACATGAAGAAAGACTTTCTTTTTCACTAAGGATAATAGATGTGGTATACAAATATACTAAAACCTATACTGATGGAACAAAAATAACTGAAGTCTCTTCCTATCCCAAGTGCTGTGGGAGTTGCTGGTTACTATGCAGACATGACCAACTCCAACCACCATACCACATACAACCAGTCCTGTAAATGGCACAGAAATGGCATTAAGAGACCCTGGTCACAAAGACACAAATCTCTTAAGGCTGTTTACCCCAAGTTCCTGAGGAATATGCTCTTTGCCAAGAAGCATAACAAGAAAGGCCTGAAGAAGATGCAGACCAACAATGCAAAGACACTTGAGGGGCACACACAGAGGCCATCAAGGCCCTTGTGAAGCTTAAGCCAGTCAAGCCCAAGATGCCAAAGGGCCCTGGCTGCAAACTCAGCTGTCTTGCATTCATCGCTCACCAAAACTCGGGAAGCAGATTTGAAGCTACACCAACAAGGGTGGTAGGCTCTGCCAACAAAATCCCAAGGTTCAAACCAAGGCAGAAGCCACAAGTCCAGCTAAGGCTCAGCTTCAGGTCCAGTTTATTTCCCCATAGATGCCCGGGCCCCTGTGAAGTCCCGTTAGAAAAGGTTCCTGCCCATGTGAAGGCAGATGGAGTGCTGGAACACACCTACCTACACACTATTTGCAGATGACCAGTGCCCTATGTTGTTTTTACAAGTAAAATTGAGGCAAGATACATTAAAATTAAAGAATAACTGAAGTCTATGTAATAATTCTTTAATGGAAGAAAGTTTTAATTCAAGAAATTGAAAACTTCCAATTGAGATTTTCAGACATAGGATTAAAATTTAATTTTCTTTATGAATAGTAAGATTTGATAGAAATTAAAATAGTAATAATTGTAACAGTAATGTTGTTGTTTGTTTAAAATATCTGTAGAAGTTCTAAGCAGAACTTCTCTGTTATCAGAAGACACTTCTGTGTTGCAACCTGAAATACAGGAGAAGGCAGTGGCCCTTTTGAGTTCTCTGGGGAAAAGTATGATGTGATAGATACATTAATCCCAAAGTATTTGTGTGAATTCTAATTGGAAAGTGTTAGTTTTATTGTAAATATGCAACTGTTCCCTGTCTTCTAGGCTTCGTAGCATTCTGGGCTTCAAACAATGTCTGAGTAATTAAACTAAGTTCAGGAACGTTTTGGAAAATTCCTCTAGAAGTGCGTTATCTCCTCTATGTATTTCTGGACTCTTTCAATATTACTCTTGTTAACAATTTGAAAAGCTAGTATTGAGATTATTTGAGTTATCATTTGCTATAAATAGCTGATCAAGTATCAAGTGTTTATTTCTATAAAGTCATTGTCTCGTAGATTTATCACCCAATACAGCATTTTATGACTTGGTAAAGCCAACATACTGGGTTGAGATTCTGAGGGTTTTTTTTTTCTGTTTTAAATTTTTTTTTTTTTGAGAATCAGTGAAATCATTAATTCATCCATATTTAAGCCTAAATAGTATCAAGTGGGAAAATGGAAATCAACTCTAATAAAATGTAACTACCGAGTCGTATGCTGTCTATCTCTGCTTAATGTCCCCCACCACTAATACACACACACACACACACACACACACACACACACACACGGATACACACACACGCACATACACACGCACACACATACATACATACACAACTCCACATAGTCATATTTATGCATATATACATAAATATAAATGTATTCACCAAAGCATTTTCTCGATATAAATAACTAGAAATATCACACAATTATATATTATGAAACAGTTACATTTGATGACTTAGTGGAAGCCAAAAGAAGGTGATTAATTGATAACAAATTTGCTTCATCTGTCCTAACCCATGTCACTCTGCTGCATTTTTTACTCTAGGATGTATTTCCCACGTTAAGTACCTGATACCAATCATTTATGACTTCCTGTCCAAAACCCAAAAGATCCAGTAGCAGCCTGGAAGCTTCTTGTTAGACTATAAGTCAATAAAAGACTATAAATCCCCAGTACCTCTGAGGTTGCATGCCAGTTTCAGAAAAGGCCACTTGCCAGAAAGCCACACTGCTTGGAACAATTTCTGAATTACTGGCACTAGATATTGCCGTATTGATTTATTGACTAAAACAATAGCAATCAAAGCTTAAGTAGCAACCAAAATAAGCCAGTGATTTGGGAATCGGGTGTTGCTAATTGTATAGGTAGGTTTTTAAAAAGATATCATCATTTAATTCTGTAATCAAACTTGGTCGCAATACCACTAACACACCTTAGCAAATCTTAATAATATAAAACATTCTCAATTGTTTATTTATTTAGACTTGTAGCTCACTCCAGCCTCAACTCACTTTGTAGCCTAGGATGACCTTGAACTCTGGATGCTGCTGTTCCTCCTTTACAAGTGCTAAGCGTCAGCAATGCACGATTATTCAGGCAAAGTTTTCTCTCTCGTGTCACCTTCCTTTGCCTCCATATTCCTCTTTTAAGCTTTTATAGTTTGGACTGTGATTGAAAGAATATGAGGGTCACATTTTGTGGTTCATTAAAATGTCTTGGAATGTAGAGTTTCATGTATCAACTCCAAAATGTCTGGAAGTTTTGTTGAATATCTGGATTTTTTTCCCTCTCTGTAGAATTCCCCACATTCTGAGTCTTGCTGATTGCCTCCCGGCAGGGTCTTTAGCACTATTTTCTTTTCTTTGAGTTCCTGCAGATTGGGAAGTAGCTGCAGAATACTGGTCGGATTCATGTTTCTGACTTTTCTCCTGGTTAAATGATGACGTGGGTTTCCATCAGGAGTCACATTTGTCTCGGTGCCTTCCTGTGATACTGTCAGTCAGGAAGGACAAAGACCTGGGTCTTTCCTTTCTGCATATATTTAAAAATTAGTCACCATTCATGCCCAGGATTCATTTTATTTTACTGGATTAAGATAATTGTGATTAAAAAGGAACCTCTTTATATTGGTTCCAATTAACTACAAGTAGACATTGTTACAATAAGAAGGATAATTCTAGATCCTTCCTCTGTTTTGAGCTATTTAATTCCCTTACACCCACAAAAAGTTGCTGTAGATTCCACGTTTGCTTATCATCAGCCTCGGGAATTCACAGATTTGTGCTTCTTTGGTACATTTTGATTCTTCTCTGTGATGCTCAAATAGTTCCACGTTTGGCCAAGGAGAACTTTTTTCAAGTCTGATTCTGAGCCAAGATCTTATTTCCTTAGGCTTTGCTGACGGTTTTCCTTTCTGATATGACAATTTGATGAAGGCTCCTCTGACATGTTTCCTCTCTCAGACCTGTAGTAACAGCTTCTCTAATGAGCACTGGATTCACTCGATGGTAATGATATTCAGAGACCACTGTTGTGATGGTAAAGAGTCGCCTTTCTAATGAATCACCCACCGACTATACTCAGTGTTAAGAAACAGAAGCATTGCTGAGTACATGTAACGCCTTTTGTTGTTGCATTGTATCAAACAGGTCTCTTGTAGGCCTCAAACTGGTTTTATAGCAAGGTTAGCCTATACCTCCTCATGTTTCTGCCTCAGACTCTCAACGTACTTGGATTATGAGGCATTGTTCACCATGGCTAGAAGAATGTATCTGATTTTGAAAAATAAAGTAAAAGCTCGTGTTTCGTTTTGTGTTTCTTTTATTAGTCATGGCGTATGCCATTGTCTTATAATTATTCAGAATATTTTGAAGATTATAAAAACTCAGTATACAACTAGCAAATGTTCAAAGATATCCAGCATTCATTTTTGTCTCACTTCATTTCCTACACTTCATTTTCTACAGATTAATTTAAAAAGTTTTGTGGCTTATATTTCCAAGATTTTATTTTAGAAACAAGTGCACTTGAACCCCAAGCTGGTAGCCAACATGTGTCAGCTAATCTCCAACATATTACGTATGAGTTTTCTTAAGCAGGCGATTGCTGCTTAGGATGATGGCTGATCTGCTTGTGTAATCATATGAGGCTTGATTTTCAGATAACTTCTATAATACCTTCATGAGTATGACTTGTTTCCCCTGTAAATTTGGTTTTATTTTTGTGACCCTAGATGCTAATGGAATAAATAATTTGCAAGAAAAATTTTGGATTATGTTCACTTAATGACATGATTTGAAGGTATTTTAGTCATGACATTTAGTGGACGGTTGGACAGGAAATGGGGTAATCTGAAAATAATTTATAATGATTGGCCAATTAATTGATCTAACCAAATAGCTATAAAATATTCTGGTGAAGGAAAAGTTAGACAAGGAAAGTAACATTTCTCCATAATTGACATGACTGTGGGGAAATCTTGTGTCAGTGACACAGATGTGAGCTCAGACCACACTGTCAGCCTGGGATCCCTATGCAGCCTTCTCTCCTAGCTTTAGACTTTGATTCCTTGCCTTCACTGTATCCTCCAAATTTTAGTCTCTTTCTTTAAGACTACTTTTTACCCTTTTGCTTGCCATTTTCCATCCCTAATATTCCATTTAAGAAAAGAAAATGAGTGCTTTAAAATTTCAGTACTTGAGCTATATACAAACTGTAAGGCACATCAATTTCTCATCACTCATGCAGCTTGGCACACACCAAAGGCACTAAATAGTCTTCCAGGCACTCTTGCACAGTGAAGGGAAGAAAATCTCTTTAGCTCTTCAAACTCTAGTTGCTGTCCTTCTGACTCAAGTGGAACAGTTGTAGATATTCCATCTACCTTACATACTGGTCCATCCCATTTACATCAGAGATCTACTGATGGAAACCAAAGACATATTGGGAAGAGCCACTGCTTCCCACTTTTCCCCAGTCTTCATGGTTCTCAGTGTATCACATCTAAATTACCTAGACTGCAATTCGAGCAAGTGCTAGAGCACTTCTTTCACCCTTTATGTTTGCAATGGTCTCTGAACCGACAGTTCATTGTTTCACAGAGAATGAATATAATTTCTTAGCAGGAATCATGAATGTGATTTCACCTTTCTTCAAATGATTACATGGAAATAAAGAGGAGCTTATAGGAATCTGTAAGCTTTTGCATACCTCAATGCTCTCTGAATCAACAAAACACTTTTATTTGTAGATAATCACCAATATCGGATATGTTTCCAAATTAATCTTGCTTTTAATGGAATAGTTAAGAGATGATGTTGAATATTGATGATTGCTGGTTTTTCACTGCATGCTATTATTTATATGTTGTTTATGCGTGCATTTTGTTATATATTTTTGATACATACACACACATAAGAAAAATCACTGTGCCTCTCTCTCTCTCTCTCTCTCTCTCTCTCTCTCTCTCTCTCTCTCTCTGTGTGTGTGTGTGTGTGTGTGTGTGTGTGTGTGTCTTTAATCTTGATTGTGAATGCTATAGTATTTAAGACCACCACCTCTGAGCTTGTTTCTGAGACTATTTCTAGAATAGATTTGGAAGCTCTACCCTGAGTGTAGATAGCATTAGCCCACTGACTATGATCCTGAGCAAAATAAAAAGGAGAAAGTCAGCTGATCACTAGAATTTATAAATGTCTTTCTCCTGACTGGATGCTTCCTACCTGTACCACCATCACCACTCTCAAGGAATATTCACTCAAAATAAATGAACTAAATAAATCTTCCCTGCAAATGATTCTCGGAAATTAGACAATTAACTCAATTTGAGTATTATGAAGGAATTGTAAGGTAGAAAAATACAGACAGAAATTATCTATCCTACACTGTCCCCTCATCTTTCATTTCATGTAGATTCCTGATGCTTTCCTGATGTTCCAAAGATATTCATGTTCTTTCTTCTTCTGTCTTTCTTATTGTGACCATAACTTTCACATGCCTCTTCCATCTCTGGAAACAAATAGAAATAACAACTTGGCTATGGAATTAGACATCATTTATTATTCCAATGTTATATGCACAATATGGACAACATAGTCCTTCATGCTCTAATTTTCTTAACTTTAGAAAAATGCTAAGTTTTGATTGGAGGTGATAATGTCATGATGAAACTTTCAAAATGCCCAGCATGCAGCCCAGACCCAGGAAGTCAGGTTCTCTGGCAAGTGAGTTCCAGATGTCAGTGTTGGGTTAAGTTTTCAACATGAAACCAAGATACAAAACCTTTAGAGAACAATGCATTCCTTGGAAGATCATACATGTGCAATTCTGATTCCCTAATTTTTTTTTTGCACTCAGCATGACTCTGAGAAGAAAAAGTTTTGAGAATCAATGCTATCATCTCTGCACATCATTGATTTCTGACAAAACCCATTAGTCAGTGTACTGTTCATAATTGCAAAATTGCTAAGGTAAAATAATTGCTTGAAGACTACACTATAACTCTGTGTTGATCTGAAATTGTGATGAAGGCAAAAGAGAGGCCAGTGCTAATATGTAAATGACCTGTTCAAGCCACAGAAGAAAAATCATTAGGGATAATATTCAGCTTACCCAAGGAATGTGACATTCAAAACTGTTATCTTGGAAAACCATTTGGACTCCAACGTTCTCTTTTAAAGTATTTTACTTTTATCCACATACTGACTTTCTTAATGGAAATTACTCACATGCAATACAATACACGGTTGACTTGTTTTATATTTGCTCAGTAGCTTTATTCCGTGATTTAAGAGGACTTCTATAAGGGCAAACAGTCAAACAATATCTTAATAACAGGATGATATTAAACAACGCTGAAGGCAAAGTGTGACTGTGACATTTTAACATTGATTAGTAACATGAGTGCAATGCAGATAGATATTTCATCTAAAAATTATATTCAGTAAGTCAATTCTCTTTCTTTTTGGACATATGCAAAAATTTCCTAGGGTAAATGGTAAGGCTTTACCATTTGCTTGCCATAAGAAAAAGTGTTTTTGTTTGTTTGTTTGTTTGTTTGTTTGTTTTTGTTTTGTTTTTTAACAGAAAAGAGATAAGGAAATATTTGCATATATTTGTATGCTAAGAGAAAATTCAGATTACATTTAGTTATCATTGGGAAAGTATCAAAATTTATATATTGTTTTCACTTGTTAAGGAATGATAGCAGCTGTTTCATTATGCATTGTAACTGCTTTGGGTTTAACTCATGTCCCTGAGAGCATATGCTCTTTAGAAACATTTTAGAAAACATTTGGATATTGTCATCCTTATGTCTCTGGAGAGAAAGTGTGCTCTATTATTTTAATTATATTTCAACATGTGACTGTATCATTTCATTTTCTCTGAAAACTTGTATTAGTATACAATATGTATATATATATCCAAATAACAAAGGCATGTTTGCAAACTATGTATCACACTATTATGAATTAGAAGTTAATGAAATACCTGTTCGTATTCTGTTCTTGTTTTAAAAAAAAGTTTCAGTCTATAAATTTTTTGTGATATTTAAAATGCAATTTACATAGTTGGTATATGTTTTGATTTCTATGAATCTTTCATTTTCAGCTATATATTAGGCAATTGAAATATTTGTAAAAGTTCATGCCCCAAACCTAGGCAAGTATGACACATGGATTTGGTCCATGGCTCTGACTGTGCTAGTCCATGAAAGAAGAGACTATCTAAATGCAAATGCTAAGAAACCCATCTAGGTAAATGAGAAGAAACTGTAATGTGGGGAGTAGAAGACTAGACTGGCTGGCAGCACACTTCAAATTGCCATTCCTGTAATGTTTAGCATCCCAGAGATCATAGGGACTCCCCTGTGGAGAAGGTACAAAGGATGAGGTTACTAGGAAGGAGTCCTAAACCTAGTCACCATCATTGACTTTTTACTGTGGATTCAAAGGCAATAGTCAAAATGAGTTTAGAGTAAGACCCCATGACTTAGAGTTAGAAAATCAAATATTTGAATTGTATGGGAAGTTTTTCTATAAGAATGGATCAGTAGGCAAGGATGATATACCAGATAAGGAACAAGTCCAGTTAAAGCTATGCAAGAGCTCAGAATAAACATCAGTTATTTCTGAGCTCTAGTGTTCATCACTTCTCCCTGGCTCAGTCTGAGATTGGTTTCAGATGTATTGGAGCAGAGCTTAGAACTCCGGGGGAGGAAGAACTAGGTTCAGCTGCACAGGGAGAAAAAGAAGAGAAATACTAAGGCTATGAACTAGACAGCATGCATACTAGTACCTATACTCAAGAAGCAAATAACACTCATTTTATTCTCACAGATGACACTTTTAGAAGAATTCATATCAACAGCTCTGCAGAGCCAGAGCTGGGCCTATTAGCTTCATGGAATCCTTGTGAATCTTGTGAATAACCAGAGATGTTCATTCTAGACCTTTAGAATAACTGAAGCAATTTCACACATATTCTGACTTGTCAAGAATGTCTATGTGCAGAGTTTTTGGATAAAGTATTATCTGTTAGATCAAAACAAAAAGATAATTACAAACCCCCAGTTACTTATTTTATAACCTGTATTTTTGTTTTTGTAGCTTTGGAGTAATGCATATTTTGTAGATTTGGCTTTTCATAAAGTACCTTTCACACCTGAACTGTAACAAACTATGAACATTTGAATATCTAAAATGAATATTTAATTCCTTTTGTCTATATGCTGGCTAGTTTGAGTTATATCAGACTCCTGACATTTATATGATTTTTTTCTTTTATTTGAGGAAGTTTATAACCTGAAGAACACTGTACAATGAGGTATAAAAATAAGATTTAAAAAAAGTTATATAATCTTTTAAAATGTCTTTATTCCCAAGTCAATGAAATTGCTTAGTGGATAAGGATGCTTGAAGTCCTGATTCAATTCCTGGGACCACATAGTGGAAGAAGAAAATCAATTTCTACAAGTTCTCCTGAACTCCTTATATTTCCAGGGGCACAAATGAACCTCTGTACCACAGATATAAAAAGTATGAAATAAACAAAATGTTTTTATTTTTACTGTCAGTCAACATGTGTGCATGTTCTTTGCATATCAAATGTAGTGTGCACGCTGTATTCATGAGCATAGAGGAAATTGTGTATTTGTATCTTTGAGATGCCAACCAAAAGCAGGAAGACAATGCAAAGCTCAATGAATATAAAAATTCCAGCAATAGCATTGCAAACGCTAATTGTGGTGACTGATGTAAAATTTTGCATACTGAAAACAAGCTTGCAAACTTTCTCTTTTGCAACTAAGTTTTTCTATCCGAACGTATGGGAAGTTCAGCACACTCTTGGGACAATGTTCCTTCAAGCCTTCACTAACCTAACCTTTTGTTCTTGTGAAGGAAGAAGTCTTATTTCACCTGAGTACTCTATTTTATATGCTTCTTCCTCAAAATTAAGTTTTATGTTTAAGAGAAGGTTCAACTTTCAAGTCACTTAGTTTATATCAACCAAGGAGGTTTCATTGAACCCTCTTTAAATATAAACAACAGGTTTAGATTTACATTGGGGGTTAGGGGATATCCTATATTTATTGTTTCCCTTGTCCAGCATTAGCTGGTTACTAAATGAAGCTTATGATTATTTATCAGAGACAATGTAGTTAAAGAGACAACACGGCTTAATTTCCAGATAGCATCTCTGATATGTTTGCAGTTTAACATGGACTAAGCCTGAGTAGTAAGAAAACAGTCTTGTCTCAGTCTGTCCTGCTGTTGTTCTTTCTCTTCTACATAGCTTCCTGTTCTGCTTCACTGAAAATTACTTACTGTTCATTTTTCCTACAGTTGTGCTCTTGGTTAACATTTATATATGTTATAAAATCTGACCTGGAGTCAAGGGTGCAGCAAGTGTAACTGTTAAGTGAATATGTTAGAGATAAATACAATCCTTTGAAGTAGATGTGCTTTGGAATGGTGTGGCATGTTAGCAAATATAACTCTCCAGTCAGGATCCTGGGTTGAGTCATCTTTACCCCTCTGATTTTTATTTCCAGATCTTTCTGGATTGAGGTCCTTTTCTTGGAGAACCTCTCCCTCCCACTTGAAGGCCTAAGAACTCTTACTTCCAGATGAATGACAAGGGAGCCTTGTCAAGGAGGCAGCATAATGGGATCCTTGGCTGTGGCTGCCCAGCCAGAGCTGCAGGAGTTAATTGTGTGAATGGTAAGGAGGCAGGGAGGCAGCAGATGCTCTGATGCCTTTACAATCCCAACCACACCAACAAATTCCTCCAACAGAAATTTAGGGGACATCTTGCCCACCCCCTCTCAGAGATGAGGATAGACACACCCTTAGCCACATGCCAACTGCTAGACCTATTGTTTTAAAAAAAAAGAAAAGAAAGTCCTGACACAAGCAGAGTTGTTTGTTGTTTTCTGCAATGTTGTGATGATACTGGGATTTTTTTTTTTGACTAGTCTAGAGGAATGGAACTTTGCACCCTTTATGAGGAAACACTTGTACCCACAGTCGGTACAGGGAGAGTTTGTTCATTATAATGTACATGTACTCTAATGAATACCAATCAGTACATATACTGATAAATACTTGGCTCTTGACACTGTTCATTGAGTTTATTTATGTTACATAGAATAATGGGACCATAGAGGTTTGATCATCATCTTGAGGAAGTATTTTTGTCCTTTCAGAAAAATTACAATAGCAAGTTTAGGATTTACATCCAAAACTGGTGATATACACCAGTTATTTAGTCCATCATTTAGGAATCTGAAGTGGGATGATATGTAAATTCCCAGCCAGTGAGGTGGTCTGAAATATAAATAAATAAATAAATAAATAAATAAATAAATAAATAAATACTTTACGATTTGTTGGTGTTTGCCCCTAAGGAAAAAAAAAATAAAAGTGTTTTATTCTCTGGAGTAACTTCAGCCAAATTTTTTCACCCAGTCCTGTCTTAATTTCGTTTGAGTTGTTGGTTAGAAATTAATCATTTCTTTTGTTAAATATGTCAGACTAGAAAGCTCTGAGTACTATTTGAGATGATCATAATGAAAGAAAGCAGATTTGAAGCAATAGTCAGCAGTCACCGCTAAGTAATATGTGGTAGAGGTTTCCACTGGGTGTTCCCGCACTTTCCAGAAAGACAGTATAGGCTATAAGACTCTAGGAAACTGATCATATGTTGGTTACTTTTGTTAATGAGGATGCATATAGCTGCTGTTCAGCAATGTTCTAGGGAGAGCCAGACCTCACTGTAGTATTAGAAAACAGGGCTCCAGTGAATGGTCAGTATAGCGTTGTGATCTGGCCTACTTGCAAAGTCCCAGAGCGGAGGCTTCCTTATTTCTATGAAGGTTAAACAAAAGCTGTTATTGTTACAGATGACCACTTTGACACAATTTGTAGTCAACTGCAAGTCTTTATCGCATTCATCTGGGACTACACTCAGGTACTGAGGACCTACATCCAAGAGTTCAGAGCATGGATTTTTGAAGGCAAAGCATGTTCTGGCATCTTGCCTGGCAGCTTACTGGGGGTGGGGTGGGGCGGGGAGGGAAGCTTCCTGCAAGCAAGCAGTTTGAGAAGCTAAAATAAGCATTGAGCTGGGGGTGTGGTCTGCATGCATTCAGTCTAGCAGATAAATTAGCTGAGGCATCTTGACCTCAGGTTCAGAAAAGATTTGGATAAATTTCCCATGGGGCTTCTCATCAAGATTACATTCCAGTCCAGCCTAAAGTGTCCTCAGCCAGAATCCAAGATGGCGAGGACCCTCTACACTGCATTATCCAGTCACATTGTGTTTTCATTTTTGTTCAGGTATTTCAACTCTCCTAGATATAAAATCAATTAGTTTGTTTACTATTTTTGAGAGTAGTGTGGAATTCCTTTTATTATCATGACTAATAATAAAGGCTTTAGATGAAGTACAAGCTTTATAAGCTTATATTCCATATTATCTGTTCAGATGATGGCTGTGGAGGCACTGTGGCACAGGGTTACTTTGTTTATAAAGAGCTAAGAGTCTATGGTAAATAAAAAGTGTTTTTTTTCCCAAACCATACAATATGCACTTCTGACTGACTGAGAAGTCAGATATGGAAGCACGTGGGAACAATATGTAAATCCAAGCAGACTGTTTGCACTGGGATCTGTTTCTGCATAGTAATCATAACCCAATCCTAGCGGAAATGTTCTGAATTTAAAACACTGTGGTACAACAAAACAGAAAGAACAACAGAAAACAGTGTAGGCTGACTGTGAAGTGGCCAAGCACGTTGACTGTGTCTAAAAATTGGAGATGATTTTATAAACTTAAAGCTACACAGAAAAATCTTTTTAATTATAATAGTGTGCATTGTCAATGGCTCTGAGGAAAAATCATTTTGAGACTGGTCTTACTTTTTTTTTTTTTAACTAAAAGAGTACATTAAAACAGAAATGGCAGCCATTTTTTTTAAGAAAAATTAGTATTGATAGTTGAGGAATTTAAATACTATTCTATAATTTCATTAAATACACGTTAGAAACCCAGAAATTGTTGGTTCAAAGTGTTTCTTACAATTTTAAGGAGGCTTCTTTGTAATTATGTTTTGGGTGCTGATTCCGAAGCTTCTGTGTGAGCATCGGAGAGCATATTTGCTTTCCTTAAATGCTTTGCATAGCCTTTCCTACAAATGTTACTGTCTTCATTTAGTAGAGTTTCTAGAAAAGTCTGTTACTATATGATATACCTTCAGAAAGGAAAGTGCTTGGGATGTTCATGAGTTCTATTCCTGTCTTCCTCCTGAGTTTGGGATGTCATGCTTTGTTCAAAAACAAAGAGAAGATCTTATCACTGTCAAGACCAGTGATGGAATGTTGAGGCAACATCAAAGAGTTGGGAGGTGGGAAGTGCTTCTCTTTGATCTCTTGTTCCTATCAGGGCACTGGACTTTGCTACCCCTGTGTCAATCCTCAGACTCTGCTTTGGAATGCTTCTCATTACAACATAAACAAGTACCCTTTTCTTAGTCTCCCAGGGACTTTTCTCTTATATCTAGTCAGTTAAAGACAACTCAGAAGTAATTCCCCCTTGAGTTTGTATAGGAAGTCATCATATCCAAGGCAACTGAGATACTTAGAGCTAATTAAATCCATGACTGTTGTCTTTTGATTCTTCATTGTGACAAGGAATGCTTTAATCAATCCTGCAGCATCAGCAACCATCATGTTCAAAGGTACTGTCCTAGCACCCTGTGTCAATGAATTTCTGGTTGCTGGTTTTGTTGTATGTGTTTCAATTTTTTCCCATAAGAAAATTTACCTTGGGGTAAATACATGGCTCAGTTGGGAAAATAGTTACTTTTAAATTTAAGGACCTGAATGTGGATTCCCAGAACCCATATGCAAAGTTAAAGCTTAATCTTAGTGATTGGTATTTAGGGGAAATTGGCTTTCTGAAACTTGTTGATTGGTTATCCATTTTAGCCTATTAGTGAATGCCAGATTCAGTAACAGACTTTCTCTCAAAAAATACAATCTACTGTTTTATTACTCTATATTTAATCAGAGTGAAGTTCTGCTTCTTATAACTATACAGCTGTCCTGATGTATATGATGTCTTGATGTTCAGATGATGAAGAAACATATAATAGGATAACCCAGCATCTTCACATCACCAGCAGAAAGATAGATGACCTTCAGCTCATGATGGGATCACTTTCGCCTGGTTATGCAACATTGGAAGTATTTTAGCTTTTGCTTTTGTATCATGAGATAGGAAATAAAAAGGTCACTCTCAAAAGCTTTTGCTCATATTCTATTATTACTTATATCTTAACCTGTTTTAGTGATGATAAACATTTCATTACATATTACTATAAAGAAAAATATTATATGAATAATATATATATATATACATATATATATATATATATATATATATATATATATATATATTCCACTTCTATGCAATGGTTTTCCATAATTGTGACTTATTTTTATTACATCCTGAGAATTAAATTTCATTAGTAGATAAGACATTGCTATTTTCGGTGATTATCTTTTTCATATTTTTTTGCTAAGCCAACTATTTTTTAACTTTTAAAATATGCAGTTGTTAAAATAGTTTACTTCATCTGAATGGTTATTTTTTAAGATGCTTTATGGCCTACCTGAGAATCTGCTTGAGCTTAAAGTACTCTGGATAGAAAACATCTGGTATAATTGGCCAATTTATCATAATTAAATTAATTTACCCAAATATAAAGAAAATGAACTCAGTGACAATAAGAGAGGTATAATGCACACACCAGTGGCAGACCGTTATGTGCCTTACAAAAAACAGTCATTATTTCAATAAAGCTTTAGATCCTCTTCTCAGTTTTTTCTCTTTGACATATTACATACATATAAATGTACAAACACCTGCACAAATGACATTTAACTGCGGGACTATGTTTTGTCTGTAGGTGATTGTGTATTTACACAATGTAAGGTCACTGTACATTCGCTAGGCTGTAGTCTTAGGACACCACTACAATAAATGCCCACCTCTTTTGACTAGAGCAGCCCCACTTGTGTTTAGGAGTATAGTCCAAGTACATCTGATGCTTGTTCATACACAGAATTGCTCTCCCTTGTGAGTAGCAAAGGGCTAACCATCTGTATTTCCAGAAATCAGATTTATAGCTAAGGATCTGCTCCATTTACAGTCCATTAATCATTTGTTTCCTTGACTTTATGAAATCTTAATTATTCTTAATAGAAGCTGTTTTTGAAAAGATAGCAACTCTATGTTTCTCATGAAAAATTAAATTCCTATAATTTGATAATCCTGTTTTTAACTATACTATAAATTTCTAGATTAAACTTCTTTAAAGAAACCTAAGTAGTTGTTGATAACCAGGAAGTAAGTAATTTTGTACAAATATTAAGAAAATAAGCAACTAGATCCTGGTGTTGCCAACAATATAATTATATTCAATAATAGTGATTTCTATTACATTATTCATATTAATATTCAATAATACATATTAAGCTCAATATTATATTAAATATCTCTCTTCCAGATGGTTTATTCTAATTTAAAGCAACATGAAAAAATAATTGCCTTGATTTTCACTTAAGATGATGTGCTCAGTTCTTTCTCCTTTGTAATCTTTAAACTTTGTCCTGAGAATAGTCAGTAGTCTATGAGGAGTAGAATTCCCAAAGTTGGGATACTCAAATGCCTCGCCAAATAAAACATGTTGTAAAGTGCGTCCAGAAGAAGTATTTATAAAGTGGATTTTAAAGACAAGCACAGACAATACATTTTCTCCATGATTCCACATCTTAACTTAGTCCTGAGCAAGAAGTGGTTAGGTATAAAAGAAAGCAACTGAAGATTTAATTTTCTACTCAATGAAGGAATGTCAAAGGATGAAGATAGGTTGTCAATGAATAAAAACAACAGCATAAGAAACTTTATAATATACATGTCCCTGTCCAATACAATGCACAGCATTGTATGCATATGTGTATATGTATATGTGCAT
>JANHMN010000001.1:97407346-97418607 GCA_030674055.1 Rhabdomys pumilio
TGGGGTATGTATATGGAATAGGTATAGGTATGTACACATATACATATAGGTAATGACACTGGAAATGTTCTGCTTTCAGAAATTGCTATCAAAAAAGAGCTAGAACCCTTTTTCTGAAAAATGTTTTCCTGTAAGTAAAAATCATATGCCCTAAATGGAGAAACAGAGTGATATCTAGCATAAGATATTGAATCCAAAGGGAAGCTTAATTTCTCTCCTCTCTATGAAACTAAGAGAAATTTTTCTTATATCAATTCTGCTTAATGCTCTTGAATTAATAATGTCTAAGCTCAGGCCCTTTTTACAGCCTCATCTCCATGTGCTGATTTTCTCTACACTCCCTAGAAGAGTGTTCTTCCATTAATTATCATCCTGTTTGAATGCCTATCACTGCTGACAATACATGACTCTGTAAAAACATGTCTGACATCAACATACATGGGAACCACTAAAAGACTTTAGTGAGATGCACAGAGTATTTAAGTAGGATTAGTTACTCTCTGAGATTCTGCATTTTCCACAAGGCTCCATATGCAACCCTGGCTCTGTAGACTGTCATCATTGACTGATGAGTTTTGCTTTAAGAATGGAGACTCATTTCACTCCAAGTCTTCTCAGTTGCAACTATAGCAATTATGTCTGCCAAGATTATTGCTTTAGGCAATGCTTTCGAAGGATTAGATTTAAGAAGCCAAGCATGATGGTACACATGTTTAATCCCAGCACTAGAAAGGCAAAATCATGTGGCCTTCTGTGAGTTTGAGGCCTTGGTGATCTACACAGCAAGAGTCAGAGTTACATAGAGAAACCATGTCTCAAAAACCAGAAAAACAAAATATAACAGGAACAAATTTAGGGTTTAATCCTAATGTCAACCTTGAATCTTGTTGACCTGTGTCCTAGATAGACCCAGTCACAGATTTTTGACTAGGATTCTAGGGCTCACTTTCCATTCTCCAGGTTTCTGGTTGTGCCTGTGTTAATCTCCTCATTTCAATTCCAATTTCAGAACCTGCCTATTTTGGAAGACCTGAAGTCATAAATGAAAAGCAACTCACCTAGATGTCCCTCATTTGGACACAGAAGATCATCTTTTGCCAGACTTTAAGTTACCTGCTGGAACTTGGCATGGTCCCCTTGGCAGGACATTCCAAATACTGACTGCCCATGCAGACACAATTAACCCTCCACCTGTCACTCCAGTCAGTAGATTCCAATTCTTTCTGACTCTTGGCTCCTGCTGCCTCCTAAACAGCCATGCCTCCAGGTGTGTGGCTGTCCTGTAGTCCTTAGCCCATTTTGTTTTGATCACAATTTACCAGTTGCTTCTGGCTTCACAAATTGAAATTCTGGGTAGAGTCTCATTTGCTGTCTCTTAACTTAGGTTAATGAATGTGTGCCAATGGGAAGAGAGAACTGTTTACTCGGTCTTTACTATTACATTATTGACTGGATTAGTATAGGAAGTCCAGGGAGAACAACATAGAGAGATGCTACATGGGTGGGAAAAGGCGCGATAATCCATATTTAAATAAAAATTATAATTGACAAATTTTATCTTTCCTTGTCCTTGACAAAACATCATATAAAATTATGATTATTTACACCTTTTAGATCAAGGGAAAACAGGCTCATACCAGATATATATCTGATCAAATATAAAGATTACTAAGCATCCAGAAGATTTCTCTTAATTGTAGTGTTAGGTGTATTTGTATTGTATAGGGTCTAGAGATCTACTTGGTATGCTTAGTAAATCTTAATACATTTCCTTCAGTGAAAACACAGATTTTCAAGATCCTCATAGTTCCATATGGCTAGTTGTGTCTATTATGCTTTATAATTTGCCTTTTTTTTTTTTTTTTTAAAGCCAACTGGAGAGAGATTCAGCCTCCCGGCTTAAACTACCTAAAAAGAACAAAGGGTTATAGATATAAAACACATTTCTTTTTCTTCAACAAATGTTAAGCAGAAAACAGATGCAGAAAGGCCTAGAGAATACTTTTGTCATGTGTCTCCTCTGGCCTGGCCTTTGTGCATTTACCAATGATTAAGATACTTGCAAGAATATTTTGTAGAGAGTTATTAGCACAACTACCTGGAAAAGATTATGTGAATCTATTGAAGTTAGGTAAATTCCTCAGAATTCTATAGCTTTCAGATGGTGGCACCTGTAATCACTCATTGGCTGGCCTCATTTACCAACCTCTTCCTTTTAATCAGCTCTGTAGTACTGAGTTTCTTTAATTTCATTAATTTCACCAATCTTTGTCTGATAAAGCTTTTTTCTTCCTTTTCTAATTTCCCAGGATAGATTGTAGACTAATTATCGTGGCTTATTTTGCCCATATGGTGTCAAGGAGAGCTGTTTCCTAACAAATATCAGGGGAGATTGAAATGTTATCTCATTCTAGAAGAGAATGAAATATGTACTTCTTGTGTTTTGGTGGTAGACAAGATGTGATATTGTGAGTTTCCAGTGAATACTGATTCATGTTCTAACTGCTTTTAAATTTTCATATGCTGTTATGGGATATAGGTTCATAACTATGATGCTTACAAAATTCATGTCTGCATTTCAGAATTGCTGTCTTAACTTTACATATTGACAACAAAAGAGACGTTTTTCCCTTAATATGAGACACATGGCCTGGAGAGCTGAGGCTTAGCTTCCCTCATTCGTTAGGAGGATAGAAAATATTAATGATTCAGATGTAGAAAGATGATTTTTTTCCTTTAAAAAAAGGAATCAAAATATATGGCATGTGTACATGTAAACACATGTATACATGTGCATGTGAACACCCACATACCACCATGTGTACCTACCAACATGTCATCACACACAAATCCATTTCCCTACGCACATAGATAGATGGATAAACATGAGAGATGGGGTAGGAATCATGGGTAGAATATGCCCAACAGACCAGGCACAGTCAGTTTCAAATCCAGAGGCACAGGACTACTTTGTTCTATCTGACCTCATTTATATGGCCACAGTGTTTAAGCCATGAGAACACACCTCTTCGTAATCAGAAAACGCTGCCATATCAAGGTGATGGACTTTTAGGAATATGCTATTTGCTTTCTTCCACTGGCTGCCTGAGTTCTTTGAGAAGGCCATCCACTTGTTGTCACATTTGTGAAAGTCTAAAGCAATAAGTTGTATCAGGTCATGGTTAAAGGACAGGGTAAAAGAAACTTACTCATCTTCTCTCTCAAGTGTAGTCTGGAAGACAGGGAGTTTTTGTTCATTTGTTTGTGTTTTTGTACTTTCTTTGTAGTTCTGAAGAAATACTGAAATTTTGAATTATTAGAATTAATACAACATACGAAAGAAATATATGTATTTTTTTTTCTTTTTAGATCCCCCCACCTCCAATTTATAGCTCTTACTGAACGTGGGATTTGCAGTGTAGATGAAGCTGATGTTGAACTCAGAGTTCCACTTGCCTCCCAAGTGCTTAGATTAAAGGGGTGAGGTATCATGCCCTGTAGACCCTGGATTCTATCCCTAGTACCATAGGTGGGGTTAAAAAAATGAATACATGACCAAGGAGATATGTAAATCACTCAGGAAGATATTAGCCTCTGAAGATAAAATTATATTTGTTTTCCATACTGCTATAAGTGTAAAGAGCCATAATCCATAAGATGACTCCAAGACGGCTAGAATCATAATCACAGAAACACATTCTGCATAGCTACATCTCACCTGTCAACTTATGATAAATACCTTAGGGTATGACTCTGAAGTCATTTTCATAATATTTATGTGCAAGCACATTGCCTGAAGGAAGAGAAAGATTTGCTAAAGCATGGTGCTGTAAGCAAGTAGAAGACATACATCCCGTAAAGGCTTGGGTTGTGGCAGTATGCTTATCTCATTCAGAGGAAAGCCCTCAAACTCGTAGACTTAGATGACTTTGGAATTCTCCCCCAACTTTGAGTAGTCATTAATTCCTGTCTTTGCTCCTTTGGCTTTTACAGAGGGGTTCGATAAAGCCTGAGCTGATATAATTATTGGCTCAGATTGTTAGCAACGAAGGCCAGATGGTTGTGAGTTTCTAAAGTCCCAGTTGCTTGTGGTAGTTTCTCCCGAGTTTGTCTATAGGGTTTGGGGATCAGCAATTTGAAAGGGTTGCAAACTTGTAAAATGGTGTTATTCATGGGGGCAAAGTGTTCACCAGCGTGACCTAGCACGAAACACATTCGTTACAGGCATTCCTATTCTGCACAATTGGACACACAACACTGGGTTCACGAGGGGAGGGAAAGACAATGGCTCATAAACTGCTTCTGAATGCTTAAAATAAAGGAGAGTTTGTACTGGGACTCTTCTCTGATTTCTTCTTGGGGAAGAACCTTCTCTGTGACTATAACTGAGTTCTGCTGAGAGTAAGCAAAGTGGAAAAATCAGAAAATTGCTTTTTTTTTAAATGTGTTTCTGGGGGGCAAAATAGGAGGAAAATAAATGGAAAATAAAGTTACAGGGAGATTCTGTGAAGCAGGGAATTTGCAAGTAGCTGAAGACAGCTGAGGAATAATGCAAAAGGTGGGGGAAGGGTGAGCAAGAATGGAGCCAGAGTGATAAACTTAAAAGGAGCCGCCGAGCAGAAGGAACATCATAAATAATCATATTTCCCAATAAGAATACCAGATCAACCCCGTGACCTGGATACAGCACCAACCTCCTGAGATATTTCCAGCACTCTGATGCACACAAAATGCAATTTTCAGCTCAGGCATTTTATTTCTCAGTGTAAACAACCTTTGGGTTTTTAAAATACATATCTGGAAACGGTTTTCATAAATAATGTATGTATTATCCAAATTTGACTTGTAAACTATTGAGTCCACGTTCCCTCAGCACTGGTTTTGAAAACTCACTATGGATAGATTGTACTCTATTGGAAGAATTCGCTAGGCGAGGGCTAACAATTTTACCCAAACTATCAATTTTGCCCAAGATAAATAGGATTTTTTTTAAAAAGTGCAAGACAAAAACCAATATATCAGGAACGAATATGCTCAAACCAAAGAAAGGGCTGAAATAAGGTAGAATTCCTTTGCTAATTAGTCCCAAACTCTGAGGTGTTCCTTTAAATCTTGCTAATTAAGAGAAATCAGGAGTGCAAGATAGGCCCCTTTCTTATCTTCAAAGAGTAAAGATGAAAGAAAGCAGAAAATGAAACCTCTCCACTTGGGCTGTTCTTTAAAACAGAGCTCCAAGAAAATCGGCTTGTGTGCTCCTAGGAGGAGAAAAGACCCGCCGAGGGGGAGGGGAAGGTGGATAATTAGAAGCAAGTTTCCCCGTTTTATTAAATTCCTCCACCGACAAAATTCACTTGGAGGAATTTTAAGTGAAACCAGCAGTTAAGGAACCCTGAAAAAAGCAAGATGATTACATGTTTGTGGCAGAAGAAAAGGGCAATTAAGAAAACAAGAACTATTTAATGTGCCATATAAATACGGGCGACCAGAAGTTGATTTAAAGTTTTTTCTTTCTTTCTTTTTCCTTTCCCTCCCTGTCTCCCCACCCCCACATCCCTCTCCTGCTGTAATTTGTCTCCCCTTTGTCGCGGCACGCTTGGAGAAAGTGGATGGAGATGGAGGAGGGGCGGGGAGGGCTGACCCCCCACCCCCACCCCGGCAGCGCTCCCGCGCCCCTAGCGGGTCCCCAGCCCGCGCCCGCCACCCTCCCGCTCCCACCCTCCACGCGCGCCCTCCCTTGCTCCGGTGACTCCAGCAGCTTCGGATTTGGAAGCTCGCTGATTGGCTGGAAGCGATTCAACACACGCCAGGCAAAGAGCTTTGTCTGAGTTGAAGTGAAGTTGTAGAGATTTTCAGACTGGAGTCAGCAATCACGGGTGTTTAGTCTGCAGCGGAGCAGAGAAAAGGAAAGTGGGGGAAAAAATCAAGAATCGCCCGGGAAAGACACACTGCAGACTCTGCCAGCACCCTGCAATAGATGGGGACTGAGTCCACGCCCGGAGCCAGGCCGAGGTGACACGCTGCTCCCAGCCAGGAGGACCGGCGGCAGGAGGGGACTTCACGCTCCTGTCTGGAAGTCGCCAAACGGTGTGTATGAAAACTGAAGTTTGCGAGCTGTTAATTGCTGTGTGATTAAGCGTCGCTTTCAAGACTCTGAGACCCGATGTGGCTTAGAGCTCTGAGTGGCGGGGAGGAAGTTGAAGGGATCGCTGGGCTCTTCTAACTCGCCCTGAGAAGGGAATCTAGCAACTGACCAGTGCACCAAATGAATACTAAAATGCACTTTAGATTCGCACTTGCACTTCTGATGGCGTTTTTCAGCCACAATGTCCTGGGTAAGAATCTGAAATACAGAATTTATGAGGAGCAGAGGGTCGGATCGGTAATTGCTAGACTATCAGAAGATGTGGCTGATGTTTTACTGAAGCTACCAAATCCTTCTGCCGTTCGTTTTCGAGCCATGCCACGGGGGAATTCTCCTCTCCTGGTTGTAAATGAGAATACCGGAGAAATCAGCATAGGGGCTAAAATCGACCGTGAGCAACTATGCCAAAAAAACTTGAACTGTTCGATAGAGTTTGATGTGCTCACTCTGCCGACCGAGCATCTGCAGCTGTTCCATATTGAAGTGGACGTGCTGGACATAAATGACAATTCCCCTCAATTCTCGAGACCCGTCATTCCCATTGAGATATCGGAGAGCGCAGCAGTTGGGACTCGCATCCCTCTGGATAGTGCGTTCGACCCCGATGTTGGGGAAAATTCCCTCCACACCTACTCGCTCTCTGCTAATGATTATTTTGATATCGAAGTGCGGACCAGGACGGACGGGGCCAAGTACGCTGAACTCATAGTGGTGAAAGAGTTGGATCGTGAGCTGAAGGCTAGCTACGAGCTTCAGCTCACGGCCTCCGACATGGGAGTGCCTCAGAGGTCTGGCTCCTCTATCCTGAAAATAAGCATTTCAGATTCCAACGACAACAGCCCGGCCTTTGAGCAGCCCTCTTACACAATACAACTCTTAGAAAACTCCCCAGTTGGAACCTTGCTCCTCGATCTAAATGCCACCGATCCAGATGAGGGCGCCAATGGGAGAATTGTGTATTCTTTCAGCAGTCATGTGTCTCCCAAAATTATAGAGACTTTTAAGATCGACTCAGAAAGAGGACACTTGACTCTTTTCAAGCCAGTGGATTATGAAATCACCAAGTCCTATGAGATAGACGTTCAAGCCCAAGATTTGGGTCCCAATTCCATCCCTGCTCATTGCAAAATTATAATTAAGGTTGTGGATGTCAATGACAATAAACCTGAAATTAGCATAAATCTCATGTCCCCTGGAAAAGAAGAAGTATCTTATGTTTTTGAAGGGGATCCCATTGATACGTTTGTTGCTATCGTCAGGGTTCAAGACAAGGATTCTGGGCTGAATGGGGAAATAATCTGTAAACTTCATGGGCATGGGCATTTTAAACTTCAGAAGACATATGAAAACAACTACTTAATCTTGACCAATGCCACTCTGGATAGAGAAAAGAGATCTGAGTATAGTTTGACTGTGATTGCTGAGGACAAGGGAACACCCAGCCTCTCTTCCGTGAGACATTTTACTGTTCAAATCAATGACATAAATGACAATCCACCTCGATTCCAGAGGAGCCGATATGAATTTGTCATCTCAGAGAATAATTCGCCAGGGGCATATATCACCACAGTTACAGCCACAGATCCAGATCTTGGTGAGAACGGACATGTGACATACACCATTTTGGAGAGTTTTGTCTTGGGAAGTTCCATTACCACGTATGTAACCATTGACCCATCTAATGGCGCCATCTATGCCCTCAGGATCTTTGATCATGAAGAAGTGAGTCAGATCACTTTTGTAGTGGAAGCAAGGGATGGAGGGAGTCAGAAGCAACTCTCGAGCAACACCACAGTTGTGCTGACCATCATTGATGAGAACGACAATGTCCCTGTGGTGATAGGGCCCGCAATGCACAATAATACTGCAGAAATCTCCATCCCCAAAGGAGCTGAAAGTGGTTTTCATGTCACAAGAATCAGGGTGGTTGACAGAGACTCTGGTGCAAATGCTGAATTCAGCTGCTCCATAGTAACTGGTAATGAAGGAAACATCTTTATCATGGATCCAAGGTCATGTGACATTCATACCAATGTCAGCCTGGATTCTATTTCCTCTACAGAATGGGCACTCTCAGTTATCATCCAGGACAAGGGCAACCCTCCTCTGCACACCAAAGTCCTTCTGAGGTGCGTGGTCTTTGACTATGCAGAATCTGTGACAAGCACAGCCATGACCTCTGTCAGCCATGCATCCTTGGATGTGTCCATGATTATAATTATTTCCTTAGGAGCGATTTGTGCAGTGTTGCTGGTTATTATGGTACTGTTTGCAACAAGGTGTAACAGAGAAAAGAAAGACACCAGATCCTACAACTGCAGGGTGGCAGAGTCCACTTACCAGCATCATCCCAAAAGGCCATCTAGGCAGATTCACAAAGGAGACATTACACTGGTGCCCACCATCAATGGCACTCTGCCCATCAGATCTCACCACAGATCCTCCCCATCTTCATCTCCGACCTTGGAAAGGGGGCAGATGGGCAGCCGCCAGAGTCACAACAGTCACCAGTCACTCAACAGTTTGGTGACCATCTCATCAAACCACGTGCCAGAGAATTTTTCATTAGAACTCACCCACGCCACTCCTGCTGTTGAGGTAAGATCATAAACTACAGTGCCTGGTAAAGCCAGCTGTTCGTACTCAGAGGCTGCACAGTAATCACACCTTTAAGGTTGTCATTGATAAATGACAGTACGCAGTTCCACTAGGACTCAAGCCACGGTGTGTACCTATCTCAAGTACACAATGTGGCATATTTCTATTTTTATAAATAATTCACTTGTGGGTGTTACGTGTGATGTTTCACATGGGACTGTTAATCAGAGTCCCTGCACTTCACAGAGTAAGATGCTGGAAAGGAAAAAAAAAAAAACAAAAAACAAAAAAACAAAAATACCCAGCAATTTTTACTGTTAATTTATTTTTCCTGAAAAATCAGCATCTTGGGTCTTCAGAATCTCATTCTAATCCATGCTGTCTTTGGAAAACTTTGTGTAGTTTTCTGGTATTCTGGCATTGTTTTAATTATCTGGGCTAAGAGGGGATTTTACTGAGTTTTGTATTTTTACTTATTTATTTTTTACATTTGATTGTTTTATCAGAACTGTAAAGGAAGGCAATTATTTGAGGAAGTCTTTTAAGCACAAACAACTCACTTGCATTTTGAGATTATCCAGATCTCCCTGTAATATATTTTAACTGTGTTTGGTGTCTGGCTGTGCCTTCTGCATACAGAAAGTGTGAGCTTAGCATGCAATGACAATCCCTAGCTTTTTCTTCCTTAATGCACGTGGGTGCATGAGGAGTGTTTCTTCTTCCTTCTTTCTTCCCCAGAAATCAGCTCTGTCTCTTTGGTTTCCAGCAGGTCTCGCAGCTTCTCTCCATGCTTCACCAGGGGCAATATCAGCCACGGCCAAGTTTTCGAGGAAACAAATATTCCAGGAGCTATAGGTATGAATGACCCTGGTGTCAGCTGTTAAGTGTCAGGTAACTTAAATGCTGAAGAATAAAACTGTGTGTTTCTTCCACTGATCTCTCTAGATATGCCCTTCAAGACATGGATAAATTTAGCTTGAAAGACAGTGGCCGTGGAGATAGTGAAGCAGGAGACAGTGATTATGATTTGGGACGAGATTCTCCAATAGACAGGCTCCTGGGAGAAGGATTCAGTGACCTCTTTCTCACTGATGGGAGAATTCCAGCAGGTAAGAGGGCAATGATAGCTAAATCTTTATTTTCACAGATACCACAGTGCCAGGACAATGGAAAGCTTCTCTCGTGCTTCTGTTTCTGCTGTCTTTAGCCTTTACATGAAAAAAATAGGTGGAATCTGTGCACTGTTAGCAGTGAAAAAGTGTGAGACATTTAAAAAAATTTTTTCTTCTCAAAATCCACAACAAGCAGTTGGTAGAGAAGGAATAAATATGAGAGCTTAGGAGGAGGAGGAGGGGGAGAGAGCACGGAAGAAAACCAAGCCCCTGCCCTCCTCCCTCTGTCCTATCCAGCCAGTGCCATAGGGCACTCCTGAGCAACTCTAGAAAATTACTGGGTGGCTGTTTGTATTCAGACAGCCTGTTGGGTGAATAGTGGTGAACTGGACTATAATTTGGAGGATGCATTTCCTGTGATGGAAACCAACTCACCAAATCAAGAGACGAAAATACACTGGAAAGGGTATATTTTTAAGCACTAAAAATAGGCGAAGGAATGTACCTTTGTAGGTGGTGAGCAGAGCGTATTTCATGCCACCTTTCATTTTGAGTCTGTACAGCAATGGAGGAGGAAAACAAACCCAGAGGGAGATTTATAAAGCACACAGCCAGGTGGAGGAAATTCTATTAAGTTTCAAATCAATTTTTTCCTTAGTGACTCTTGCCTCTAATTGTGCCCTAGGAACTCTAGTCCGACTGAGCGAGTGCTGAGACCATCAGTTTTGTTGTGAGAGGCTATAGAAAGAAATCAGCCCTTAGGAGTACAGAAGTTTTCCTCTTACTGTCCACACATCTTAATTCATTGACTGTCAATCAAATGACTGTCATCTGCAATACACATAGGGAAAAGGAACAGTAGATTAGTAGCATCTTACATGAATTTATGTATTTATGCATTTATTTATAAAAAATAAAGTAGGATAGAAAACATGAGGGAATTTACCAGAAATTTGGGGAAATCAGAAAATAGAATTTTAGCTCTCCTGGGTTATAGGAAACATAGTAACACTAGCTAACGAGCAGCAGTTCTTACCAGCTGTGCCCCAGGGTATCCTCTGGGCCCAGACTGAGTACTCTGGGTTCATATGGAGTCAGACTTTGCCACTCTAGTTATTCAACAGTGATGGCTGTTAGCTTTATATGCGTTTCAGTGACTAAACTCTTATAATTTTAAGAATGTTGACCTTATGCTCTTTAGGCTTAGTTGTCCAGATGTCAGTGGCATCAGTGTTCATATGTGTTTTCAGATTTGAAAACTGGAAGCTTACAAAGATTATAACAATGTAAAACAGGCAGGCAGGCTGTGCCTGGTGGGGATGAGACAGTGAGCTCTGACCCAGTGTCGGCACCCTTAATCACTAAACTATGATGTATACAAAGTAACTAGTGCTTTTTTTTTTTTTTTT
>JANHMN010000001.1:97421580-97492988 GCA_030674055.1 Rhabdomys pumilio
ATATGTATATGTATATGTATATGTATATGTATATGTATATGTATATGATGTATATGTATATGTATATGATGTGTATGTGGATGTGTATGTGTATGTGTATGTGTATATACGTATACGTATACGAATATGTATATGTATATGTATGTACATACATATATATTATTTTAATATTTTTGTTGTTAATATTGGCTGGATTGAACGAATCAGTAGTCACAAATGTATATAAATTATTTACCTCAAGCTTTATTAAATCATTTTTCCACTGTATTAAATTGCTCATTATTCTTTCATCACAAGTGCTTTTGAGTTCTGGATTACTTGTTGTAAAACTCTGGCCAATGTTTGTGATTTACTATATTCCTGAGAGAGAAAACGAGTATAGTGTGTAAGACTCTGAAGCAAAGTCATACCAATAAGTTACAGTTCAGTAGCTTTCCAAAATACTAATGTTTTGTGAAGAAAATTTCGTTTATTGTATGCTTGTTTTGCTTGTATGTGTTGAACAAATATGTTTCAGAAAATATTCAACCACCTCAGTAACTTCATGGTCTGAATGAAGCCATTCATAAATGTAAGCTCTTTTAAATATTATCATATTCAAAAATTAAGAAGAATAACCCTTAAGTGTTAACAGTGCTTACAAGGTACATTAGTTTTCCTTTGATTGTCATGATAAACACTATGAACACATCAACTAAGGGTGGAAAAGGGATTATTTCATTTGATGCTCACAGTGCATTATGAAGAGCAGAAACTAAAGGAATGTATCTACAGTCAGGAGCTGAAGCAAAGACCACAGAGGAATTCTGCATACTGGCTTGCTATTCATAGCTCCTGCTTCTTTATACAACCTAGGACCACTTTCCTAGAGATGCTTGCATGCTAATCTGATGGAAGAGGTTTCTCAGTTGAGATTTCCTATCAGGTTGAGAAGAAAACTAACTAGCACAGTTGACCTTTTTTCAACTAGATGCACACGTGTATCAATAATAAACTGTAACCCTTCTTTTCTTGTTCATGTATAAGATCCCATGTAAATACCACATCATAATTTTAAAAGTCTGACATTCTTTAAAAATAGTTCCAACTGTTTAAAAGTCCACGTTCTCCCTAAAGACATCAAGAGTCTCTTACCTGTGGGCTTTGGTAAAATAAAAAATAACTCAAAATTCAGAGCTAATAACTATTAGTAAGAGAGATCATTAGGCATTTATCTTAATGGGTCTGGGCTGCCTTTACTCTATAATATTTTCTAATTCTAATTATTTTCCTAAAACTTCTTGATTTCATTTTTCTTTAAAGTTGCATAGTACTTCGTTCTATCTATCTATCTATCTATCTATCTATCTATCTATCTATCTATGATATCACATTTTCATTATCTGTTCATCAGCTAAGACATTTAGAATTTTTTCATTTCCTAAGTATGGTGAATTGAGTAGCAATGAGTATGACCGAGCAAATATCTGTGGAGTAGGATTTTAGGTCCTTTGGGCATATGCCAAAGAGAGCTGATGGAGAGATTTATTTTAGACTTTTGAGATTCTTTATACTATTCCCAGAATGACTGCACAAGTTTATAATCCCACACACAGTGAGTGGAAGCTCCTCTAGCCTAACATCTTGCCAACATTTATTGTACTATTATTATGCTTTAAAACCTTAACTAATTGGGTTACATTGAACTCTCAGGGTGGTTTTAATTTGCAGTTTCCTTATTGCTAGTGGTGCAAATCTTTATATATGAGTCTCAAACCTGGATACATTATGAAAGGATGAAAGTATAAAGAGAGAATCTTTCGTGTGTTGCATGGATGCATCAACTGTCAATAAAAAGCTCATTGGCCAATGAGCTGAGGCAGGACATAGGAGGTGGGAATTTCGGTAGAGAGATGAAACTCTGAGATAGAGTAAGACTTGGGAAGAGATTCTCTCAAAACTCTAAGGAAGACAGTTGCATGAACCTGAGGAAAGATAACTAACTATATTGTGGGATTTAGAATAAAATATATGGGATAATTTTATTACAAGCTAGTTGGGAACAAGCTCAAGCTTATTGTCTAGGCACCTATTCATATATAATTAGGTCTCAGAGTCACTATTTTGAGAACTGGGTTGCAGGTGGATGAACATGTGCTTACCAAGTGAAAAGAAAGCAAGTAAGAGGGAGCTCCAGAATGGGGACTAGAAGGACACAGAGGTGCCATGAATGGGAAAATGGAAGAAACTTACTGGGGAGAGAAGAAAAGAGTGATATAGAGATACAGAGAGGAGATACTAAGAAGCATAGGAATAGACTGTTTATTTACCAAATATGTCCTGCTGAGAGTCCATCATTTAAGGGATATCAGGACAGTATTCAGGGCAGGAACAGGGTCTAAAGCAGAGAACATAGAGGGACAGTGCTTGCTTACTCATTTTCATGGCTTACTTAGCCTACTCCCTTATACAACCCAGGATCCCCTGCTCAGGATGACACCACCTACAGTGAGCTAAGCTCTTCCATATCAGGAATTAATCAAGAAAGTGACCTTCAGAAATGTTCATAGGTTACTCTGATGGATTTGAATTTTCAATTATGAGTTTCTCTTCCCATATGACACACTATCTTGTTTTAAATTGGAAAAGAAAGAAAGAAGAAAGAGAGAAAAGAACTAATCAGAACATAGGAATTGGACATTTACAGTTATTTTGTGAACTCTTAAATAGATTTATTAATGTAACTAGTTAGTAGGGCTTGCCACTTTTTGGTCACTAGTAATGATGTTGTTGGTAAGAAAATAAAAAGTAAAATGTTTTTGTCTCAGAGATTAGTAGCGGGCAAATTTCATAATCTATTAATTTTTGTCTCTGTGTGCTCCTTCTCACAGTGTGCAAAAGCATCTTCAGGCTCATCAATAAACAGGGCATGGCTGTATGCCAAGGAACAGTGTTTACTAAATACTCAGAAATTAGACTTCATTTTAAGTGTAGTGTGTTTGGCCTTTTTTTTTTTTTTTTTTTTTTTTTTTTCAAGACAGGGCTTATCTATGTAGCTTTGCTGTCCAGGAATTTGCTCTGAAAATTAGGTCACACTTGAACTCAGGAAGATTCACTTCCCTCTGTCTCCAGAGTGAGTGCTGAGATTGAAGGCATGTGCCACCACCACCACCAGCAATGTTCTCAAATGAACTCTGAGTTCCTACAAAGTCCAGGAAACCTGGGAACCTCACCAAGCCACAGCTGTCTTTGTCTCAGGTCCTCGGAGGGACCCAAAGATACTTGAACACTTCTGAAGTCATTGACATTTCCAATAGCACTTTTACAATTGTTATTCAATTCACCTCTACATTCTTACAACCTTTGAGAAGCCTTCCAGTCAGCCTCTTGGAAATTGCAATGGCATTTCATTTGGATATCCCATAAGATTATACTCTACCTGTGTCTTGCATGACTACATGGTCTTCATGATCTATTATACATGCTTCAGTCAGGGTGGTTTGTCAAACTTCATCAGCTGGTCAAAGTTTCTCAGTACTTAGCAATCAAATTGTCATAAAACCAACATCTGTATCCTAGTCCAAGAAGCTCTCCATGTTCCCTGTTTAACCACTGCACTGACTTGAATTGCATATTTATTTTTTCCAGCCAAGGTATACTTATTTATAGGCTTCTTGCTCATATTCTTTTGCTGCAGTGACTCAATCTGTTAGTCACCTCCCCACAGTAGTGCACTGCTTCCTGCAGTCAGCTAAGATTACAGCCTCAGGGTCCCCTGGCTCCTCAATACATCCCAAATAACCAAGCAGTTTTCCCCTCAAAATGATTTCCAAAGGGAAATTTTGTGTGTAGGCCAACATGAGATCACTGGCTCTTCCTTTACAGGCTGACAAGTGTAACATCAATATATAAAGGATGTTTGCTTTTGTTCACAATCACGTTCCCGGATTCTAACAGAAGTTCTGACAGTGTATGCTTAGGAAATACTTGCTAGTAAGAGGAAAAGAAATAGCATAAACTCAATGTCACATAATGTGTGCCATCAACTCATCTGGAAAGATGCATAATTAATGCACACAGCAGGCTTCTCAAAGTCCAAATATAATCTAAGATTAAAAAAAAAACAAGAAAGAGGGATGATGTTATATATAGTATTTTGTTCATGAAGAGTGAGCACATAATTCCCTCAAGTACATCCTGCATGTCACGTTTATTTCTCCCCTGGCCTCTTTCCTTCTCCTTTATCAGCGTGTCCTCTGCCACGTGACACTGCCCAGGTTCTCTACAGTTGCTTCCCACATCTTTATGCCAATAACTTATCATTCTTCATCCAACATTACTGGCTATATAAATATACTCAAAATATCAGAAGTGGAATTGTTTGCAAGTTATTTTCCAAACGGTATTTAAGTTTGCTTATGACTCATGAGTAAGTTATTAGAGAATATAAAAACAGGAGAAAAATTCAGCATTATTAATAAATTGTACAAATAAGCAAATCAGGGTTTAAACTCACACGTAGCTAATTTATATTTTTCCTGTGTTTCATTCATTCTGTCTGCATATGTGCACGTGGAAATTGGAGGTCAACTTGGAAAAGTTGGTTCTCAGTTTCCACAATGGGGTCACATGTAACCTGGGGATAAAATATAGGTCACAAGGCTTTGTGGCAAGTGGCTTTCCCTACTGATGTGTTTCATAGATCCACAAAGTTGTTAATTTAAATAATGAGATAAATAATTAAATAACAGTGCACTAAGTAGTAGTTTATATTCTCTATAATTGTGATACATTTCTTCTAAAAACGTACATCTCATGATTAAATGGTGAGATGAAGTGAGTCTTTAGCCTTTCATGGATTGGAATTCAGAGGAAAAAATACTTAAATATTTGTTTTGTTTACATTTATCCACTTGATAATAGAGCTAATTTTTTTTCATTCATTATGCAACAACCTTGTGGGGGCAGTGATTTAAGAAATAAATGTGATAATTCAACTTTGGCCTTTTTCTCAGACATAGCCTTCAATTTTAGAAGGGAAGCTTACGGGTCCCCTCATTTTACATAGAGAACTTATTGAGTTCTGTCAGCAGTTACCTTTAGGACTTGCCTTATTGATACAACACAAACCACAACCTGAATTTCTGGAAGTTATTTTGCTTTATTTTCTGCAAGTTATTTTGCTTTATTTGATAGAGATATCTTCTGTCTTCACCATTTCTAGTAAGAAATGAACATTATTCAAGAAAATGAATGTTCTTGTAAATTTCTCTCAAGTTAAATGACAATATCTAATAGTTAGCTGAGAAAAAAATATAAAAGTACAAGGAACATCAGATAAGTAAAGTCTTATTACAAGCAACGCAGCCCAGGAATAACATAAAAAAGTCATTTTCCATGATAATCAGTCTGCTAACCCTATATGCAGCTACATTTTTATTTCCAATCTTCCTTGACATTTAAATGCACTTGGTGATATTAGGGACTCCTGGACTCAGTCTCTGCCCTTGGGTCTGTCTCATGCTGCAGTGGCCTGGTTCTCTTTCTCCTCTTTGTACTTTTTGTTGTGGTAGGAATCCTGTCTGATTCACCCTTATTGACATGTCCTGCATGAATGTGGTCATGAGCTGAAGTACCCAAGTCTTCTGTTTTCCCTCCTTCAGGTGGTTACTCAATGGTTTAAAAGAGTCATTGATTTATAATGTTTTTTTCTTCTTAGATTGACTCATCATTCTTGTTCTACACTTATTATTGAGACTTTCTAATAATGTTTGATTGGCTGGTTGTGATATATTATCAAGATGAATAGATTAATTGATAAGTGTACTTTACATAAGGTTTCTTTTGTTTGTTTTAACATTGGGGATTGAAACTAGGGCCTCATACATTCTGAACAAATACTTGACCAATTGAGCAAACCCCAGATCCATTTTGTACTTTTAATTATGAAAACAGGATCTTACTAAATTGCCCAGGCTGGCCTTGAACCTGAATCAGTCTGCCAAGTACCTGGGATCACAGTACTATGCCACAAGGCCTGAGGAATTTTATTTTCTTAAACCTTAGATTAATCCATAAGGTAAAGATATTTTAATTATTTCATTTTGTTAACAAAATTTAAGACTGATAGAAGTGAAAAAGAAAGAGAGAAAGCAAGGAAGGAAAGAAGGAGGGAGGGGAAGGAGGGAAGGAGGGAGGGAGGGAGGGAGGGAGGGAGGAAGGGAGGGAGGGAGGAAGGGAGGAAGGGAGGAAGGGAGGAAGGGAGGTAGGGAGGGAGGGAGGTAGGGAGGAAGGGAGGAGGGGAGGAGGGGAGGAGGGGAGGAAGGGAGGAAGGGAGGAAGGGAGGAAGGGAGAAAGGGAGGAAGGGAGGAAGCAAGCGAGCAGCTTTTATGAGCAGTGTAAAACTTAGGATCTCATGCAGGAAATGACCAAGCTTCTGAGTCCTCCTTTGCAGCCAGACTTCCTCCAGGGGAAGTGAGAAATCAGCCCATTTCCATAGTGACAGGGTTACTGCAGAGGGATTAACATCAGCAGATCTTGGACTCATTGGAGTTGGCTTGTTTAAAGAATTTAATAACACTGGTTTCTGACAACTGATTTTAAAAATAGATTCAGAATTTAAGAATCCCCCATTCTTCATCAGCAATAGTGTTCAGAATAGTGGCAATTAATTAAGTGACATGATAAAAATAACTCCCAATGAAGGACACAACAACAATTAGGCACTGGAGCTGCCTCACTGGGGAAGACTGAGTGAAGTCCCGGATTTAGACTTAGACCATAGTGCTCCATGAAAATGCTGGATGTGCTTGTGGGTTTGTAACCCGGACCTGTGGAGAGCCAAGGCAGGAGGATCTTTGGAAGTTTCTTGATGTCTGCCTAGCCTCCACATTCTGTAAGTGCCTTAATTGTGTACTAGCACAGTTTATTTGGCTCACAATTCCAAATTTGTAGTCCACCATTTCCAGGAAGCATAGGAGCAAGGAGCTTGAAGTAGTTTTAGTTTTAGTCTGTCCACAGTTAAGAGCAGAGTGTAATTAATGAACAGAATGCCAGAGGTTCACTTAGGTTTTATGCATTCAGCTCAGGGCTCAGCCCATGAAATGGTACTGTGCACATTCAGGGTGGATCTTTTCATGTCAGCCGACACAATTAAGAAAATCTTTGCCAGCATAATCACATGCAAACCTATTCTCAAGTGAGGCAGTTCCTCACTGAGACTCCCGTCCTGGGTCGCTCATCATTTTCCCAAGTAGACAATTGAAAGTAACCATTATCCTAGGAGACCCATCTCAGGAAAAGAAGACAGAGCAACAGGGCAGGTCTGGGAACCTTCTGGAGACTGTGCTCCAACTGCATATGCACATATAGAACTTCCCCCACCCCCACATACAGCACAGACAGTAATCACAGCAGTCAATTTGATTTCATCTGAGCAACTCTGGTTCTGTTTTGAGTAGAGTGTTATCATTCGCATATTTTGATTTTTTTTAACCTCGTGACTCACCCATAACTCATTTTCTAACCTCAGACATAGCTGTTGTAAAATAAAGAAGCTAGTCAAACATATTATCCCATCATTCGGACAGACTCAGAACCCTGATACTTATGCACTCAGACACAGTCATTTTTCTGATGGGATTCTCTAAGTTTTTCCTCCTTAAGTACCAAAAAATTAAAGCATTTTTCAAATTTAAAAATATTTTAAAAATATAATTCTGTTTACATCTACAAAATCCTCTGCTGACTTAGCACATTTATCTTAAAGCAATTTCGCATGCCTATTTATTTCTCATATCATAAAAATTATAATACACTTTTATCAGTTCACATTATTTCACCAAAATTTTATAATCACCATTAAGTTATCTTCATAATTAATAATTCATGCCTATAAAATATTTATCTGAGGAGATTTGCAAAACCCTTTATTTTTCTGTTGTTGGAAATTTAGAACATTTAACCATCATAAATAATATTTAATTTATATTTGTAAATTAAATTCTCTTCTGTCGAATTACTCTCTATATAAAATCCCCAGAGTGGGAAATTATTGCTCTACTTGCCATTATGTATTTATTGCATTTATTAGACAGAGATTTCCTTCCCAATAAGTTAGATAATAGCTTTTACAAAATTCTAGTGGCCCAAATGCATAGATAAACAAAAAAATTCAAACTCCACATTACATCCTAATTATTAGTAATTAGTGGACATACTCTAAGGAGTGTTCTAGGCTATGAGGGCAATTCAAGATGGTTCTCCTGAAAGCCTTTCTTCATCTCAAATAACAAAGGAGTGCTTTTAGAAATGTCAAATTTAGTGTTGTCCTTTCTTGTCATTTGGATTATATCACGAACTGGAGCTAGACTGGAGCTAGCCAAGAGTATCAGTTTAATACCAGGTACAACATAAATCCTTTTAAAATCAAGCTGAGAATGAGAGAGGTGACCATCCTCAGGGAAGAGCAAAGCAAATGGTTTTCCAGTGTCAAATAGTCAGTTCTGAAAACATGTACTCAAGTAATATTATACAGACTTAGCAGGTTATATTCAGAAGTATATGTGTAAAGACATATTCATATATGCACATAATTACAATTAATGAAAACGAGGCAGGCATAGGTGTATATATGGTAGGGTTAGAGAGAGAAAAGAGAAAGGAGAAATGCTTCAATTAAATTATAATCTGAAAAGTAAAACCAATTGTCACATGTTCTATCACTATGTGGGTGTTCAAAGATTAGCCAGAATCAGACTTACTCCTATGTGAGGGTCAGGAATAGCCACAATCAAAGGAGGTACTACTTAGGTTTTAAGGAGGTTCTAGATTAGTTTTGTAAATGTCTTTACATCACATGACCATTTTCTCAACTGAAAACTATTGTTTTTTAACACTATAGTGTGTATATTTCACACTGTAGTAATTCACACTACTGTAAATAACAGTAGGTGTTATTGAGTCCCTTCCCAGTTTTGATTTCATTTAACTGAAAATGTTGTTTACTGGCATCGTCTAAATGTTCCCACACTCATTACTGGATTGCATTAAACAAATGAAAGTACGGAACACAGAACTCCAGTATTTGTCCAGTGGATTATTTAACAAATAAAAGTCTTCTTATTAATGTAATATATTAATGTAATATATAAACTATTACATTACATATATCCTTTCTATTACATACATATATCCCCATTAAGATGAATTTCAAATGTAGATTTCATGTATATTCAAGTCAGGGTTTGTTTATGAATTTCAAATCACATTTCCGTGGAATATGAATAAACTGGAAAATGACATATAACTGGCTTGAATGGAATATTTTCACCTCTTTGGTATTTTTAAATAAATAAGGCAATTTTTATAACATTTTCTTAAATTCAGGAAGCATGTCATTCAAAATGATTATCGCACCATTTATTTGTGATTTTTGATTATCACATAACAATTTTCGTATTCAAGCAAAGCATATCTTCTCTCTCCAATTCCAGCATCAGTATTGATAAGTTCAGTAACACACCCATTGTTTTATGATGATTTTACATACAGCTTATAAAACTTAATTTTGGCTAGACCAGGACTTATTTTAACTTAGAGAGAGGAAGAGAGAGAGAGAGAGAGAGAGAGAGAGAGAGAGAGAGAGAGAGAGACAGAGAGAGACAGAGAGAGACAGAGAATGAGAGAGAGAGAAAGAGAGAGAGATAGATAGATATGATTCTGGTTTCTTTCCACATCAAACTCCCATATACAGGTGAAATGTCCACACAATTGGACTTAGCAACAGTTGTGTTATCTGAAATCCTAATCCAAGTGGGATACACAGTGCTGTGCCGTCTTCCAAGTTATAGAACACACAGCTGTGCCTCTGCATTGCATGGACTTGTAGGTGCACACCTCTTCATCCTGAGTGTTTGAAGGAAGATTTTCTTTTCATTGGAATTCAGCTAATGTGCTTGCGTTCTCACTAACTGTCAAGGAAGCTGTATCATGGTTCATTTTCCCTGTAACTTTTGAATCCATTTTGAAACTGGTCAGTTTTGTAGTTTTTGATCTTACCATCCCAGCATAACAAATTCATTGCACTTTATATTAGTGATTTGTCTAATAACAGAAATCTTGGGAAATTAATTCTAGCCATAAATAGAAGCAAAGGAGTAGCAGCCTGGATTTTAATATCAGTGACAGAGTGCTTGATGTCAGTATGGGAAGCAAAGAAATGCATAAAAGATTTAGATTTGGGGAAATAGCAAAGCAGGTTATTTTTAAATTTTGGTCTGAAGACAGGCATGTTTCAGTTGCTTCTAAAGGCAAAGTAAATTGTTGGAGCACAGTCAAAATTGCCAATACAGAAAGACGAAAATAATGCAGCCAAATGTGTTTTTTTTCCTAAGTTTTCCACGAAATTTATACTTGGGTGTTATGTGTTCAAAATAAATCAAGGGGCTGAGTAAATTTCTGGATTGTTAAACTTTTTGCCATGCAAGAGTGAAGATTTGGGTTTTATGCCCAGAAACTATGTAAAAAGCTGGTCATGTTGGTGTTATAATTTCATTATTAGGAGGTCAGCCAGCCTAGCTGAGACTTTGAGGTCAGGTGAGATACCCTGTCTCAAAACAGGAGAGAGACACTTTCACAGGGACATTTGAAACTGTACATATACACACATTTGATATACATATGAGCTCATATTCACATGAACAAAGCAGATTCACGTGTGCATGCACTCCTGTGTGAAAATTTCTGAGGAAAATAGGTATGGAAGAATTAGTAACTACAGCTGAAACCTCAATATCAGATCATGAGAAATACTTGAAGACCACAAATTTGTATTTAAAGACCATGAACTTATGTCTTATCCAGAGGCAGAAACATGGTGTCTTAAAGGAAATGATATTGAGCCATCTTTTGATATGAGTGTTTCAGAAAGTCAATGGAGAGAAGGAAGGCGTGCGGATGTCATGATAATGACATGTTATCAGGCGATGGTTGGACTTCAGCGTACTGGGTATTTACAAGGAGAATGTTCTACACACACTTGGCAAGGTGAGTAAAAAGTTGACTATTTATTCTGAGAATGAACTTTTCTTAGTATTTCTTGGAGAAAGTGCTTTCTGAGATGCAATTTTTAAACTTTCTTAGTCCTTATTAGAAGCTTATCATGGCTTCTATAACCTAGGGGCTATATGTTTTTATTTTCAACATTTTTTATTCTTCAAGATATAGAGCATAATATGTAAAATTAATGGAAATGAGAATTACCTTTTAGATTTGTCTCTCTGCAAAACACTTAATTTTAGAAAAGTATGAAATACTTTGAATTGTTCTGTTCCTACAAATAAGTATAAATAACAATTGAAAGTAAAAAATTGTATAAGCCAATAATCACATATAATAAGATAATATAAAATATTCATTTATAATATTATTTACAAATTAAATCATCCTCTAAAATCTATGTGTTGTTGACAAAATTTTAAAATATTTATTTTATAATATCTAAGATGTCCTATGGCATGAGGTTTGAGATAAAGCAGTTCTTGTTAATTTAAATTTCAAATAGTTTAAGAACAACTTTGCTTCAGTTTGACACGTATAGTTACATGAGAAGAAAGTCCTGCTCATTCTGTATTTTTAGTGTTGAAAGAAATGGTAGCCATTAAATGGCAACTTTTAAGAGTAAAATAAGTAGCTAATACCTCAAAGTGTTTTAAAAATATTTTAAGGGAATATGTAGACAGTCAAACTAATGGCCAATTTTCTGCCATCGTTTCTATGGTAACAGCACTGAGGCCTAGCATTTGGTAGGTGGTTACTACTTGTCAAATGTTGTTCTCACTGTGCTTCCGCTCCCTTTAATGGCATGATTGCTTTTGATCAGATCAGTGGCCTGATAGGGAAAGCAAGGCGGGAACAGCCAGGGGTGATGGAGTGAGCATGACAGCTGCTCTCAGGGGGCAAGCGTCGTTCATTTTTAATTGTGGGGAACAAAGGCTATTTAAATATTTGGGAGTAGGTGGAGACTTCCAGGGTGAGTGTACACTATTGGTTGAGCTAAGGTGCTGGAGATGACTTATTTGATTGAGGAGAAATTCTAGGGGCTTGCTGGACATGATTTTATAAGAAAAGAAAAAGTTTAATCTGTAACCTGGCCACCGTGGTATGTGACCATTTGAAGAGTGGGAGGGGTGGAGACCATAAGGCCATGTCCTAGGACATGTAGGCACATAGATTGGGGGGGGGGTGGACAAGCCTTGATCTTACTTTTGCTCCAGGCTGACTCCCCTATTGAAGGGCTCCTTGACCCCACATGCAAGCATCTTTCTAAATAATTTCCATGTTTAGCATTCTATCCCTGCTCCAATTCTCAGTTGCTAGACCGCCAGTTTTGCAGGCAAGAAGTTGAGGTAGAAAGAGATGGAATTTCTGAAAAATAATGGGTGATCTGTATAACTCTGACATCAGAATTTAATGCAACCTCAGAGTCCAGGTTCAAAACTATGCTTCTCTACTTTAAAGTGTCTTCAATATCAGTAAGTGTTTGATGGCAGCTGTACGTACATGGAAGGTAATTAAGGAATTTACTGTTATGTGGTTCAAATACCCTGGAGGAATTAAAAATAGTGACTTAATGTCTTTCTGTGTAGTAGTAATGCCTTGCCCCATTAGAAGCTGTTCCATGTTAGCCATGACCAGACCATTTTGTAAACCTCTTCCATTTTGATTAAACAATGACATTTACAGAAACCAAAGCAACTTGTGTCTCTATATTTTCATCCTCCCTCTGTTCCTATGGATGCCCATCAATGGATTTATAGCAATAGGCAGCTGGGAAAGGGTATTTTAGTCACCTGACACTTGGTATCTGACCATCCACTAGTTACCCCTAGCAACAGCCGAACAATGATATTTATTCATCTTCTCCCACATCAGTTCCTCTGAAGCCTCTAGGAAGAAGGAAGTCCCTCTCATCCATGTGAGCTGAATTACCCTGAGTACACACTATGCTGCTGCTGGCCTAAGGCATTAATGACTTTTCCAATAATCCTCTTATCCTCAAAGAACAATATACTTCAGTGTTCTTGGAACTCCAATCCTGAAACCACCCTAGAGGCAACAAAGACCTGAGACAGAGATGAACTATGTTCTGAACAGAAGCTTCTGCAGAGTCACTTCAAATGACAAGTCAGCTGGAAGAGACACAAAACAAAGGAAGAAAATCAGAGTGTACCATGATGACAACATTGGCCTTGGGTAGTTAGCCTGGGCAATGAGGAAATCTGCCCAGATATCTGACTGAGGCCAGGGCATGGGATGTGTTCTTTCTTCCAGTACAGTGCTTTCAAGGCAAAGCACAATATGTCCTCCACAGCAGAGAGGAGAGCATGCCAAGACAGATTACAGAGAGCTGAAGGTCTTGCAGCATCTACAAGCACTAGATCAGAAACACAGCTTAGAGGGGCATCTGTGAGAACTCTGGAGCAGCAAACAAGTGTAGAAAGTGGGCTGTTGGGTTTATTCAGAATCAGAGAAACAAAACCATACGAAAACTACAAATAGATCAATAAGACCCAAAACAGTTGCTGGTGCTTGGTGCAGGGACCTAAACGCTCATCTTGTCTTTCTACGTTTGTATTGGGATTTTTAACTTACCTTTTTTCTTTTCTTGTTCACTTTGTGTGTACTTCTTACCCAGGGAGCCATCCTCAGTGACTTCACCTGAGCATACTGAGCCTGAAATATCCAGTGGGCATTTTGGTTGCAATCAGTAGGTGGTCTCTCATCATCTGGTTAGAGAAAGATTCAGAGACCAGGAGAACTAAGTTCATATGCTCAAACTGTGTGTTAAAAGTGACACTGTGTGGCCTGGCCTTTGCCACTGTTGTCAGAATGGTGAATTACATAAAGAATCCAGTGTCCTAGGCTTCTTCCCTTCTAACCCTTGGCATGTCCACCTCCCTGTCTTTATGGTGTTTCCAGAAACATATGTCCCTGCAGAGACTGCTGGAAAAGAATTTTGTTGTGATGATGCTGCTGGTGGTGGTTGTGTATGTGTGTGTATGAGGCCCATCAGCAAGCATGTGAAAACCTTAGCAGGGCATCCAATGTCTTGTTATATTGCATTGAAATTGATTGTCTTGAAGCAGAGATTGGACTGATCTGGAAGCTCACCACTTCAGCTACCTTGTCTGGTCAGTCAGTACCCAGGTCTTTGTGGTCTTAGTCCCATAATGTTTGGGTTATAAGCAAGCACATATATAGGCAAACCCAGCTTCTTTTGTCTTAAGATTTATATTTTAGTGTGTGTGTGTGTGTGTGTGTGTGTGTGTGTGTGTGTGTGTAGGGGGTGTCTGTGTATTGTATGCATGTAAGTGTGTGTGAATGGTGTATGTATATAAGTCTGTGTGATGTGTGTGTGTATGTGTGTGCAGGCACATAAGTACAGATACTCACTGGAGTCAGAGGGTTTCAATCCCACAGAGATGGAATTACAGGCAGTTGCCAGCTGCTGAAGGTGCTGGGTCTGAACTTAAGTCTTCTGAAGAACAGTACAAACTCTTAATGATAAAGCCATCTCTTCACCCTTATATCTAACTCTTAAGTATTTGCTGAGGATCCAAATTCAGGCATCTGTCCTTATACAGTAAAATCTTGTACTGAACTGTATCCCCAGGTTTTTAAGGGAGCTTTTGCTGTTGTTTTGATTCATTTGAACTTTGCATCATAAATGAAGATGTCTATTCATAGTATTTAATCAGAGAGTATTCTTTTGAATTATTACTGAAAGGTTGTTGTCAGAAAATAAAAACATTAGAGGAGAACACTATACAATAATGTGCCCTTTTGTCTAACAAGAATTCACTTTTCCATGACTCCAGTTTGTTGCTTAGAGAGAAGCGGCATGCTCAATTATTCATGTTTTCTAATTAAACCCCACTGGTTGTGTCTAAATGGAAACTTTACTTCAGAGAGAATGTGTTCTTAATGTTTTTTTGTTTCACTGCAACAACAATTTGTCGAGTGAGAAAATAAATCTTTTTAGGATTTGTAATAGCTTTCATTGTGTTTCAAACGTGTATACAGGAAATGTTTATTATGTTGCAAGCCCCTGTCATTTAATTTCAAGACTTGCCCAGAGATGATGATATTTGATGGATGCTCAGGACAGTTTACTTAGTCTATATCGAAAATGTTAGGAAACGACAAAACCAGACTCTGTCACTATGCACTTATTGAGCTGTGTTTCTGTGGCTCTATGAAATCTCAATCCTACCAAGCCCATCACAGTGAATCAAATAATGTAGCTATAGACTCAGCTCTTATGTTGGAGTAAAATATTTGTACAAAGAAATAATGAGACACTTTCTTTGATTTTAGCGATATTCAGTTTTGACTTAAAAAATAATCATTTAAAACACAAATAGCATAATCAATGTGGGACTTCTGAAATCTCTCTCTCTCTCTCTCTCTCTCTCTCTCTCTCTCTCTGTGTGTGTGTGTGTGTGTGTGTGTGTGTGTGTGTGTGTGTCTGTCTGTCTGTCTGTCTGTCTGTCTGTCTGTCTAGAAGCTCAGCATACAGCATTGGTTGACTTGGACCTTGCTCTGAAGCCAGGCTTTCCTCAGAGGCACAGTGATCTGCGTGTTCCTGCTTCCAGAGCATCAGGATTAAAGGTGTACACTGTCGTCTCCAGCAAGTTTTGTTTTTTGAAAGACTTGTGTGCTCACCAGGATCACAACAAACTCACTATCTCTGAGGGTGACCTCGAGAACTGATCCTTCTACCTCTGCCTCCCATGTGATAGAATTATACAGGCATGCCCTACTAGTAGAGAGATTTATTTTATTCCCATGTATCTCATCCAAAATAAATACATATTTTCCTAATAATTTCACCTTTGTTTTTTCTTAAATTTTCTTGAGTTTCATGATCACAGTATGCTTTTTTAAAAGTCATATGACAGTTGGTTAAAATATACTTCACATACACAAATCCATGTAAATCGGCTTAACACTTTTATATATTCTATATATTATCCACTGAAAAACTGAAATGGCTACCTGAGCTATTCTATACCTCAAAACAGTTAATGGAAGCATGCTTTGAATTACCCATTACGCTGACTTCATGGGTCAAATTACGCAGAAACCATTACTCTTCTCTTTCATAAGAAGGTGTCTCAGAGTGTGCCTTCACGAAAAGCCTCTGTTCACACTGCTTTGGTCTCGGTAGAGATCATATTTTCCATATTTTCCAATGTGCAGTTCATAGAACTTAAAATGTATTATTAATGAAAAGACAGATTTTTGTATTGAAACATGAAGATCTAGTGTCTGAAACACTATTTATCCCTTTTTATTGAATATTTTATTTATTTACATTTCAAATGTTATCCCTTCCCTTATGTTTATATCTTTACAAATAAGCTCAATATCATGCTTTGAATAGGAAGAGGAAATGAATTTTGAAATTAGATGGATTTTAATCTTACCTTGAAAATGAAACAAGGCAGGTTATATATTTTTGCATGTCATTCTAGATGTTAGGGGCTCTATTTATAAAACAAATATTACCATATTCACTTATTATAAAAGACATTTTGTAAATGTAAAGAAACCAATTCCAGGTTTTGGATAGATGTTTCCACAGGATTTTACAATGTTTCAAATGGTTGTAGCCTTGCATACTACACTTTAAGGAAGTAATTTTTAAAAGGTTGTACATAAAATTTGCAGAATATTATGATAAAAAATATAGACAAGTATAACACTGTAGCTGCAGATTATGTAGCTTCAAGAAAAAGACTGGCTAGGTCCTCTGAAAGTCTATTATTTTTACCTGTCATGCACAAAAGTCTTCAGATATGTCCTGGCCTCGCATGTAAGGGTGCTAAAGGACTAGTTCAGTCCCTAAATGTCACATTTACAAAGAAGTCCTTCAAAGGGACCATTTTAAAATGTTTTCTTGGAATTCCTTATTCACTGAGGCTGGATTCTATTTTAGATAATTAAAAAATGAAGTCCTTCTTCAGAGATACAGTATAAAGATGAAAGGAGCTATTAAATACATATCCATTTAAATTTTGATTTCTTGGATATTTTTATCTGTTTATAAACATGGTCCATTGAAGGTGATTACTAATATCATTTCAAGAATTAAAAACCTATAGTCCATTTTCATTTTAGTAGTATTGTTTGTACTTAAACACATAGACACACTTATAAAATAGGTTCTCTTAGATATATTGACCTTTTCATAGACTCTGCTAATATGCATAGTATATACCATATCGGTTAGTTGTTATATGTGTTTTGATATAACTGTGAATCTGATTCGAGCAGCAGATCTCTCGTCACACACAACCTCCTTCACACACACCTTAATCCCCATGTTCATAACCAAGCATGTTTGTCTCAAGGTGGTTTCTAAGGCCCCTTTTCTAGATAAGGGAAGATCCTCTTACCTCTGTGACATGACAGGATGAGAATAAACAGCATCATTGTCTCTCTATCAATTCATCTCATCAGTCTCCTACTTGTTCATACATCTCTACTTTGCCTTGTCCTATAGTTAATAAATTTACACATCCAAAGGTGTGGATGAAGGTGTGGCTGTTGTTCATCACAGTAAATAGTTCCCAAACCTTTTAAAGATGTCATTGTTGAAGAATTATTGGGTCCGTACTTTCACCTCCTTTGAGTCAAAACTCTGACCCATAGTTGTTTCTGTCTAAAAGAACTGCAGAGATGGAAATGGAAGGAACGTGAAGAAAAGAAGGTCCAGCGACAGGCCCAAAGTGGGATCCAGCTCAAGGGGAGAGCCCAAGGCATGACACTATTACTGAGGCAACGGAGTGTTCACAAAAAGGGACCTATCATGACTGCCTCCAGGAAAGACCCAACAGGCAACTGAAAGAGTCAGATGCAGATATTTGAAACCAGCCAATGGACAGAAGCTGCTGACCCCTGTGATTGAATTAGGGAAAAGCTGGAAGAAGCTGAGGAGGAGGGTGTCCCTGTAGGAGGACCAGCAGTCTCAATTAACCTGGACCCCTGAGATCTTTCTAACACTGGACCACCAAGCAGAGATCATACACCAGCTGATATGAGGCTCCAACACATATAAAGCAGGCGACTTCTGGTCTGGGTTCAGTCAGAGAAGATGCACCTAACCCTCAATAGACTGGAGACTCCAGGGAGTTTAGAGGTCTGGTGGGGTTGGTGGTGGGTGGTGGGGATATTCTCATTAAGACAGAGGGGATAGGGAGGAGGTATGGAATGTGAAACAGTCAGAGGTTGGACCAGGAGGGGAATAAAATCTGGAGTGGAAAGAAAGAAAGAAAGAAAGAAAGAAAGAAAGAAAGAAAGAAAGAAAGACAGACAGACTAGCAGAAAGGAAGGAAGGAAGGACGGAAGGAAGGAAGGAAGGAAGGAAGGAAGGAAGGAAGGAAGGAAGGAAGGAAGAAAAGCAGAAAGAAAGAAAGAAAGAAAGAAAGAAAGAAAGAAAGAAAGAAAGAAAGAAAGGCAGACAAAATAAAAGAAAGAAAATCTAAATATATTGTTTCCATGGAAAATCATGTAAACAATATAATGTAATAAATATATCAATTTATAATTTATTTAAATCACATGAGTATGAAAGAATAGTTATTTTTGCCTCTTATGTGTCAATAAAGAACCCCAAGAGGGTAGAAATAGTTCAAGTAGCATATATAGCCTTAAACATCTGATGTCTTTTTCATTCAGGTTGATTATACTTAATGGACTCTTCAAACTTTTACATTCCATATTTCAGGAAACTCTATAACTTCTGCATGATGCTAGATTTTCTTTTTTCTTTAAAGTACTAGAGGCTTAAATCACCTGGACAATCTGTATCACTGATGGACAGAAACTGATGTGTGTATGTTTCCTGTCAGCCCTTAGGTGAGCTCTGTTTAATTTGGGAAATGCAGTACACACCAATGTAGACTTATCTTTTCAATATTGTTCCTATAATTTTGTAAACTCTCCTGTCTATTTATTTATTTATTTATTTATTTATTTATTTATTTATTTATTTTGATAACTTGCCATCATTAACTTTCCTGTTCACTTCTCTTATGCCACCTTTCCATCACACAGTTATCTCTCAGGTTGCTATTCTTGGACTTTCCATTATTTTAGATATGCTCTCCTTAGTTTGTCTTGTTAAGTTTAATGAGGACTCAAAATGCCTATTGCTATTGTTAACTCAGACCATTTTCTCTTCTAATATTCACATTCTAAGTGCTTAGGCATTCTAAAAATATTACACAGTACAATAAAAATAAGCCATGAGGGTTGGCTGACATCTGTAGTCTCTAGTTGAAAGAGTGACTTGACAACAGGATAACTGCATGTTTGAGACCATCCTGGGCTGAAAAATATGTCCCACATCACCTTAGCCTGAACAGTGAGTCTTAAATGAGAAATTTCCCCCCTAAGAAAATGCAGCCAAGCAACCATCCAAAACCAAATATCAATCATGTCTCCCATAATTTTATTTTCAATGATCTATTCAATAACCAAAAAATGATGTGTTCATTGCCAAATCATACATTTTACAAATGGCTTTATTGTCTTACTCTTCTGTTTTTCAAATATTAAATTATTTGTTCATTAAATGAATGCACAATTTTGGTCACATCAATTTTTTAATAAGAAAACCCTTTTTTTTTTTTTGCTTACCTGGAAATTTTGTTCAATGTCTTAAGACGCTATTAATCAAACAATTGGGAACAAACTGTCTGAAAAATCCAGCTGTGAGAACAGATTAGAATTAGAAGTGGTTGGATCAGGAAAGTGACCTCACCTGGTAAATTGGAGAAGGTTTGTAAGAGGAAGGAATTTGAGGCAAGTTCTGTAGCCCAAGAGGGGCTTTACTTGGTTGAAGAGCTGCGAAAGACAGTTCCATGTAGAGAATTGCAGAGGTTCAGGTATGGGAGTCAAAGGAAAAAGAGCAAGTAAAGCAATTGAAAGACCACAAATGCTTGCTGGCAAAGGGATCTAAAGGGAGGAGATGACAGTTGAGATTAAGGAGGATCAAGACATGGAGAACATCTTCAATGGTAAAACTTTTAAAGTTACTATGAGAAACTGGGGGTTATCTCTGGGTTTAGAGTGGGTAATGTAGCCAATGTGTTCCTTTTAACATTTTATTCTATTGTATTATTTATTTGTTTATTTTCATTTGATGAGTATGTGTATTTGCCTGTATGTACACCAGAAATGTGCCTGGTGCCCAGTGAGACCAGAAGAGGGTGTCAGGTTCTCTGCAACTGGCATTAAACATGGTTGTGACCTGTTATGTTGGTGCTTAGACTTGAAGCTGCATCTTCTGGAAGACCAGGAAGTACTCTGTTATCTATCCAACCCAATACATTCCTTTTGAAATTTTTATATCTAATACTACCTTTATTATTTCTTAAATACCCCTCAAGTTTGTTTCTGTTATTCTCTGTCATTGTCTACTCATTCTTGCTTGAGTGACTGTGACATTGCTTACTTGTCCTTCCTCAATTCTTTTTCTGATAGTTAATCCTATTGTATCTGGGGAGAATGACTGAATATTATCCTGTAAACTTCGGAGCAATATTATCTGTAACAATTTAAAGTCTATCTGTTCCTGGAGATGTTTTGAGAAGAATATATCTTATGCAGTACATGAAATAAAGATTACTTTATAATATTTCTCCTACTTGACTATTTTCCTTGAAAATTCTGCAGAAAAGATGTTAATCACTTTTGTTTAACCAAGTCTTTCCCAAGGTTAATTGACCATCATCTGCTCCTTTTTCTTCTTAAAAATTCCCAGCATCCAACAACCCTAATCATCATGGAAAATGAAATCATTACTTGAAGTACGAAATCTAATCTTTCAATATCACTCAGAATTCTATTCTAAGATTTGTTTCTTTCCTTCTTTTATGCCTGAACTTTTAGCACAAAGCATCCCAGAATCTTCTGGATTACAGCTTCTTCACACTTCCCTTACTTCCTCTATCTACTTTACAATGTTTCCCTTTGCTCAAAATCTTCCTTTTTGATCAAAAAAAATTTCTATGCTGTTTTTATATTTTATTTTTAGAATTGTACACAATTGTGTGTGTGTGTGTGTGTGTGTGTGTGTGTGTGTGTGTGTGTGTGTTTGTGTGTGTGAGTGTGTGTGTGTGAATTATGGCTTCAGTGATGAGTCTGTTCTTTCTACCAGGTGGTCTACCTGGTATTAAACTACCAGAAGTTAAATTTATGTCATTAGACTTGACATCAGGCTTAGTATCAGTGTGGTCTACTGGCTGAACCAACTTTCTACCCTAAACTGCTCTTCTCAATCTTGCCCTTTTATTAGTTCCTACTTAAGATAAGTGAGTTTCATCTTGTACCTCACTGGTACAAATAGGAATAATTATGCACTAATTGTATTTTGAGAGAAAAGTTTTATTTTAACAGGAAGGGTAATATGTAGGAGGAGCTAAGGGGGAAGGAGCACCGAGAGGAAAAGATGGAGTAAGGAGAGGAGAAGAGGAAGTAGATGAGAAGCTAGGTAGTGAGAGAGAGAAAGAGAGAGAAAGAGAGGGGGTATGGAAGCAGAAGTTCACGTGTCTCCACCAATCAAAGATAGTTTACATATTTAGGTTGGGTATTGGGTTACACTTCTGATTGAGCAATACCATACTTATAAAGCCTTTGATTAACATTTTAAAAAAATTGTATAAAAGCAAAATGGAAAAGGGGGCAGGGGTTAGGGGTTTTCTAGGGAGGGGAAATGGGGAAAGGGGATGGCATCTGAAATGTAAATAAAATATCCAATAAAAAAAAAAAAACAAAACCAAAATGAAACAAAAAGATAAGTGAGTTTCTTTCAAACTTCACCAAGACTCTCTTACCTTGCCTTCCTGTCTGATTCAAATAGAAATTTTATCTTGAGTATACCTTTGCTTAAAACACGTTTCACTTTATTGCCCACAATTTAAATTGTAAAACTATGACTTAACCTCATATTCAGAAAGCTATGTGTTTTTTTTTTTTTTTTTTATTTTGCATCTTCTTTTCCCAGCATGGTGCTTGAGAGAGAGAGAGAGAGTGAGTGAGTTGTAAAACAGATGCTTGTTAAATAATTAACTGAGTGCAAGAAAGCAAACAGACCTACAGCAGATAAAGAAGTAGGGCATGCCTTCATTTTTACTAATGTTGAAATTCAGTGAGGATGGCAAACAAATGACAAAAGCAAAAAGAAAATTAAGGAAACCCCTCAAGGGACTTATGCAAAATGGATTATGAGTAGATTGATTAATGAAAGTTTTCTTATATAGATACTATTGTAGATGGGGCTTTTAAAACCCTCCAGTATTTCTTTAGGAGATAGATGGATATTCCATCTTTTCTTTAGAGGTTGAGCCCATACCTAATCAGAAGACCAAATCTTTGTCATGTTTCCAGGTTCTCAAAGCTTTTAACCACAGGCTTACCATGACATATTTTACTGTGTATTGTGAAGCTGAAAAGGATTTGAGAAAGAGATTTTCTTGGATAAGAATGTTTTAAATGGTTCCCGAGAGTATGAAAGGAGGGTAAGGATTGGAATGTAATGTTGCAGGCATTAATTAGAATACTTCTAATAATAATCTTGTTAACAAAGGTTTCCTCCAAAAAGTCAGATATTATGTGTTCTGGGTTTGTGGGTTATGTGATCTTTGGGACAAATCAACAATGTTGTTGAAGAATGAGAACAGCCACAGACAGTGTGCCTATGAGAAAGCCTGGATGAATATGTTTATAGAGAGACTAAACTGTTTATTAACTCAGGACAACAAGGAGCCACATGTCAAAGAATGCATCCTATCTCTAAGCCTTGCTTGGTGATTCAAGGACTTTATTTCAGTTGTTTACAGCATCATAAAGAGTCAAAAGTGGTTACACTTTCTGAAGTCACCTGAGCAGCTTAAGGACAACTATACTAGTAATAGTCTCACTCAAGAATAAGCTGCTCAGAAAACCTACAGTGCTAAAAAGTCCCTTTGAGTAATATATAGACAGTTACACTATCCTAGCCTAGTCCTACCCTATTCAACCTTCACCTCCTGTGTATTATGAAAAAGCAAACTGGACTCCATGAGCCTCGTGATCTTCATCCTCTACAAGAGGATGCTTACAGCTCTAGTCTCCTGAGGACTTTCTTTGGATTATCACAGCTGCTTTGGTGCACAAAGGCAATATTCATATTGAAACCTGAAGAAGTAGGTGTAAGACAATAAAAACGTTTATTTACAAAATATTGTTTGTTTGTAACAAAATTAGAATAATTAGAAAAAATGATACCTAGCAACCCAGTGACTAAGAATCTAGGGGTACCATGAACAAAAATAATCCTAGTAGCAGAGAGGCTATTTTTGATGATTAAGATGATTAACTGTTTAATATAAAAGCCAGGCAACAGGGGAAGACTGTGCAATGTTATGAGCAGTCCATTAAACTATGAATAACACTGAGAATTTTAAAAGCTTCTACTCTTTGGCAATGAGTTCTAATAAATTTGTTCCAACTTTTCAATTTTTACATTATAAATAATGAAGAACAATGTGTGTTTTCATAATATTCTACCATGCTCAATATAGCTTTATGAGAGTTCTACCCAGAATGCATTGCCTTCTGCAGCCCATCCAGCTGGGTTAGAAAGCAAACTATATTATAAAGAGTTATTTTAAGAAAAATAATCTATTTTGTGCTATTAGACTCAATATTTGTTGCATGATGAACACAGCATATGTTTTATTTACACTTTTGAGATTTTTGAATTTGGATTTTATGCAATATGAATGAAATAAAAAGAATTCAAACTATTTATCTCTATTTTATTCTTGGACAGGCAAATTTTTCTACACATTTGTATTAGAAACCCACTTCCAGATGGACTGGAGGAAGGAAGAGTGAGAGAGCAACGGATCAGGGCAGGCTTCTTTACCAAGTCTGCTTCCTGAGAAAAAGCAGAGATGGAGGCATGAATTATTCAAAGCCATGCTGAAAGTAGTCAGCAACATTGAAATAGGGTTCAATACACCTGGAACTTGGCTAGGGCAGTCATTTTAACTTTCCTCTCTTGAATGCGTGTAAAACTCCCTTGTTAAAACAAGAAACATAAAATAGCCTTCTTTAAAATTTCACCTTATTGGAAAGGGACTGCAAACATTGCTCCTATTGTTTTCTGTTGTACGGGAAGCATGCCTCAGTTAAAAGTTATGCTGTTAGTTTTCACATTACATACCTGCAACTCGTCTATCAATGGCTTTTTATAAGTCTCCTTCTGCTTATCTTCTGTGGCATCATTCTGTACAATTATTGGCCGCTGTCCCCAAACATCTGTTTTGACTTTAGTGACAATGCACAGTTTCTACCACCCTAAGTCCTTGTTGTAGAATACGTACTTTTATTATGACCCAAAATGGATGACTTCTTCAAGAATACCTGTCACATTTAGACAATCAGATGAAAAAAAAAAAAAACAAAACAAACCACCCAAACTACAAAACAATCATTTAGTTGGCATTTGAAAATCTGACTTCCAGGCATAAAGAATGACATTGAAAACATTTATTAGATGATAATGCTTGCTCTTCTCTTCCTTTGGCTTATGTATGGAATAAAAACAATCAAGGAAGAGAGATGACTTACTGGTAAAGAGCACCAGCTGTTTTTGCAGAGGACCCAAGTTTGGCTTCCAGCGCCTACAAAGTTGCTCATAAACATCTATAAATCTAGTTTCAGGGATCTAATGCTCTCTTCTGGCCTCCAAGGGCACACATGGTGCATATGCATACATGCAGGAAAAACAAGCACACTAAATAACGAAATAAATGAGTAGCAAAAATTTTTCAAATTTAGCATGACAATAGGTCATAACTTTTTTTTTTTCGAATAGATCCACATATGTCTGGAATACAGCATTAATTATACCAAAGTACTATTCAAAACTGAAAAACACAATGAAAATTGGGTCTATGTGTGTTGGTTAGTTAATTCGATGCAATGTAAAGTCACCTGGGAAAAAAAGTCCAGATGAGGGATTATTTAGATCAGAGTGGCCCACAGGCATGTTTATGGCAGATTGTCTTGATTTCTGTAATTGCGGTGAAAGAGTCAGTCAAAGAGTAGGCTGAACCATTCTCCAGTTTTGTTTGCTGGACTGTGTCAGAGGAGAGAATGTTAGAATGCTCACATGAATTCACCCTCTCTTTGCTTCCAGATGTGATGTAACAGCTGCTTTAAGGGCCTGAGATGGTGAATCATACCTAGAATTGTGGGCAGTAGAAATCTTCATCCCACATTATTTCTTGTCATGGTATTTTAGCAAAGCAACCAAGAAGAAACTAGGATTGTCTGGGAGGAAAATGCTATCACCAGTCTAATCCATCTTGTCATGAAGATAATTATAATTGTTTTCATTTTGCACTAAAAATTATTGACATTTTTGGGGTACCTGAAAATAAATAATTAAGATCTAAATTGCTGTCTTGATTAATGTTTTCTAGCTATTTAATTATGTAAGACCGAAGTTCTAAAATTGTGGATTGTAACTCCACATTGGGCTATTTAACTAACTGTAGAATTTGGGGAAATTGTGGTAATAAAGAAAGGCTTTTGAACGCAGAGTAAAAAAACATTAAATAAAAAATTAATGACTCCAAGGTGTTTCCTGCTGCACTTGCCTGCTCCATACCATGTGATACACTTTGTGTTAGTCTTGAGCCCTGGGTGGGCACTTATTACTATCATGTCTGTTCCTTGACACATAACATCAATGAATGCTGCTCATACACTGTAGCCCAGATTTATGATTATTGTATGTCACCAACAACATTGTTTTTACTGCATATTCTCAGATTTAATAGTAATATGAGGGTTTACTTGTGGATAAAAAAAAGACTTCTTCTGAGGTTCGCTAGGTCACAGGAAGATACCTTTATACATAAATTTCAAAGATAAAATTTTGTCACATGTTATGAACTAAAAGGTCTTAATACATTTGTTTATTCTATTTTTATGTCCCGATATTTATTTTCAATATTTGAAAGTTAAAAGTGAGATGATTCAGGTAATCATTTTGATGTTGTGTGTATTGTAGAAAGTTATAATTATAAACTGTAGCTGATCAATTGTAGAATAATAATTCTTGAGTTTTTCTAAAGACATGTAAGGTACAAGCTTCTACTCATATTTTGCCTGACTCTGATGACAGTCCCGTGATGAGCAAGAAAACAAAAAGTATGGGTAAATATCAGAAGAACAATCTGTTCGAAGAAAACTTGGAAGCTCCTCAGACAATCAGAAGTATCTTCAAGGTTACAGAGATAGGGGAATGGAAGGAGGCACAGAGGTTCCATAAGGTAGGACATCACCAGTGCTTACTTCCATGTGAGAAGAGAAAATGGCAGAAGACTGTAGGTTCAGAGTGGAGAAGGGGAGAAGATAGGGAACAATTGAGAGTACCCAATGTCGGGAGCAGAATACTGAGTTGAAGGCATCATGGGAATCCAAGATTGTGATGAGCAAGGTCCTCCACACAGGGAAGACACAGATGAGTGAGCCTTACTCTGTTGTGGCTATGTCCACTGTGTCAGAATTCACTGAATTTTACAGTTGTCAGGAAACAGGCTACAAGACCAGCAGGCAGCTTCATAAAGCAAGCACCTAGGTGGAAACACTGGTTTGAGTCTCACAGAAAAAAATATAAAACCTATTCTCAGGGAACAGAACTCACTCACTATCTTTTGAGATGGGAGGTGTAGATATAGTTAGCTTGGTGTTCAGTGGTAGTGGGGATTAGTTGGAGATGGCAGGGATAAGAAATGGGAATATACAGGAAGGACAATGTTCCATGGACATTATATTTTTGTATGAGAGTATCTTCATAAAGCATTGTGTCCCCTTATTGCACAATGCAGGGTGACCATATACAATGTGGGTGTCGGTTACTGATAGGAAATTTCAAATAATAGTCAAAATTGATTGATACATACGAGGACATTCTATGAGATGTTTGTACCTACCCATGTTTTGCCCTTTCTTGAGAGAGGTGAGGTTGTTGGTAGGTTTGGTAGGAGGTCTAGGAATTTTATCTTCTATTTTATTAATATTTTCTTTCATCTTTTGTGTTAGATCTGTCATTCAGGTCCCATTTATGTCTTAGAAGAAATTGCTGCTGGCCCTTTCTTACTGACACAGTAACAGTTTTAAACCAAATAGTTTTTTACATATCAAAGATTATATGTGTGTACATATGCAATTGTTGCCCCATAGACTACTTTCTCTTTCTCCCAAGGCTCATTACCACCCAAGAAGCTGTCTGTTGCAAGGTAAGTGGTTGTACTTGTCTGGTGCTCTTGACACAGCTTCGTAGCCAAGCCCCAAGTGATTGCATTGTGTTTGTCTCACGGGTCTTGCTATAAATACCACATATATCTTCTCCCCACTGAGTTACTCTCACTAACTCCAGAGTCTGGCAGATTCTGTGATTAAGCTAAGAATTGTTTGAACTGCAGCCAGGATGTGCTGGAAAGCCCTTTCTTATTCCAAACACTTCTTATGCCTAATAGCCTTTATGTCTCCTGGTATGTGGGCCAAAGTAGTATTTCTAAGGGAGGGTAATGTTGCCTTTATAAACTTTAAATGTTCTCTTGGTATTGTGCTTCTGCCTATAAAATAGGGAGTAAAATGTGGCAATTTCAATTAATGTTCCAATTATAAATTTTAGTTGGCATTTACTCATTTGCTTATGTAGTTATTTATGCAAGATACATTTCAAAAGGATTTGACATAGAAAGACTTTGCAGACTTGAAAACAGATGGCATGAAATGCACCAGATTTGTGGTTCTCTGTGGCCACTGGGTGCCTGTAAATGTACTCTTTTTTTTGCATATTATATATGAAGAGTGACAGCCAGAAAAACAGGACACTTTAACTGCTCTTAATGGTAGAAGGATGAAACTAGCTGTGAAAATTAATGAGATAGAAAAATACATTAAACAGAAATAACAAAGTACTGTAAAGAGGTAGAAGCAGATGAGAGTACATTATGAGAGGTTTTAGATGTATATCACAGATCTGTATAAAGCTATTAGATTTAAAGGTTGTGCCCATAATAAACTGTAGCACAATCTATTGGGTATGCATTACAGGGAAAATAGAAAGGGAATTCATTTTATAATATGAAACCCACTTCTATTATTAAAAAAAATAACCTTTTCATAGTTAATACTTAAGAAAATTAGATAAAGTTCAATAAACAACTTTTGATGCACCAGAGAGCAATGGAAGGCAGGTCGCAGTGGGATTCTTACGACAAACTCTTGGGTAGGTTGAATTCTGTATTCTAATTTCATTTCAGATGATTCTGTTTTACCCAAGCTGGAAACAGTAAACATTACAGGGAGCCCCTTGACTGTGCTGGACATTATGCTAAAATCTCCTTAAAGACTGGGTGGAAACCAAGACTCAAAGAGAGAGGGGAGGAGGGAGAGAGAGAGAGAGAGAGAGAGAGAGAGAGAGAGAGAGAGAGGAGGAGGAGGAGGAGGAGGAGGAGGAGGAGAAGAAGAAGAAGAAGAAGAAGAAGAAGAAGAAGAAGAAGAGCAATAAAGAAACAAAGTAGTGAGAGGCAGAGGAATGGTGGTAGGAGAAGAAAGAATGGCAGAAAGAAAGAAAGGGAGTTAAGAGGTAGAAGTAAATGATGAAAACAAGAAAAAAAACTAAAAGAGATCATGCCAATACTTAAAAGTTGTGTCATGTCAGTGTTAATAGAATTGAAAGTTGTACAGAGATAGCAGCTAAAACAGGTTTCTATTTCTTTGTTTCCGTTGCTGTTGCATCTATATTAGCTGTGTTATTTAGACACTAAGGCCAACTGTAGATATTGGAATCAAATTGACACTTAGCTTCAAGATGAAAAATTTTCACACTTCTAAAACATTCTGTTTATCCTGTTTTATTGCTTGATGACTAACACATTCTTCAGTTGTTCATTAGGATAATATACATTTTTATACTAATAACTATTGATTATGTTATTAATAATTAGTAGGCTGGGGCTGAGGAGGTAGCTCAGTTGGTAAAGTGTTTGTTATTACAATCGAGGAGACATGAGTTCATTTTCCAAGCATCCACGTAAAAAGTGGGTGTTGTGGCCTGTTAAGCACAACCATCTTAATAGGTGCAACAGAGACAGGTGGATCACTGAAGCTCATTGCTCTATCTACCTAGCCTGATCAATGAGAAGCAAATTCAGGATGATGTTCGACAAAAGTGGGGAGTGACTCAAAGTCAACCTTTGGCCTCCACACATAAACATGTCCACCTACACATGAACAAGTACATACAGTGCACACATGCAAATACTTCATACATATGAAACTTCACATCATAATATGAGAAAATAGGAACTATTCATATAAGCTGAATAAGCATGTGGAAAATAGTTTAAAAAAAAAAACTTGGAGTATGACTGCCATGAAAAGCATTCTTTTTCAAACATGGAAAGGAAAAGATCCTATGAACAAGATATTACTTTCAAACATTCTTCCATATTCATTTCATCTATGTGATGCAGAAGCCTGAAGATTGTATTTCTAAGAATGACACTTCAGTTCATTTGAAAATATTTCCATGTATGCAATGGAAATATCTGGTTGTTCTGATGGAGAAAGGGTAGCAGCGCTGCCCCAGAAGACCTCACTGGTTGCTTCTCTCTTTCTTTGTCTCTATTCTTATTCTGAGATTGGAATACTACTCTTAACTCTCAGGGCACTCCTACATATCTAGATGGAGATTGGACTGAGAATGTTTCTTACTGTCTGTCTATGAAGACAAGTGTATTTCCTCAAATTAACTAGCTGATTATCCCCCTTTAACTTTTCTGAAGAATATCCTTTTTTTTAAGGGGCACAAACCAGTACTTTTACTGTGAGATCAGAAGGAATCTAGGTCTTGAAACAGTTGAGTCTTAAGCAAGAGTTATAAAATTTATAAAAATAAAACCATGTCTGCCAGACAGCTTGCCTTGGCATGTATAGTCATGTTTCCACATCCCCAGAAATCTAATGGTAATTCCACATGTTCATTTTCTCTAGGGGCTCTTAACATTTGCATCAGGTTGCAGCCTCTGTATGAGTTTAAGTTTGCTTTAAAAATTATTCTCTACCTTAAAGTTCATTTGTATTGCTTGCTCCATGGTAGTTACAACAAAGTTAGAAGGCTGCAGGGAAAATAATATCTCTGAAGGTCTATAAGTGAAACTGGAGATAGAAGAATTGCAGACACAAAGCAAAGGAACAAATGAGGAGCATTAGACCTGAATTAAATGTGACTCTATCTTGGAACATAACCTTCAATTTTTGTAAGAACATTTCTATACTGGAAAATACATGGAATTATTGACCAATGCTCTTCTAGTTATAATAAAGACAATTATTTCTGTTATACGGATAATAAGAATACCCATATAAATATCTAAAGTTTATTTAAACTTGCTTTATATGTGTAAGGATAAATGATTAATGATTTGACTAAACAGTTTGTCCATAATGATAAGTCACACACACACACACACACACACACACACACACACAAAAAAAAAAAATACAAGTGAATGCTCTTTAGTACGTCAATCAGGTTGTACTAAACAGCTGATGATTGATAATGAACCTAGATTAAGTAGTAATTTATTTTTAGTACATGTCATGCTGATAATTATTATGGCAAAACAATAAAAAAGCAACCAAATTTACATTATTTATAATTTCGGAAATCTAAATTTGGGTAAAATTAATGAGAGTAATTAGTGGTTCCTAAAATAGTCTTTCACAGTTTCTCAGATAAACTTCTACATAGTATAAATGATGATTCCCTTTATTTTTGGAAGTGGCTTGTTACATTTCCAGTGTTAACTAACTCCCACAAGTCTAAGTTTTGAACACTTGTTTCCCAGCTGTTGATGCTAATTCTGGACAATGTGTAGCCACAAGAGGGTGGGACCTCAATCCTGGATTTACATCACTAGGGACTGGGCTTTGAAGGTTATATAGCCTTAGCCTTGTCTCTGGTAGTTGTCTCAGCTTCCTGTTCTGTTACCGTGTTCTACTGACCAGTTTTCTGTCAATTTGTCAAAAAATAGAGGCATCAGAGAGGAGAGAGCTTCAACTGCCTCCATAAGATCTGGATGTGAGGGACTTTCTTAATTATGAATGGTAAAGGAGGGCCCACCCCATTGTGGTTAGCGCCATTCCTAGACTGGGTTCTATATGAAAGCAGGCTGAGTAGGTCATGTTAGGCAAGCCAATAAGCAGCACCCCTCCATGGCCTCTGCATCAACTCCTGCCTCTAGGTTCTTGTCCTGTGTGAGTTCCTGTTCACGCTGCTTTTTGTTGATGAACTGTTACATAAAACTGTGAATGAAATAAACCATTTCCTCCCCTGCTTTTCTCTCCAAAGTTCCTGGAACTAGGAAGACTGGAGCTGATAATCAAGGAAGACTAAAATCTTATGCAATAACCAACTTTATTTAGAAAAACAGACAGCTGATACATTAAACATTATGAAGAGTCACACGAGTAAACAATCACAAGTAAAACATACAATCATATGTCAGACAGCTGCAAGTATAAAACATTTTTCTATACAGGCATATAAAATAACCATAACAACAAAAATAACAACAACAACAACAACAACAATAATAATAATGTAATAACAATAATGTAAAGAATAACACGGAATGGAGTTACTCCTATCTTCAACATCTGGGAGAAGCATGAAAGAACATCCCAAGAACAATTTTGTATTTTTTAAAGAAACTAAAGTCAGACTCTCTTGGAGTTTTCTCACAAGTACTTAGAATTTTCCCACAGTGCTCCATTCTTGGATTCTGTTACAACACTCTCCAAGTTGCTTTGCTCATGGTATTCCATCACAGCAATAATAACCCTAAGAAAGTCTCCAGTGAACAACCCTGAGTCATATATGCACACAACCATGAAGTCCTCCATGTCTTCTGCCATCATGGACCGGACCAGTCAGAAATGATGAGTCAAAACAAACACCCCACCCTTTAAATTGTTTTATTAGGTATTTTAGTCACAATGGTGCAAAGGTGACTAAAAGTGCTTTAATTGTACATAATAAAATCAATGCTATCTTTTTCTGCTAGTCTTTGCATAATGAAGAAAGCAGCAATGATCTGGAAAATTTTGCCCATTTATTCCCAAAATAATTTATCATACGCCAAAGCTACAACAAACATATGGAGCAAAACAATGGTGGTAATAAACTTCTTTTATCTAAGATTGACTTTTCTGGAGAATCTATAATGTGCTAGATTAAATTTTACTATTTATGTACCATCTTATTTTTTCTCTATTTCACAAAAAGAGGGATTGTTGCCAATGCGTATATTTTTTTACACAGTCTTTGACTATCAAAAAAATACACAGAATGTTAAAATTTTTTCATTGCTTAAATAATATTGTCTGAACATTTTCAATATGAAAAAAAACAAATTACAATTAAAGCTCTTTGTAAGATATATTATTGGTGAGGTTTTTTTTTTCTTTTTGGTAGAGTAATATTAATGAGCCAAATTGTGATTGTTCTTGTTGCTTTGCATGCAATTGTGAATCTCAGCACACTTTCTACCTGCACCCTAAGTGATGTTTTCTACATGGTAAATGCACTAAAACGAAGCACTTATACAGTGTTCATTTCAATTTCTTGTATTAAAGCAGACAATGACATAATGACAAAATGATGTCAGAAGCACCTAAGGGCTTTCCAAGGAGAATTTCAGTGTAGCCTGGATATCTGGGGATGCACTCCTGCCTACCTAGTATGCTGACAGCTCCTTGTGGGTAGCAGTACCTAATCAAATCAGCAAGTTATATTTTTTTTTTATGTGCTGTGCTGTAAAATCTGTCTGCTGGTTTAAAGAAAGTCAAAGAGCTACAAGGACTTTAAATGAGCAGTAAAAAGTGCAAACAGCTGGACAAAATGAAACTCAAATGACTATTTTCTCCATAGGAAATTTTAAAGACTTTGCCTCACATGGTCATAAAGATGTGTTTTACACATTTTTTTTTACACTGAAAGTCTTCTTAAACCCGCTTTGTGCTATGATGAAACTATAGCTTTTAGGTCACAGATACACTCCACTTCAGCTACTAGTAAAAAAAAAAAAAAAAAAAAAAAGAATCCTGGTAAAATGGCATAAAATTCCACACTACCACTTCGAAACTAACTAGACACCATGTTACCACCACTTCTAGAAATTGCCTTAATTGTTCTGTCATGTGACACTTCATTTACCGTAGAGAACGTAGAAATAGTCTGGTTTGCTGAATTTTGTAGGCATGGTGTTATGATTGGTTACTTACGTAGAAGTTGATGTCCTATTCCAGATCTGTCTCAAAGGAGAACACCATAGAAAGATACAGATGCAAGTTAAACCACTTTCCTTTCAAATTCATCAACTTCTCCTTTACATAACTCATCCCATGCTCTGGGTAATGGCAAAGGAAATGAGAGCAGCAAACATTACAATGAAGACTTTCATTGGAATTTCAGAGATTATTACAGTTAGGAATGTCCTAGCATGATGACTTGGGATTTATGTCATCGATGGGAAGTAAGGATAAAGGCATAAACAGCTTGAAACTATGTCCTTCATTTCAGTATATATAAGAGGCTAAGGAATGATTGTACAAATGGTTTCCCATATGCAATACTGGTCATGTGTAAACGTCTATAATTACAAAGGAGTCTGACATTCTACTCCAATGTCAAGCCGAAGATGCCAAGTGGACGTTTTCCATAGTAGGATGATGGATTTACATGCCCAGGAGAACTATGGTTGCTTTGAATGAATGATATGAGACATTTCTAAAATATTTTTTTCTGACGTGGAACATACTTTGAATAATAGCATTGTTAGCAGGAGTGTTAAAAGCATAGATCTACACTAAGAGAAAAGTACACAGAAATGGTGGCTGCTACGGTTTGTATTGGAAATTTCCCCCACAACCTGCTGTGTTTGATGCTTAGTCTGTTTATGGAAGTTATAAAAACATTTGGAAAGCAATGTCTTGCTGAATGGGTGGCCTCTGTTTTGGTTGTAGCCTGTTTCTCTTCTTTGCCCATGTGAGAAGCAATCGCCAATCTCTTGACCAAGGTTTTCCTACATTAATGGGCTGAAATCTGATTGAAACTTTCTGCCAAAATACAACTTTTTTCCTTGAAGGTACCTTTTCACATGTTTTGTGACAGTAGTGAGACTAGTAAACACAGCTACAGATGTAAATCCAAATGACTGTAAGTTTCTTATGCATGTATAGGGTCTTCAGAATGAAAGAAAATGCTGTTTATAAATATGCACAGACCACGGGATGAGTCAAGGCAATCCCAGGCAACCTAGAACATGTGATCTTCTTGATATAATGCAGTGAGTTTACCATATGACATGTACCTGGGGAAGGTTTATAGTACAACTGACAAATTCTTCAAAATTAGTAACCTTGAAAAATACATTCCTGTGGAGGAGAGAACTGCTGAAAGTGAGACAATTCAGGCATCTGAAAGATACAAGGAAACAAAACCTCCCAAATTAGTGGCATTGGCTGCTGCCTTCATAGCTTGCAGGGATAATGAAAAGCTGAGGACCAGCAATTAAAGGCTAAAGGTAAGAGTTAGAGTGTCTTTTTGTTAGCTTGAAAAGAGGCTTTTATGTCTTGTGGTAGAAGACTAGACAGTGCTGAGTACCACCCTGGAGTTCCAAAGACTTTAAAATACTCCATCTCAGAGAATCTACAGTGCTAAATGCCAGAACACACTGTGAACTTGGGACCCTGAAGTAAGATGGAATATTCATATTTTCACCCAAGGATCTTATCTCTACCCTATCTCATTTTATCTCAGACCCTAAACCTTTCAGAATTCAGTCTTCCGTTGTAGGAGCATACACATCACCTGTAACCAGGGCACTGAGAAAGTTTATTGTCAGGACAACAGCTCCAGGGGCTTTGTAAGGAGCTATTATTAACTCTGCTCCCAGGCGGTTGTCAGGAGAAGAAGACATGATGCTCCCATTGCTATAAATAAGGTATAGCCATGGACAGAAGGCTATCCTCCAACACAGAAGTGGTTCATATCTTTGAAGATCAAATATTTCAGTAGAAAACCAATGTATTACTATACATATTACCAACAAAAAGAGTTGCAAGAAAAGTAACTGAAAGATTTTTCTTCAAATCATGTATTTATTTATCTTTAGGTTCACATCACATTGTTAAAACTTAGAATATATTTGCAGAACTACTTTCCATCTAGACATTTGTTCATTTGTTCTTTCAAATGATGGTGATTTACCGTTAGACACCTAGTGTAAAGATTCTTAATGTATAATATTTGAGCTTTCCAGTACACCTTAAACACAGTAATTTCTGTAAATCATGGTGTTTAAGGAGTTGGCAATACTCTCTAATGAAACCATTATACATGATGGTTTACAATAGCAGTTTTCTACCTCTGTGGGTTTTTGTTTGAAAATTGGAATTACTAGATTGCTTTGTATCAATTTGATGGAAAGATCCACTCTGACAGTGATCCTCCTGTCTGTGCTTTAACCTTCAACTGTCTAATTCCATTTTCTAGAGTGCATCCCCGTCACCTTCAGGGGAAGCTCCATGGGTTCTATTTAAGGGCAATGTTCTTAGGATACCATTTGAGAATGCATGTGAAATGTCCTTGCCTAACATGTCTAGGCTTACTTGGCACTATGTATTGTGTACTTTATTTGATGGATAACTGGAAGCATAGACTTTTGTAGTCTTTTAACTGCCTTTAAACCCCAGGCAGTGTTACAAACCTCTATTTTTCTACAATAGTTACCATAATATGAAGACTATAAAAAGACTTAAATTCCAGGCTTTCAGACTCAAGAGAGAAGAAAAGATTTCACCATGTCTACAAGACATACAAGATCTTTTGGAATATAGATACTTCAAAACAAGTTCTACTCTCACCAGGAAATCAACTGACGGATTAAAGAATATTGGGCTGTGACAAGCCTCTGTTCTTTATAAGGGGAAATATGCTAATTTTAACATGCTTGTCACAAATAATAAATTGCTATTAATAGTATAAATTATATTTATATTAAGATTAGATATTAATAAATATATGAATATATATTTATACTAATATAAATAATAAATGTTGCCATTTATTATTTGAGAAAAAGAATTCAATATCAAACTCTGATATTTTATGGTAGACTCAACTTTTTTAAACCTACCTCGACAGATGAAAAATACCCCACAATTTTTACTTCCGTAAGAGAAGACAGTGACATCCATAGGGATGCATGGAATATAAATATGTAGAAATATGATTGTTTAGATAGGATGAGGATTGCTTATGTTTTCAACAAAACCTACAGTCAAAGGTCATGTTTTAATTAAAAGCCAACTTATGTGATAATTTTATCATAGGCAATGTAACAGATAGAACTAGAAGGCAGTCTCAAGTTCCACCAACTGCAAGAACGCAGTCAGTAGAATGCTTACAACTCTCCATGAAAATTTATCAGGGCATATTTTGATGATGGCTCACTTCTTTTTATCACTAGCAGTGAATCACATTATTCTTCATAAAAATAAATGCTAATTCATTTATTTATGCACAACAGAAGTCTTTCAGAGTCCCTGCTTCTCTAGCCATCAGAATGCAAAAAAAAAAAAAAAAAAAAGAGTAGCAGTTGCAAAAGCATAAATGAAAACTTATGTATGACAGTTCACCTTGGTGAATTCATTAGAAATCACAGTCAATTAAAGGCTAGGCATAGCTCACTTGTAGGAATCACTGACAGCATATGTAATATCCTTGGTTCAATCCTCAGCACCACAAAGAAAATAAAAGTCACAATAAACTGTAGTATTATTTGAGAATAAATGGAAAGCTTCCTAGCTCTCCATACCAAGCTGATTAGGAATCTTACAGGTGTGTGTGTGTGTGTGTGTGTGTGTGTGTGTATTTTCCCTACATTGTTAAGGACATATAGAAGAAAAATATTATTCATTGTTTTAATAAGATACTAGGTATTTTATAATAAAAGAAACACGTTTTTGGATCAAGGTTTGAGTAGGTTTCCATTTGCCCTTGTTGATTTGTTATAAAAGAAAAACACCATGGCAGAGGCAACAACTTACATTATAGTGGATAAAAAGCAGAGAGAAAAATAAAGAGACTTAGGTTCCAGCATTCTTTCTAGAGGCATTACCCACATAATGTAACATCCCCCGTAAGTTTTACTTTCTAATGGTTCTATTGTCTTTCATTAGCACCACACAGAATGTATGAGATACATTTAATACCAAACTATATCATCCAAATTTATTTTATTAGAACATGAAATAAATTTGAAGGGGATGTAGCAGAATGTTTTAGCTATGGACCATACAGTAAAGTTATTGTTTAAGATGGCTAAAGAAGAAGAATTTACACTCAAAGTAAGTAGAAAATAGGAGGCATCATTACATCCAAGGAATCAAGATAAAGTTGTGCTCTATGTGAATGAGTTTAGTGGAAATGGGGAAATAAATTGTCTGTAAAGAGGCAGGGTGAATAATAGACAGATTTTGTATAACACTGAATATAATAGATTATTTAGGTGAACTTTGAGTTGATGTGTAAATGGAAAGAACAATAGGTGTACATGATAAATAAGAAAGAAAAGCCACTGGCAGGATTTAGCCCGGCTACTCTAGGACTATGGGACAGAGTACAATTTAGTCTGTCCTTCAAATTTCTTCTTAGAAACTAAAAATATATATTCTAGAACAGCAGATACAAAGAGAAAATGAAGGGTGGGACTTCAGAACTGATGTCCTCAATATATTTCTAGGAAATCCAGTGGAGGTATTTATTAAACTATTGAACAGATACCCATAAGAATCAGGAACTGTACTGAATGGTCTAAACAGTGAGGAGATTTAGTAGTAAAAAGCCATTTCTAAAATACAAGAGGTTGATTTTCTGATTTTCTGTATCGTTCCCTAAAGAATTAGTTAGAAAAGAAAAGTAAAGAAAAGAAAAGAAAAGTAAAGAAAGGAAAAAAAAAAAGAACAAAGCAAATCGAAGCAAACCAAACCAAAATAAACCAAACCAACCAACCAAACAAACAAACAAACAAAACAAAAAAGCACCACCAACAAAAATCTTTCACATGAAGAAATCATTATGTAGGCTAGTATTAAAAGTGAGAATAACGCCGGGCAGTGGTGGCGCACGCCTTTAATCCCAGCACTTGGGAGGCAGAGGCAGGTGGATTTCTGAGTTCGAGGCCAGCCTGGTCTACAGAGTGAGTTCCAGGACAGCCAGGGCTACACAGAGAAACCCTGTCTCAAAAAACCAAAAAAAAAAAAAAAAAGTGAGAATAACCAGGAAGGTGCACACTCCTTGTTTCTATGGATGCAGAATGTATAAGAAGAGGACTTAAATTTACCTCAAGTTTAGAGTAAATAAACATAAAACCCACGGAACACAAAAATCATCTTTTTGTACATTAGTGTTGGAGTATTTGATAGTTCACTGTGATTCATGAATTACTGGTGGAGATGTGAAATGTTCTCTTAGGGTACAAGACTGTGATAAAAAAAAAACAAAGATCATGAATTAAAAACAAACAAACAAACAAACATCATTTTAAAAGTTGGAACCATGCAGTGGTAATAGTATAAGAGGAAGAAACAGTAGAGAGGAAATAATTTCCAGCAGAGGACAAAAGGGAAAAAGATGAATGAAATATACTTTTTAGATGAGAACTAAATATTACACGTAGAAGCAAATCTTTGATGAAAGATCAAAGGAGTGACATAGTTGTAGATTAAGTATAATATACACAGACTTACAGGAATTTTAATGATAAAAGTATAGTTGGCAATGATCATTATAGAATATGATGAGACTCCATTTTATCCTTCCAAAAATTCTTTAAAAACAACTGTAGATTAAGTATAACATACACAGACTTACAAGAATTTTAAAAGTATAATTGTCAATGATCATTATAGAATATGATGAGACCCCATGTTATCCCCCCAGAAAAAATCTTAAAAAATGGCATGAACTCTTATCTCAAGGCAGATTTTAAATAGTTTCTTTTCATATGTCATTGAGGTTCTTCAACACATGACTATAAATGCTGGAAACTAAGATCCACTTATTGATAATTAATTTAATATTAACTTTTGCAGGTAAATAGTACAATATGTCATATATTAACATGTATTAATATAGTATACATTTATACAGAAATAACTACATTAAATTGCCTTTCATATTCACACATTTACACCCTTGTATATTTCCTTCATCTATTTAATGGGTAAGTGCAAATGTATTTATAGAGCATTTTAATGTACATCTCATTTAGTAATGTGACTTTAATAAGCAGTAGATGGAAAAAAGTATACTTTTGCATCCCTAGTTCAGGGCTATTTTAACTCTGTTGTATTCTTTCTCACTCAGAAAGAGAGAATGTCTGTTACACCTTTTCATCCTATCAGCAGGGGTAGAGTCAATGAATGTTAACCAAGAAATATTTTTTAAAAAGAAAAAATTAAGCTCAAAACACCACAGACGTTGAAATGACTCGGTATGAAACTTTGCACATGAATATACTCATTCCTCTTTTCAATCATCTTCTTTACTTTTCGGAGGAAATTTGTTCAGACATCTTTTGAAATGCTGCATTTGACATGGGAAATCCAAAATGCCTCATTTAAAACAGTATAATCGATACAGCCATAAAATGTTAGCAAAAGTATAATATTGTTGCTAACCTTCCCACATTTCCCATATTTATGTGATTTAAACAAATGAGACTTTTTTTTTCATTTTCTTTACATTTTCATTCAAAAATGAAATCTCTTGATTTGTAGTAAATCTCTTGATTTGGATACTTACCTAGGGGAGCATGTCTGGTTTGGATACTTACCTAGGGGAGAATGCCTTTAGAATCTTGGAATAACACACACACACACACACACACACACACACACACACACACACACACAGACAATATGACACTGCAAATCTTATGTGCCTACAGAGAGACTGAGAAGCTCTGTTAAATGGGAAAATAGAAATTCATTTATTGTTGGAGTGGATATCTGAGTCAATCTTGCTAATTGTAATGGAGTAAAGTAAACAGAAGGAAGAGGAAAATGTAGAAAGTAGAGTAGTGCAAATCTGTGTTCCCAAGCCATGGTCATTCATATTCAACACCAGAATAAACCTCTGATCTCCATCAAGGTGAGAGAAAAAAAGAAAAAGGAATGAGACCAGAATTGAAATTTTTATGCCTAGCATGTTGTGTTACTACAATATGTTAAGGAAATACAAACTCAAAGCCACATACATTGAATGATATGAAAGCACTTGTTGCAAATATTTATTAAAAGCACTTTCATTTTTTGTGTCCTCTCCTTACTACCTTTCTCCTTCCCTCTTAGTCTTTCTTACTAAAATTTCAAACTAATATAAGTGAGTACTTCGTAAAATGCCACTTGACTGTTATAAAATTTGGCACCTGCTCCCAATAGTCTCCCTACCTTTGTGTCTAGAAACATTTCATTCTTTATCAAGTTGTAGTAATAACTTTGAAGTTTGAGATTTTATTGTGATTGCTAACTAAAAGTTGATTATGTACAAATTCATGATGTAAGGGCAAGACGTGGCTTCTGCATTAAAGACAAACACTTGCTTTAGCCAAAGCAACGATGTTTTCATGGACTTCACTTGTCCCAAGAGTCACAGTGACATGCAAGCGGGCACATGGGACTTGTTTTATAAACTTAGAATCTTAGCTCTTTCATAGTAGAGAAATCAAATTACTTATCTTCCTCCTACTGAATTACTAGTTGTTGTAATCTATAATAAGTAGTCATGTTCTTTGCACTACAAAAAGACACTACTTTTAATTAACCTACAAAAAAAAAATCAAATTTTCCAAAAGAGTTCTGAAAAAACCTCAGCCAATGATATGGTTGAAACATGTATACAAGTATGAAGTGCATAAAGAATGAAAAGAGAAATGTGAACTTTGTTTAGATGTTTTCAAATGATTCCTTGGTGGCTAAAATTTGATCACATTGTCTTTTACTCCACTGACACCATATTGTCCCTTGTACCACAAACTTTAAGTGCATCCTTATTCTCAAAAACTCTATTTCTATTTAAGAGTGCTTCATTCCTTAATACTTGAAGGCATTCTGGCGCATTTCATTGTTAATCCTGGAAAAGAAGTATGTTTCTTTAAGTTTCAAATAATGATTTTTTATTTTATTTTTTTATTGGCTATTTTATTTACATTTCAGATGCCATCCCCTTTCCCCATTTCCCCTCCCTAGAAAACCCCTATTTCATGTCCCCTTTTCCTTTTTGCTTTTATACAACTTTTTAAAATGTTAATCAAAGACTTTAAAAGTATGGTAATGCTCAATCAGAAGTATAACCCAATACCCAACCTAGATATATAAACTATCTTTGACTGGTGGAGACACGTGAACATCTGCCTCTATGTCCCCCCTCTCTTTCTCTCTCTCATCACCTAGCTTGTCCTCTATTTCATCTTCTCCTGTCCTTACTCCATCTCTTCCTCTTGGTGCTCCTTCCCCCTTAGCTCCTCCTATATATCACTCTTCCTGTTAAAATAAAACTTTTCTCTCAAAATACAATTAGAGCATAATTATTCCTATTGTTACCAATGAGGTAATAATGATTTTTTAAAAGGTCTAGTATGAACAATAACTACTTGTAAATATTTCACATTCTTAACAATGTTTTTTATTTATACAAGCAAAATAGTGGTTCATACAGGTCATTGATTGTTGTTTGTGTGTCTGGATCGTTGTTTGTGGGTTTGTTCAATATATTAATTATGAAACTAAAATATCTTTTAAGTCCTTCATTTCAACATGATTTTTAGTTACTTTTCTACTGCTGTGAATAGTTGACTGGCCAATTTAACTTGTCGAATATTTTATCGGGGGCTTATAATTAGAGTGTTAGAGTCCTGATAGATTACATCCTTACATATGAGTAGGAGGTAGAGAGAGGCAATTGGAAATGATGTGTTCTTTTGTAATCTAAATATCTCACCCTCACTGCAACACCTTCAAGGCTGTATCTCCTAGTCTTTCCCAAACAATTCCATCAACTGGAAACCAAGAACTTATTTATAAAAACCTATGGGGCCATTAGCATTCAAACCATTACACCATGAATACAGTTCCACTTCAGAATCAACACATACATTCATATGCAAAAGCATGTGTATAGGAAGAAATTTAAAATGAGAATATGTAGTGAATGTGGCTAAGGTCTGAAATTCTGGGACAGGGAAATCTTAAATTTTAAGAATGTAAGCAAGATTTTTAAATTAGAAGAACCGTAGGAAGAGTATTCTCTGCAGTCAGATGCTTTTGAAAATAAAAAGAATGGTGGATGGAGAATAGGAAGAAGCAAGAAACAGCTCAGCATGATTATTGGTAGACACAGAGGAACTGACAAGTGTTCAGAGTCAATTCTAACTTAAAGTTGGAACATTATCATTTTACTTTATATGATTTTCCTAGAATACAATTTGATAAGTTTTATAGGTTTGATAAAATCAGAATAAAGGACATATTGGGATGCTTATCAAAGACCAGAAAGTCAAGAAGAGAAAGCTGTCATTATATTAACTTTCAAACAACTTATCCAAAACCAGAATTCTAATTGTACTGATTCAGAGCCAGAAAGACAAATGTTTCGTGTTCTCTGTAGTGCGTTGTCCTGATGCTGCTTGTATTCTAAGGCTAATATTGGTTCTTCAAGACTGGTTTCCCCTGAGACAAAAGAGTTCACATGTAGAAGCTATATGACCTTGCCACCAAGTTATTTCTGATTGGTAAAGATGCCAATAGCCAATAGCTAGGCAGAAGAGACATAGATGGGGTTTAGGTTTCTGGCACTAGGGTTGTAAGAGAAGAACAAGAAGAAGTTGAAGGTAAAGAAGGAAGGAGACACCACTCACCGCAGGTTAGGTGAGTCACAGAAACTCCAAGTAGCTGGCCAATTGGCATTAAGAGCAGCCCAAATGAAACATAGTAAGTAGTAAGTGATAATTTGGTGTCATTAATAAGAAATAATAGCATAGAGGGTAGGTATCTGCCCAGCTCTTGGGCTGTTTAAGGCTTATTGTAAATATAAAGTTTGTGTGCATCCTCTGTCTGGGTACTAAATGGTCAAACATAGGGTCCCTAAGTCAGGATTAAAAATTTCTGCAAAAGTTCTTTCTCACATGTCAATGCTAGCCTTGCATCTTTAGATGTGTGTGTGCTTAAATTGGAGTTTCCATACAATTCGGGAGACTAGTAAAGGTTCATGGAACATAATCTCAATTGATAGATAGAACCCCTACAGAATGATGTGGGGCTTTAGGAGATGAATAATAGAGCAAGAAGAGTTAAATAAAGTAAGAGAAGTAACTAATAGTTTTGCCCACCTAGGAATTCTGTGAGCATAATAATGGTTGGCTTGGCAAGACACATCTGCTCTGGCTGGAATACAAACATGCTCACCCTTAAATACCTTTAATACCAAACAATGTAGGTAAGGTTAGTTTGTAGAAATAAGCAGTGTGTTTGAAAGTGATGTCTAATTGAGGGACAGACAAAGTGGCAAATCAGAGAAAAATTTGAGTCAGAGATAGGATACATCCAACTCTTTATGAAAATAGACGAAAGGGAGAATAGTGCAGTGCATGGAGAAGGGAGTTGGAAGTCAGTCAGCTCAGTTCAGTTCAGTTCAGTTCAGTTCAGTTCAGTTCAGTTCAGTTCAGTTCAGTTCAGTTCAGTTCAGTTCAGTTCAGTTCAGTTTGCATGAGTCAGTGCAGTGAATGCAGTGTAATGGACTTGAGTTCCTTCATGAGTTCATACAGTTCAGTGCAACTCAACAGAGGCAGATGAAATCAGATAATAAGGACAGAGGGTGTAGGTGCGTGGGAGAGCACTCTGTTAGAGGCAAAGGGGAGGGGAGTTGGGATGGGAGGTTTGTGGAGAGGAGACAGGGAAGGGGAACAACATTTGAAATGAAAATAAATAAAATAAGGAATTAATAATAATAATAATAATAAACAATAAACAAAGAAGCTAGATTTAAAAAAATTGCCAGTTAGTTCACAGTCAAGCAGAGCAATTTAGCAACAAACTGAGAGAAGCCAGATTGAATCAGTCAGCATGGAAAGGATTTTGAGCCAGAAGAGTTGAGTTGAACCAGCCAGCCAGAGTTCAGAAGGAACTAGAAAAGGTAAGCTTATTCAACAGTAAGTCTCAGAGGCTGAAGACATTCTAGGGCTATATTAGATTGTATGGGGCAAGAAGCTTCCAGGACTAGACCTAGGTAAACATCGAAGATGACATTTACATCTGATGAATAAAAGTTACATTTATACATGCCAATTTGTACTATAGTGGCACAAATATTTTGAGATTAACCAATCACTTACTTCATGTTCTGTTTGGATATGTTTGTGCCTGCATTTCATTATGAAGCAACACATCTACTCTTTTACTTGTAGGTTTTTTTTTTTGCATTTTATTATTTATTTAGGTGTTGAAGCTCTCACACTAAGGTTTTACAAGCTGGTGAACACTGACAAACTATTTCTTCCACATAACTCTTAACTACACATTTCTTGGCAGTATACATAAATATATGGTTGAACTAACATTGATACACATCACCATTTTGTCAATTACATAATAAGATAAATGATCAAGTATCCAATTATTAAGTTACATAGTTTTAAAAGGCATAAAAAACATTTCTGCTTAGTTCATTAGCAGATCCCACTTTTTTCTTTTTTGCAAGAGATTGGGAAGAGAAGGGAAAAACCACAATTCAAACAAGTTGGAGAACTTCTGATAGGCATGGAAAACACAAGAATTTCAGAAATTTCGATTAAGAATTAGATAGCTACAACAATGTACCTCTATGTCTTAAAAATATTTACTAACTTAAAGAGCATACTCTACATGTTCTGCACAAGACAAAGGCAACATATTACTGAAAATATTTAATAGCCTCCTCCCATTTCTTTTTCAGGCCTTCCCTGTTAGGTTGCAACTCTAAGTGCAAACATTAAGTTAACTATAAGGCCTTTTGTCTGGAGACATTATTGAAGATATGTGCTTTTGTAAGAAAGTTGATTTTTCAAAAAGAGGATTCCCAAAACAGCACAACATAAAGACAGAGACATTAAATAATTAGTGTAAGACTTAGGTTTGGGGTTTTTTTTTGTTTTTTCTTTGTTTGTTTGTTTGTTTGTTTTGGGGGTTTTGGGTTTTTTGTTTTGTTTTTGTTTTTTGTTTCTTTGATTTTTGTTTGTTTGTTTGTTTGTTTTGGATGGCTAAGCAAACCTGATGTATTCTGGTGTAAATTTGGGAGATGTAAACAGAGAGAGCAGGCAGATAACAAGAGAAGTCCTGCAGTGTTTGAAATGACTGAAGGAATACACCATGGAGGGTCTAGAGATCCTGCAATTTTGGTTCTGTATGATGCAAAAAAATATACAGGTATTGTGCTGGGTATTTTGGCACCTGGTTCTTCTAAATTTTTTATAGACTAATAATATTCTGGCACAGGAGTACATTTAATGAGATAGCTCAATACCTTATTTTAGGAAAGGTCAACTGGTACAAATAATAAGCACATTTTAAATGCTGACCAGCAAAATCATTTGCTAAGTGTCCAAACATGTTCATCATAGCCCAAACATAGAGGTTACAATTCTGTCAAGCTTGTGGCCTGGTAAAACTGGTTTTCAATACTCCTGTGGAGCTTCAGCAGACTTATTCAGTAAGCGGAGACACTGGGTCATTATGTATGACAAATCAGCTCCCATCTGAATTTCCACTTCCAAGGCAATGGCATCAGGCACCCCAGTTTTATTGAATACAACAGTTGTTTCTATGACCATTGGAATTCTTAAAGCAGAGCCTCATTTTTGGATGGTACTTCTCCAGATACAATAGTTGCTTGCTGTTAAAGAGCTCCATGCTGCTCTAGTCTATATATGAATTGTACTGTATCTTCATATTTTATTCCGCCTTCAATTAATTCTAGGACAAGCATTGGAGCTCTGCCAAGGCCCGTGACACAATGGACAGCAATACAGCAACCAGGTTCTTCATGAAACTTAATCTTCACAAGACTTAACCAGTCATATTACAGTTGCATTGGTTGGATTGTGTGTAATAAGAAATCTCACGTTCTTGTATGTGACTTCCACATGAGCAGGGTGTTTCATTCGAGCCATGTTAATTTAGTTAAAAAAAAAAAACACCCAAAAAAGCTATGAAGAAATTAAAAAATTGAATACAGAAATGATTCAAAACAACAACAAAACAAAAACAAAAAACAATCTGAAGTCTACTTCAATATTCAATACACTCCACTTGAAATTCTCAGTGCTTTGAGTATGAATTGGGAGAAACGGGCAATGAAATGAATCTCCTAACAAGAGGCAGTGATTCTTCAACCCAGTAAGACTGAGGCAATACAAAGGAAGTGCACTGAGGTTTACCCCATCCAGGTCTGAGCTCTTGTAAATGCTCTGCAGATTTCAATTCAACACCTCTGTCCAGGTTATCCACTCCTATGGGGGCTTCTTGGTGGAGTAGTAATGAATTTCTACAGTTCACTTGTCTGCATAGAGATCGTGCTGGGCCTGGCAGTAATCTCCACTGCCCTTCAGAAACCCCATAAATGTGTGACCGAGAACACCACAGAAAGGAATATGTCTACTCATTGAAGATTGTGGCCTAATCATACAGCTGATCCCAAGGCAACGCAAGCAGCCCGTGGGAGGGAGCGCGGCAGCGATGCAGGCATCAGGGGCACCAGACTACCGTGCAGTCTATTTGTAGTTTTTAAAGTTTAGTATTTTGCCCATCTACAGACAAATTACTGTCCAGAAAAGGACACACTTGCAGAATAGTTGGCTGATTATATCTGCCTAGACAGAGTAATCAGCCCTCAATAATTCTGCATCACTAAGGTCTGTCAGATGATCCTAGGGCAGAAGGTTGAAGATCAGATGCTCCAACGTTTTGTAGTATAGGGACTGTCCAGGTGTTCAGTGGTCTCTATAAATTGGCTAAGTTTTAAAAGCTATGCTTTGTGCTTCCCATAATTTCAGTTAATTCAGTCATTCTGAATTTCTGACGGGATTGAAAACTTATAGCATCATAGCCAATCCTGGCCATTTACTTTGAGAGAAAAGATTTGAGTGAATGGTTTTCAGCTGACATTCATTCTAAAGCCAAGAAAAAAGCCAGGTTCAAAACTAAGTGTTTTAGTTAGGAGAGATGACAGAGGTTCTGGTTAGCCAACAAAATGATGGACGGGTATTAGGACTATCTTGTACCTCACTGGTACAAATTGGCATAATTATTCTCTAATTGTATTTTGAGAGAAAAGTTTTATTTTAACAGGAAAGGTGTTAGGTAGGAGGAGCTAAGGTGGGAGGAGTACGGAGAGGAAGAGAAGGAGTAAGGAGAGGAGGAGAAGAAGAAGAGGAGAAGCTAGGTGATGAGAGAGAGAAAGAGAGAGAAGTGGGGGGACATGGAGGCAGATGTTCACATGTCTCCACCAGTCAAAGATAGTTGATATATCTAGGTTGGTATTGGGTTACACTTCTGATTGAGCATTACCAAACTTGTAAAGTCTTTGATTAACATTAAAAAATTGTATAAAAGCAAAAAAGAAAAGGGGGTATGCGATAGGGGTTTTCTAGGGAGGGAAAATTGGGAAAGGGGATGACATTTGAAATGCAAATAAAATATCCAATAAAAGAAAGTTTAGTATTTTGATTGAAGCTCATATCACTGTAAGAATCCCAATGATATTTACAAAACCTAAAAATAAATCTTGTAACATATTGTGTTTAAAAATAAAATAAAATAATAATGCAATTCCATGCTTCAGGTAGAGCAGACAAGCTACATGTTATTATAAAATTGCCTTTCTTCTTTCTTTTTCTATTCATCTCATTATAGAAACATTTCTTGTCTCCTAAATAACATAACCCTAATATCTGCATTTCTAATTTGATGTCCCTAGTAGTAAGTACACAGCAGGAATCCATGTCTCATGATAATTTTTTATTAGTAAGCCCCTAAGTATAAGCAGTCTTTTACTTAAAACTTCTAATGTGTTCTTTACCTTGTGATATTATTTATTTTTACCCTATGCCAATTCCTAAATCAACATTCGTCAGACATAACTGTTAATGTAAAATTAATATGACATTAGGTTGTAATTCTAGAAATTTGCTTATGCTAGAACATATAAAATTTAGCAATAGATACATTTAAAATATATTATTAAATTATTAATTTATTATTTTAATCAAATAATATATTATTAAATTATTATATATAATATATATATATACTATAATTAGTATAATATATTATACTATATATACTATATTTATTATATATAGTATATATAATTGTATCACTAAAATGCCATGCAAGTGATTATAAGGCTTATATGGTATCAGGTCACCTAAAAGAAGACTAAGTTTTCTTAACACTGAAATGGCAGAGCACTGGGTTGATAAATGTGAAATGGCTGTTAGTGAGCCATAAGCTGGGATTAGTAGGGTTGCATATTGTTACATACAACTTAGTATATTAATAAATAAAAACTAAGATATTTGAGATCTCTGGAATTTTTATCAGTAGCCTAACTCTATTGAGAATATCATTATTAGAACACATTGAATCCTCAGGAAAAAAAATCACAAATTCTACAAAAATATGAGTTGCATTTTATATTGGTGTTTACTGTGTACATGGGATTACTTTAGTTGTTATAGTGGACTCCAGTCAACAAAAGCATACAGTTTGTAGTTTTGCATAGCTATTTTTAATTATGTAAACGTTTCAGGGATTTATCTTATTTTCTACATAGTTCTACAATAACATATCTATAATTGTCATTGGTTTTCAAGAATAGTGTGTTTGCTCTCTGTGAATAGTATACAGTGTCATCATTAACAGCTTGCAGGTCAGTATCAGCATATTTTATACTCGTCAGACCAGTGCATTGTCATTTTACAGTTAAGAAAACAGGTTTTCACTTAAATAGCCTGATACCATACATTATTTGCTAAACTCATAATTTCTGACAGGTTATTTTTATCAACACTTATATATTTGGATGTGATAATGATAATTATCTTATATATTAGCATATATTAACTACTTATAACTCTTCAGATGAAAATCTCCAATTTAAGATGTATTCTCCCCAAAATTCCACAATTCTGCTACATGAAATAATATTTTTTAAAGGTTTAAGATCACAACAAAGTAGGTCTGAGTTGTATTAAAAAAAAAAAAAAACCCTAAGTATTTTCCTTACTCAGTTAACCTTGGCTTTATTATAGAAAGTACTGAGAAGTCCTTTTAGTTCAAATGAAAAGTATGAAAGAAATCATTATGGCTGCATTAAATTGGAAGGATGCTTCTTAAACTGGTTATCTAGAGAAACAATTGCTATGCATTTCTAATAGATTTTTGTTAATGCATCTCACAATCACTTATTACTCTGAATGATCCAGTCACCTCTCCATTGTCCTCCATTTTCTTCCATGCTTACAGAACTTAAAACTGAACGTGATTCTGGGGATTTCATGTTTCTAGTCTGTAAGTAATGGGTAAGAAACACTTTCTGTCAGAAGTTTATAGAATATCATAGACAAATCAATGGATTATCTATATACACATTACAAAATTCTTAGTCTGAATCATCAAAGAAATTTTAATTTAAGCTGAAATACCTTGGCAGGAGGTGTTGAATACATTTTTTCAAGAAGAAAAAGTGCTAGTCATAAGTTAAATTTCAAAACTTAAAATTAAAGCACAAATCTCTTTCCCTTAGGATACTTCATGGTATTATTTAGTTATGATAATCCATAATTTTGGCTAATTATTAAAAATAACATTTACAGCTTTCTTAGTGTAATAATATATGGATCAATTTAAGAAACTGTAATATAGATGATAATTCCACTGGCTTTTTTATCTTTATGAAATTACCTAGATATCACTTGAGAAGTATAGCATTACGTCAATTGTTTTTTGAAGTCATTTATTGATTTCAATAAACTATGATATCTTGAATGGAGATTCTTAGTATTCTTCTGTTTTATAATTTTCATTTATTTTTCATTTTTAATTATGTGTATATAGAATGGTATATGACTGTGACTACAGGGTCCCTCAGAAGTCTAAGGTAACAGATACCCTTGGAGCTGTAATTACAGGGAGTTATGGACCTCTTGGGTACAAGAATCAAAAGCGTTATGCAATTTTAACCACTGCATCATCTTTCTAGTTCTTTTTTCTCAGTTTTGTATCTATAATTCAGCACTCTATTCAAACAAAAAGACACGATTGATATGTATTAAATGTAGGAGTAAGAAAATAACACTTCATTGGTTTTCATTTCAATAAAATAGCTTCATACATTATTCCCTATGAATCTCAATTATTTGATAAAAGAAGTAGCAAGATCACCACATACCTAAACTGTGACTTTAAAAGGGAACTGTGACTCAAAACTTCCACTGTTCCTGGCAGCATCAGGCTGCCCTCAAGAGACGGAGAAGTCCTTTCTGAGATGTATAATTAACAAGAGTTTAGAGAAAAGCTCTAATTTTCCATGGAAATAAATTTCCCAAATTACAGTTGTCCAGCTTTAGCTAAATTTACAAGCTCCATAGAAACATCCCTCACTTTACTGAGTTTTGTACAAACATTTGGACTTAATTTCACAATGTCATTTTTGCACCACCCCAGTTGAAGACAGTAGAAAAAGAAAAAGGGAAAAAAGAAAAAAAAACCTAAGACGTAGTTTATTCTGTTTTGGGGATTTATAACTAACAATTTCTTTATTGGCCAAATGCCCAGTTCTTGCTCACAGTGGGAGTCAGGGAAACTCAGAAGTACTGGCTTACTGTTAACTGTTACAGCATCAAAAATTCAGAAGCTTAAATCATAGAAGACTGTTAAAGTTGGGTTAAGAAAGGCAAAATAAGATAGAAGAGTTAGAAGATCATAAGAAAAGTTATGTTGTCTTGAATTTTTTTTTCTCAACAGAAGCAAGATGAGTGTTGAAACAAAGTCACACTACAGACTGAAGAAGACACACTGTCACGAATGGCCACAGACAGCACGAGTGAGAGTAGCCTCTGAAAAGTTATCAGTCTTTTTAAGTGCGTGTGTATGTGTAGATGTTGCTAGGAATGTGGGTGGGCATGTATGCACATATGTGCATGTAAGTGTGAAGACCAGAGGTCATCCACATTTGCCATGTATGAGGACCTTTGAGATGAGTTTTCTGCTTATCCTGGTGCTCCTCAATTAGTCAATTAGAATGCATGGCCAGCAACTCCTAGGGATCTGCCTGGCTCCACCTCCTGTGGGCTCGGATTACAAGTTGTTCCTCCTCACCAGGCTTGTTTTATGTAGATTCTGAGAATTTGAACTCAGGGACTCTGGATTGCAAGGCTTTACTGTTACGGCTGTGTTATCTCCCTCTTGGTCATTTTTTAAAATATATAATGTAAGGATTCACCTGTAAATGAACTTATAGATCTCTAATAAACAGTAGGACATCCAAATATCTGGATATTACTTTTCAAAATCTTGATAGAAATTCCTTCCCTTTTGCTCCAATGAGTACAAAATATGACTATAAATAATCTCTTTGACTAGCACTGTCTAAATTTAAATTTTCAAAGCAGCACTGTCCTCTAAATGCACATTTTATAGAGTCTATTTATTCCATTACACAAACAATTTGGAAAAACTTATTGTATTTTCTTGCAAATATCTGAATTGTGCAAAAAAAGAAAATCAATCTTAGAACTATTAAAAACACAGACTCTTTGGGGGCTAAAAATGGCACAGCCTAACTCCATCACTTATATTATTCATGAGACTCGGTACCAAAGGAGTTCCACTTTTCCTTAAAATCCAAGTTTAAAGTCCAGAAGTCCTTGATGAGTCCATAAAGTACGTCAAAAAGCTGCTTCTAAAAGAAGGCTTCTAAATTGCCCCCAAAATTGACCTGCTCCTGGATTGAGAGGATAAGCTCTCCCTGAAAATTCTGTAATAGAAAAGTATTAAATAGTTACAAGCTGTAAAATGTCACGTGTGTGTGTGTGTGTGTGTGTGTGTGTGTGTGTGTGTGTGTGTGTGTTTTGTGTGTTGCATACATAAGGGAAATTTTAAACTTAGTATACAAATTAATGCGTTTCATGATAGATTTTTATAATGTATTTTGGTTGATCCTCTTGCCTTGCTTACGTCCAACAACCTCTTTCTTCTCTAAAGCAATTGTTTCCTTTCTTCTACCCAACAATATCCCTTTTGCGTTCAAGTACCATTTATATTATTTTTTTTTGGCAGTTTTAAACTATATCTCATAATATCTAGTTAAGGCAAATGTGAGAGGTCTTTTTTTTTTAATTCAAAGTTCATGAGACAAAATGTATATAAGAAATAGTTATAACCTATAAATCTCTAAATATTTATCCTGAAATTTTTATAGATTTTAAAATATAAAAGTCAATGAATACATGCCTAGTTCTTGAATGTGCCTAGTGATTAAAATGAAGCAGAGCCATACTGTAAGCTGAAGTCTTACCCAGGCCCTAGGACAGGCTTTCTCTAATGATGATCCACCTATGCAAATTTTATACTGCTCTTTATAAGTACTAATTCAGTGGTTCCCAGCCTTCCTAATGCTCTGACCCTTGAGTACAGCTCCTCATATTCTAATAACCACAAACAGAATTATTTTTTGCTGATACCTCATAAACTACTGTAATAACCTATGATAAGAATCAACTATCAATACTTTATGCAAGATATTTGATCAAGAGAGGTAAAGATATGGGTTACATCTAAGCATGGGCAGTGTGCCATTGCATCATGAGAACAATGAAAATTTTAAGATCACCTTCTAAAAACAAAATAACATATATTCTTATTCCTCAAATAACCACTTCAGTTGAAAGTTAAATTTCAATTGTATGAAATAGTTCAGGCATGTTTTTCAAATATTTCATCCTATTAATTGTAGAATTTTATTTTCATATTTCTATTTCCTTTCCAATTGTCAAAACTATAACAGAGGTATTTCCTTCCAGTTATTTTCTAGAGTTTGAAATGATAGTGTTTTCTCAAGGAACACTCTAAGCAAAATCAGAGAAGTAACAGTAGCCTGTGGCTAATTAGGTATCAACTATTCATATTTCAGCTTATTGAAGATGATGTATTATACTTGTAAGCTAACCATAGTAATAAATATTCCTTGTAACCAGAAAGATACCTGTATTATAGGTCTCTTAGACTTCTTTTCAAAGTTTCTCTACTGTTCTTTTACTTTGTGTTAGAAAAACAGAAATCAAAGACTAGGTTCTTGAGATTATAATTTGCCCAATTGTTTATCATGTTACCTATTAACAAATATTAATTCCACATCTACTCTGTACAAGACCACATAGCAGAAGGCAAGGAAGATTTTATAACATCAAAAACAGCAACATCACCTGCTGCAGCAAAATACAAGCATGAATTCTACAAGGTTCTTGTCTAGTAATGCAGGCATCTGATGTCGTAGAATACTTTACAATTTTACATAGGATCAATATTTAGCTAAAAGGTATCAAATGTATTATGAGTGGAAAAGTTGTCAAAATATTTAGCTTTAATCATTGTATTACCATTTCCTAACGATGAATACAAATCAAACACCGATTAACCATAAATTTTCATGCACATCATTTTCAATCTGAATAAACCAAGCTAAGGCATATAAAAATGAACAAGCACAAATGAGTCAAGCTTGGGCCTTGATAATATGACTTAGTTTGTTATGAAAATCCAATCTCTGCTACAAAAAATATTTTCATAATTTTTGTGGCATTTAGATTTATTTGGCATAATCAAGTTTCCCCACTCAGATTGCGACATCTATGGTGCAATCATCATATTTAATCCTCAGAAACAATGCAGAAGAGGGAGCAGAAAGATTGTGAGAGCCAGAGGACCAGGAAGCCTGCTGCTAGTTAGCATCTTTGAAACATGATAGGATTGATATTCCCACAAAATATCAAAGATAGGAGTGCCTAGACAAAAAATCAAAAACTGTTTTAGTTATAAATAAGAAAAAGCTTACTTCTGAGACAAAGAATTGAGTTATGTTGTTGATCCTCACGTGGAAGAGAAGGTTATAATGGTCTATTAGCACAGATAGACTAGACTCTGTGAGTTATAATTGGAAAACACTTTTTGGTGTTGTTCTGGGATGAGATCCAACCACACTAGTGAGTATTACCTGGTGGTAATTTTGATTTCTCCTCTCTCTATAAGGGATATAAGTAATATTTGGATAAGCTTTTGTTTTTCACCATAGGTATACTATGTATCATGTGTGTGATAAATATTTGTTGAACGAGTATGAAGTGTGTCATTTAATATATGGAATGGAGTAACATCCTGGTTTCCTTCAATTTCACCATTATAAAACCTTGATTTTTTTGTCTTCATAGTATTTTTAACATTTCTTTCTTTTCTCAGATAGACTCTGAAAATGTTTCCATTATTTCCATGATTTTCTACTTATGTCTGTGTTTTTCAACATTTACACCTATGTGACCATTTTGTTGCTATGTAATTCCTTTTACTTTTAACACAAACACAAACACACACACACACACACACACACACACACACATACACACACACACATATGTATATATTATAAATTGTTTATTTATTTACATTTCAAATGTTATCCCTTTTTCTGGTTTCCCCTCTGCAAACCTCATTTCCCACCCACTCTCCACACTGCTTCTATTAGGGAGCTACCCACCTTCCCACCCACATTCTTTTCTATTTTTCTGAATATTCTCTAACACTTTTCCTACAACTAGGAGTTTACTATTACCTGAAATGAAACTTAAATACTTTCAGGACACTAAAATTCAGTTTAACGCTTTATCATACTTTTAATACTTGGAATTTTACAGTTCGAACTATTGTTTTACAAAATAGCTGCTTTCAGTAGTAGTTGAAAAGGTCAATGTCAATGTACATTTTCTAGTAACTATCTCCTTTTGGATCTTTGAATAAACTTCTCGTACTATATCAAGAGCATCAGGTTCATGATTCTTTATGTGTCTATTACTTTAGGGATTAGGGGAAGGGTATTGTCTCATATTTGCTGGGTAGTCAAAATCAATTTTTCTTCAATGACTTGATAAAAATAAAAACAGGAAGAAACTACCTTTTTAAGACCAGGAACCCATTATTCACATTTGCTACAAAACTTTGCTATGGAAAATATCTGGAGAATAAAAACAAATCACTGGTCATACCAGTGAGTGGAAACTGTTGCTTTGTAAAGAAAAGAGTGGAAAAATGAGATGTTTGTTTCACACGTTTTTGGCTTCCCTCTGTCCAGCTGACTCTTAGCAGCTAGACAGACGATTTCTCTTGCATCTGTGTTACTGTCTTTTATCCATCATGGCCTTGGAATGAACTACTCCAGCAAGACAGCTTGAAAGAAAAACATACATATACATTGGCAGGAGTCCTCAGGCTCTTTTTAGAATCACTGCTTTTAAGTCAGGTTGGCTCCCGTCCAAATTTAAAAGAAAAAGAGCAACAGTTAAACAGCTGGTACCAATTATACTGACTTCAGTGGGTGTACATGCTCAAGTGTCAGAGAAGCCAGCAGGGCCTATGACATAATGGGCTAGTTATTTCATAACTGGACTGTGAAGCTCAGCTCAGCTTGCCAGTTGGCTTCTCTTTAAGAAACCTTCAGAGTTATTCCACCTACACTCTTGTAATCAACAGTCATTACTATATTAGTGTGTTTGTGTTCCACAAAACTCATCATTTAAGTGTGCATATTCTCCACTTGAATTTGTTAATGGAAAAAAAAATACCTTAGAAAAATTAGATAAATGGTTTCTATAAATACTTGTTTGATAAGCAATTTGTTTGGACTCTAGCACAGAGTAATGGGACTTGAAAATTGAAATGCACTGTCTTAATTAACAAAACAAAAGACATTATTTGAACTTTTTAAAAATGACAATTTACTTACAACATATTTTCTCTCAAATTCATTTATAGAAACAATGAGAAAACTACAGAGATGGTCAATTGTTGATTCACTTAAAACATACTACATTTTTGTAATGTATTTTTATATTTAAACTTGATTTTATAATCTAGCCTTATTTTTTTAAGGAGCTACGTGAAGTTATTTTTCTGTAGAACCACGAGGAAAATGTTGGCCCTATTGAACAGAAAGAATTTGGAAGAGAAAAAAACTCCAGTTGATAAGTTTTCTCTGTAAGAACTACATATTCTAAATTTGGCAAGGTTTACTGGTTTTAATATGTTCCTCTCTGAAATAGAAACTCTCTTAAGTTTACTTTAGGAAAATAAATAAATCCGTTGCTCTCAATCAGGATGAGCATCTCACAAATCACAAAGAGGATTTTGTAACTAGGCAACCAGGGTCAGGGAGACAGTAAGTAGGGCCTGCTGAACACACACAGCAGTGTGAGTTTGAGCTGGGAAGCACAAAGTGAATATAGGATTTTGAAGCACTCCTTTTAAAAACACATCATCCCATAATACCTTGCAGGTGTGTACCATGAAAACCAGCTGCTCCAAACTCATGCTTTGATGAAAAAATATTTTATTCAGAATATTTTCCAGTATAAATGTATCCTGATTAGCCAAAGAAAACTGGAAAACAAAACCCTCGGGTCTTTTTGTTACTCATGTCATGTCAGTTGATTGCTGAGTGAACATTTGCCACTCCTAGACAAAGATATAATCTATGCTTACAAAGAAAAGGGACAATTGGCTAACTTCTATACAAAAGTCAATTAAAATAGCTGAAAGATTTTCATGGATTTTCATATGTTCTTTTCAAGTAACTGAGACCAATATTTCTAACTTTTTACATGTTCGCAGAGCAGAGCACAAAGTTGTCGTCTCTTTATGAATTCTACAAATCAACAGACATGACAAAAATCAAATGGTGTTATTGATTTTGAGTTTGCTTTTAAGATCTAACAACTCTAACCTCAAAAAGTGACATTGGCTTATAGCCTTATGAAATTATTTCAGAGAACCCTGGTAATTATTCCTTTTTTTTTTTTTTTTTTTTTTTTTTTTTTGCATTACCAGGTGGGTTTCTCAGAAAGAAGAATGCTGTAAACAACTCAAAAATGTATATGTTACTTTTACACAGTGGACAAAATGGAGAGTGTGAGAGGCTTTGGAGCTCTAAATGTAATTAATTCTTGAAACTTCTCCCCTCAAGGCTCTGTAGGGAAGAGGAGGAAGAAGTTTGTAAAAACCAGAGGTGACGGATGATTTTAGGGAAGCAATATCTTCAGCAGTGCAGCATGCACACTGACTGCACATGTTCAAGTTAAAGTCCCAGCACTGAGATGAGGAAGTAGACCTGAGCCTCCATTCCTAACAAAGAGGCATTTTCCAATCTGTACCTGCTTAAAGGGAAAATTTAGGCTTCTATAATAGAGCATCACTGGGAATCCTAAGCAGTATCCAGAGAGGGCCTCATGCCCAGGATTAGTTGTCCAACATTAACTTGAACTCCCTGTTGTATTTGGTTTTATTTTCATGTAAGTATGTTTACTTTTTCTTTCACTTTGCCATATATTATCTTAACTGGTCTTTTGCCTGTTTGTTTTGATTTTGTTTTTGAAGTGTGGTTTGCTTTTCATTTTTGTTTTTGGTTTAGTGTGTGTGTGTGTGTGTGTGTGTGTGTGTGTGTGTGTGTGTGTGTGTATTTTGTTTCGGTTTGTTTTGAAAAAGACACACACAGAGATGGAGAGACAGAGAAATCCATACACAAAGGAGTGGGAGGAGGAAAATTGAGAGAAAATAAATTGGGTAGGTAGGAAGGATCTGGAAGGAGATAGGATAGAAGAAACATTTTCAAAATATATTGTATAAAGATATTGTTTCTAAAATGAGAAGATTGGGAAATATAAAGAAGTGGTTGTGAATATTAATCTGTTGGTAGGTTAAATATATATTTTATAAAAAATAAAAACTTGTATATCATTTTTAATCCATTGCTTTATTATTGTGTGTAAATGTGCTTTTGCACATGTATATGTACACATTCTTGTGTGTTTGCATGTGTTTTTTTTGTGTGTGTGTGCATGTGTGTGTGCGTGTGCATGTGTGTGTTTTCACTTATGTATAGTCATGCCATGCCATGTGCTTGGTGTTTGTGACAACATCCAGATTTGATTATTTTCTTACTTTACAGCGTTCCAGGCCTGAACTCAGGTCCTCAAACTTTCATGGTGAACAGTTTAACTCTCGGAGCTATCTTACCAATTACTAACATTTTGCCACTGTGCTAATAATTTGGTGAGAAATTTTGATAAGTTTGATCCACACCCATGCCCTAACACACACTAACTTGCCCTCCATTTTCCCCAGAAATTGTAGTTCTGTCTGAGAAGAGATCACGGCTGCTTGAATTGTGGAAAAAAAATGTGACAAGCATCTTTTTAGCTGTGCAGGTTGAAACAATTTCAGATTTAGTTTGGAGGCATTGCACTCAAATGCTTTCAATTTAAGCACGATAATGAAAATTTTGATGCTCTTTAGGAATATACATCATGTTTAGCAAATCTGTTGCCCATTAGTGAAGAATGAAGAACACAGGGTGCATAAGAAAATCATCTTTAAGATTGTTTCCTATTGTTTAAAAATACAGAAAAAGAAAAATACAAGCTTTGTTGTTCATATTTTCCAGCTTTTCCTCTTCACTTCTATTTTTGATCTATACACCCACAGGTAAACTCCAATGGGGACATAATTCAGTGTAATTTTATGTGTTTAAAGAGAAAGCTGTATCTCATAGTAAAGCTGAGTTTGCTGAACTCAAGGCCTCTTAGCATAGACATGTGACCCAAAACTACAGGCAAGGTTCATATCTCCCTACATGATATTGGGAAAATACATTTGGATACCTATAAGCCCATAGGTGAGACCACAGGATGCTTGGTTCACCAGTAGTCTCTGAACTTGCAACCTTTCCCTCTTAGCTGATCATCAGAAAAAAAATATGGTGTTATATGTGTACTGACTCTAGATAAATTTGGGAATCTTTGTTTCAGTGGAATTATAGTAAGGAGATTCAATAATCCCTTTTTTAGCCTAATGAATTCAGAAGAGTCTTATGTTGCACACTGTGTTATTAAGTAGTTTTGCGTTAATGTATCAGCTAAGCAGGATGGGAAAATTATATAGATGAATGAGAGTTGGATGCAGGTTTTCTGTAGAGTTTGTGTTGTATGGACATTATTTAAACACCTATATTGGCATTTCTCAAATCAAGATTTGTTGTTGTTCATCTTTTCTAGCTTATATAAAGTCTTATGTGAAAGCAAAATAGTAGATAAATATAAATTATCTACATAATTTTTATGAGTTTCACATTCAATTGAAACAAATAGTGCAGTAGAATTTCAGAATAAATGATTGAACTCTTAGATTTATCAAGATTATTACTATATCTAGTCCTTAGCAGAATCACTATGTAAGCCCACATATCCTTGAATAATAAAATTAAATATAATTTTTTTGGTTAGAAATTTGTCCTCACCAAAAGAATTATTGGATATTATATGTTCATGACATTGATGCAACATTAACTTTAGGGCTTAATATATGTGTGAATGTGTATTTTAAAAACATGTCTATAACATCTACTTGGTCTTTAATCACACCATAATTTAAATGTGTTTCAGTACAAATGGGCCATAAAGTTTTCATTGAACCCCACCTTTCACAGTGTGTGACATCTGTGAGCCAGATGGAAAAAGCCAAACTGTCCCTTCATTTCCTGTGTTGTTCAAGGGGAAAGGATGCTTAATAGTTTGACCTCAGCACAAGTACGGTTGATTGTTTGCAGGTTGCAGTTTCTCATGTTTAGCACTAAGACATATTGACTACTAATGAGTAGCTTCTACCATTACCTTGATATGTTCTTGAAACATTGCTGCTGCTGCTTCTCTGCCAAAGCCTGTTGAAATGTTGATTCTCTCATGCAATCCAGACAACAGGCTATTTGTATCCCCTGCAAATCTTGTCTTCTTAGTGCTGCAAACTGGTCAAGAAGACAGGAGGATAAAGAAAACATTAGAAATGTTTTGAAGTTACATCCTGGGACTTTTAATAGCTCAATGTAAAACTTTAGAAATTACCTTTTGAAAATCCAAAGTCAGATATCTTATTAAAAATGGAGACGTTCATATTCGTGTTATGTTCACCTTGGGAAACCACTTCTTGAATACATAATGTGAATGAAACACTTAGTGTTTCATTTGCTGTTTGTCTTCTGTGAGGCATAAGGAATGATCAACAGATAGAGGGATAGAGCTACTCCACACTGCAAAAGAAATCCTGGGAGATAAAACTTCACATCTGAAATATAAATACATTAAAATTTTACTTTCTAATTTTATAAAAGGCATTTTTCCATTTTTTTCTAGTCAAGTTTTCTCCATGTAGCTCTGGCTATCCTGGACCTCACTCTGTAGATCAGGCTGGCCTCAAACTCAAGAAATCTTCCTGTGTCTGCTTTGTGAGTATTGGAATTAAAAGTGTTCACTACTATGCCCAGCCTTTTAAAGACAATGATAAATGGAAGTCAATAAGAAAGATGTACAAAAATAGATACAGAGTTTGGAACTGATTAAATATACCATGATTGTAACCATGGAAGAATAATGTTGGTTATTTTAATTTTTTTCTTTTTTTTAAGGGAATATTCACAACATACAATTTATGTGTTACATAAAATGCCTTTATATAACACAGAACCACTTACAAGGAATATACACAATGAAAATTAAACATGATGAAACCCATCCTTAACCATCATCAGGCCCTGTGAGTCGTAAAGGTTCTCTCTTACTTCTCTTAAGTTCTGTGACATAATTTTACAAGCTCTCTTCTCTTGTCTTCTCAATGTCAAGCAGGACCAAACTTAATTTGGAGGGTTTGTCTTTAGCCTGACTCTTCCAGGATCTCTCTTAGACTATTCCCGGATTAAGGTCACCATCAAATTCAGGTTATAACACCTATTGCTAATTCTACACAAAAAGACAGAGCTTGTGATAGCACTGTGTTGGGAATCTGGTCATTGTTGTTTTGCTTACATTCTTTTTTTTTATTATCAAATCATAATTTTTACTTTTTAACACAGGGGTTATAAACAGAAAAATGCAGGATGTGGGGAAGGGAATGACACAGGAGCATAGGTATTCAGGGGGAGTACAGATATCTTTCAGAACAGGGTATCAGCTGGGTGAAGGTTCAGGGGACAGGTCATTAAGACTCTGCCTATGATTCACTTGTTCTTATATAAGTTGGTACTATCTGCCAAGGCTGCCTATTTACAAGGTCTATGACTACTCAGGCTGGTAAATTTCCACAAAAGCTGCCTGTGTACAATAGCTTATAGCCCTCTGTTTCAGTGTTTTTTCACAGAGACACAAGTTAGCAGACATGTATGTCAGGCTTATTGCAGATTTTAGGCTTATGGATGATTTTAGGCCTTCAGTGTATAAGCAGGGCTGCCCCTGACATCTCCTCCCTTCTCCAAGTATAGAAGGGTCATGGTGATTCTAATCTTGCCAAGGCGGGGATAGAGGCCTGACCTCCAGTAATTAAAGGAGACCTTGTAATGGCTCTGGTCCTCCTGTCGTTGTCCAGTGAGACATGAGGGCGATACCCATCCTGATGTCTTTTTCCTGGAGAGGGGATGCTTTTGACATCAACCCCTATGCAGTCAGGCTTGTCCTTCAGAGAACCCAGAAACATATTTTTAACTTTTATTTATATTTCCTTGCAGTGTTTAGCCTCGCAGCCTATCCAAGAATTCAGATCACCAGTCAGGGGTTCTGGGTGGCCTCTCTCTGCTTGGTCTAGGGGCAGAAGTCCCCTCTTTTAGGTTGGGTGGAGATAGGATTTGGGAACACTCTGGATAGGGTAACAACCTCATCTTGAGTCTCATGGTCCTTCATAGCTAATTTATGATAATGTATCTGAATAGATTTTACTATCAGATTATCAATCTGTTGTTTCACAAAGTTAGTCAGCCTATTTAAGGCCCAGGGACCAAAAGAAATAACCGAATTAATGGTCCCAAGATGGAGGAAGTAGGGTTGAGAAGCAAGGAGAGGTTGAAGACCAATTCTTGTACAAGCTCTTATCTTTCTCTCTCTCTGTCTTTTATCAAGACCTTCTCTGACCTTTTTCATGCTTTCTTTAATCATCCCTGTTTTGTCTATGTAAAAGAAACATTCTTCTTTAAGAGCTGTACACAGTCTAGAGATGTACACAGTATTTTCTATTGTAAAAGAGTAATTCAAGTCCAATAAACTTCTTTGCAATTTTTGGAGATCACTTCAAACAGCAAAACAAGGGATTTTGTCAGATTAGTGATGTCAGTCTCTAGCTGTTTGATGTCCTTGTCAAAGGCCCATCGAAGGTCTGAGTAGTATAAGTCTCAAGGCCAGCATCAGGATTAGAACTCCTAACAGCAGACATCACGGGTAATTCATTTTTATCTGGAAAGCAAAAAGAAGGGAATTCTCAGGGAGATTTCTCTTCCCTGGATGTCAATTGTTATTCATCTTATTTATAATTGGGCCTGGTTTTGTGGGTGTATCTATTTATTTCATTATTTTTTTTTGTCAGCCATTTAGCTGTGCCTTCTGTGGTATCAAACAGGCATATCAATCCTTGGCTCCATATGAGAACTGGGTCCTGGCCATTCCATTTAAGGGTAAGAGGGTCCTTCCACATAGCTGTGGCACAGTTTTTACTGGTCTCAGCGATGCCAGAGGCATTCAGTAGCAGATTTGCCATGAGCTTTCAGTTTTAGAAAGTTAAAAGTGAACAAGGCATGATGGAGAGTATTTTGGGAGACTCATTCTGGGGGTACAGTTTTCCCCTCTTTTGTTTTAAAGCCAATTTTTCAGAGTTCTTGTAAAATCAGGGCAGAAGTGCCAACAGCCGCTCCTTCCACCCTCAGAGAGTCATGAAGACACTATTTAAAAAATATAAATCTCTATTAATAATCTTTTATCAAAGGACTATTATAAAACAGCCAACAATTAATCAATCTATATAATATATCGATTAGTGATAGCTTCTATTTTTTGTAAAATTACTCCTCTTTTATCAATGAATAGTTGAGGGAAATTAGAATTTGCATCTCTTTTGAGAATATTAAAGAGAGACTTAAATTCTTTTGTGAAGAGCTTAAAATAAGATATTAGTCAATGAGCATCTCCTGGAAACTTTTGAAAATAATTTGAAATAAGTAAACTTTTTTTTTGCCAGACCCATTATCTGTTTTTATTTTTTTTAAATTGGATATTTTATGTATTTACCTTTCACTGTTATCTCCTCTTCCATTCTCCCCCAAAACCCCTTATACCATACCCCTTCTTCCTATTTTTATGAGGGTGTGCTCCCACCATCCTCCCAATCCTGCCTCCCGGCTCTCACATTCCCCAACACTAGGGATCCACACTTTCAGGGACCATGGCCCTCCACTTCTACTGATGCCTAACAAGGTCACCATCAATTACCTATATAAGTGGAGCCATGAGTCCCTCCCTTTGTGTTCTCAGGCTGGAGGTTTAGACCCTGGGAGCTCTGGTTGAGTATTTTGATACTCCTTCTAAAACGGACCAAAGCACCCACACTTTGGTTTTCCTTCCTCCTCTTGAGTTTCATGTGGCCTACGCATTGTGTCTTAGGTATTTTGAGCTTTTGGGCTAATATCTACTTATCATTGAATGCATACTATATACGTTCTTTTGTGATTGGGTTACCTCACTAAGAATGATATTCTCAAGCTCCATCCATTTGCCTAAGAATTTCATGAACTCATTGTTTTTAATAGCTGAGTAGTACTCCATTGTGTAAATGTACCACATTTTCTGTATCCATTCCTCTGTGGAAGGACATCTGGGGTCTTTCCAACTTCTGCCTATTATAAACAAGGCTTCTATGAATATAGTAGAGCATGTGTCCCTGTTGTATGTTGAAACATCTTTTGGGTATATGTCCAGGAGTGGTATAGCTGGGTCCTCAGGTAACACTATGTTCAGTTTTCTGAGGTACTGCCAGACTGCTTTCCATAGTAGTTGTACCAGCTTACAATCCCACCAACAATGAAGGAGTGTTCCTCTTTCTCCGCATCCTCGACAGCATCTGCTGTCACCTGTGTTATCAATCTTAGCCATTCTGACTGGTGTGAAGTGGAATCTCAGGGCTGTTTTCATTTGCATTTTCCCGATGACTAGGGATGTTGAACACTTCTTTAGGTGCTTTATTATTTATTTACAAAAAGAATAATTATAAGAAATTTTATTGCAATTGTTGGAAAATTGTAATGTAATTGACCAGCTTCTCTGTCAATTCTCCAATATTGTATTGAATAAAATGTGTATATATTGCATGCCATATTTAATAGTCAAAAAACAGGCAATTAATTACTAATAGCATCATCAATCCATGTATAAAAAGTTATTGTGTAATTAATAATCTGTCTCTTGAAGAAGAAATATTGAAACAGTATAATTAACAATTGCAAGTTTTAAAGAGGACAGACGATGTTTCTAAATCTAGGTCTCTCACATTAGTCTTACTTTCTTTACAATCTAAATGAATGCAATTTTTCAGCTTTAAAGATTTTAGCAATTATTTTACTATTACGAGGAAAATATTAATGTCATCACTTAGTATTTAAGTTAATCTCAAAATTAATGAACTATATTAAATTAGTTGAAATAATCTTCAGAGGCTTATTATTAGCATTCCTAATTGACCATGAGCATATGATCTTAAATGAGTCTTGAGTTTACTTGTTTTTAAATTTGTGCACACGTGTACTGCACATATCAATCTATCTATCTTTCATCACTTCTTTCTTTTTATATTTATCTTCTATCATCTATCTACCTGTCATTTATCTACCTACCTATACATCATATTTTTATTTATCTATTTATGTAGGCTGATAGTCAATATATCTATTCATCTGAAAATTATATATGCTTTGCTATCATTAATTAATATAATTTATTATTCTCAAATGAACTTAATCAAGAATAAAATTAAAGCAACTTACTATGTAGTACATATCAGTATTGGATAAAAATGAAATGCATTTTATAATCTACCTCTATAAGACAGTATTACTTAGAATTAACTTAGAATGCATAGAATTCTATACATATGTGTAGGCAGAGGAGGCAGAACTAAAAAATAATGCATAGCATTATATCTTTGAATGACAGATATCAAGAGGTCTAATATATATTATAATTCTTTTTTAAAGTCAATCAGCCTATTGCTTCAATTTGATACAAATCCAATGTAATTTATAATACTATACCAATCTTTTCTGTTAAAGACATAATTTTTACTTTTCAAAACTGTTCATTTTGTATAAAGGTATAAATTAATACCATGTACATTGAGTTACACTCTATAACCTAATATTTGATTTTTGGTCTTCACTCCTTGCTTTCCTATATTTGATCCTGGTAAGGGTTTTATAACTTTACTCAATGACTAGTAGTTTGACTCTAAAATGTGATTATTTGCAGAAGTGCAGAGACTTCAATTCTCTTTTTCATAACAGCTTTAATTCTTTCGTATAATCACTTCATCATGGAATTGTTTGGTTTGGAATGCATTTCTTGTTCTTCATATTGAAATTGTAAAATAATAATGAGGACACATTGGCACAAAATAATGATAGCCAGATATTTAAAATAATCTCTTATTTCTTTCTGGCTTAAATTTATTTACCTGGTGCTTCATGTAGTTGTTCTGCAAGTTATATGAATATTTAGGTTGGATTCTTAAAATTCAACTTGTTCTTTGGTTTGAGGTAAAGTGTACATCATCTCTATATATTCACACAATTTGATGCTAGATTTAAATTTTGGCAACGTCAGTGATTATTTGTAGAAATTTCTAGTATATTAAAGGATTTATGGGCCACATTTTAAATGTGAAAATTGCATAGTAGAATACTCAAAATGACACGTAAAGAGCTTTTAGAGGATCCTTGAGCCAAAGTGAATATGACACATAGAGTTTTCATGTGTCTTAATTTTATTCTGATTAAACAACAAGCAGCCTTGCTTCACAGCCCTAAGGTATAGGAGCATCCTATAACATAATGTACTGTTCAAACATGTAGACTAGAGGAAAAATTGTAACAATTTTATTTTAAGACTGGGAAATGATTATTTCAGGGTTTTGAATCAATTGTCTTGTTCACTACTCACCATATTTTCTCTTGTAGTAAAAAAGCCAGAATGAGAAAAAGTTTGTGAATTAGCTAATCTAAATTTAAATAGAAAAAAATCTTCTTTCATGTCTCCTTAATTAAGCAAGTGTTTATTCTTAATAAAATATTTTTGAGAGGTCGAGGAAGGTGCAAGCCAGCAAGATGGCAGTGGCTGGAGGCGGGCGGTGTCCAGCGGAGCCGACAGCCACACTCAATCACAAGAAGGTTGTGGATCATTATGAAAACCCCGGGAGCGTGAGGTCCCTTGACAAGACATCTAAAAATGATGGAACTGGATTGGTGGGGGATTCGACATGTGGTGACATCATGAAATTGCACATCCAGGTGGATGACTGTGGATGCCAAATTTAAAATGTTTGGCTGGGGCTCTGCCATTGCTTCCAGTTCCTTTAGCCCCTGAATGGGTAAAGGTGAAAATGCAGGAGGAAGCTCTGACCATCAAAAACACAGACATCACCAAGGAGCTTTGCCTGCCGCCTGTGAAACTGCACTGCTCCATGCTGGCGGAAGATGCCATCAAGGCTGCCCTGGCTGATTACAAACTGAAACAAGTCCAAGAAGGAAGAGCCAGAGAAGCAGTGAGTCCTGGAGACACTCCAGCGGGTTACAGCAGCTGCTTCCTGCCACCCATCAAAGAAGCTACGAGAAACTCAAGCACAGTATTCACGATTTGCACTGTGGCTCTGATGCAAGCAAAATGTGCTGTTCATTATGCCTAATCCTGTCTTTCTTTCAGCTCACGTGTATCCTTAGTGCAGTTAATGTCTTGATTTAGTTTGTGGCCTGGGACTGAAATCAGCACCAAAGTCTTAAACTCTGGAGAACGACAGGGTACCTGATCTGAGACAGATTGCCAGCAGAGCACCTTGTGCTGGCTATCGGATAGGATCTATTGTTGGGTATTGAGCAGATCTGCGTATATAATCAAAGAATATAAGACAAGTTTTTTTTAAAAGTTTTGAATCTGTGGTTTATTGTATAATTGTTGTTTATGAACTCAATGAGCTAGAAAATAAGTTCAAATATTCTATCCCAAATTAAACTAACTCAGTTCAGGAAGTGAAAAAAATTTAACCTTAGAGACTGTTAAAAAGAAAAATTCAGGTGTTTAGAGAGATCACTAAGTGGTTAAGAGTACTTGCTGATTTGCAGAGAACTCTGGTTCAGTACCCAGAACTGATTGTGGTCAAACCTTGTTTAACTTCAGTTTCAGGGAGAAACCTAAACCAGTGTGTGGAACAGACCCCTGTATTCCTGTGTTCATGACAGCACTATTCATAGTACAGGAGAAACATTTGCTTGTTAATGGATCAGTGAACTAAAAGTCACACACATGCACAAACAAAGGAATTATTCAGTTTTTTAAAATAATGATATTCCTACATTTTGTCATTATAGATGATCTCAGAAGACACTGTTAAGTAAAATATGCCAAGTACTAAGATGAGATTTGCTAAGGGATGGACAATTGAGTAAGTGTTGACCAAAGTGAAAAGTTTCACTCAGAGATAAAGGAAAATGTCAGTTATTGCTTACATGTTAATTGACAAAAGTCTCTCTCTCTCTCTCTTTCTCTCTCTCTCTCTCTCTTTCCATCCATTATTATAGGACTCACAAACTTCCTGTTTTAACTTTTAAATGATTCCACAATGGAATAGATATATCAAGACAGGCTACCATGGGCAACACAGTTTTAATAAATACAAGTCATAATTTTGATATAAATGCTGAAGTAGAAAAAATTAGTCCAGAAATTGTAGGAAAATGAGTTGAGTAATTGATTAAAATTGATATTTGTCGGGGATTGCTCTGTCAAATGTTGAAACCTGCACTGCCAAAAGCTTGGGGGCCAAAATTGTTAGCGTCCCCACTTCCCCAAGCTTTGGGGGCTAAATTGTCCTGGCTCATACTGCTGCTCTGGTCCGCGGGTCAGGGTTCAGCAAGAGAGAGAATGAGGGTGGATGGGAAGAATGGAGACCAGACAGTGTGATTCAGTCCCGTTTATTCTCAAGTCTCTCTTCTCTCTTTCCTAGTCCCTAGTTCCTAGTCCCTAGTGCCTCCAAGTTCCAAGTTTCCCAGTCCCGTCTTCTGTCTGCCTCTCGCCTTTTATAAGTCTCACTTCTTAAGTCACACCTTTTAGTCACACCTTTAAGTCACATACACCCAAGGGAGAATCTTGGGTATATAAAACAAGTTGTTGTCTCAAAAACACAAAAACAAAACCAAACAAACAAACAAACAAAAAAAACCAAAATAAAACAAGATGTTATCAGAGTGTGCTCAGCTGTTGTAGGTTGTTGAAAACAAATCTCTTGTCAGGGTATATGGCTCAAGATGGCTGCAAGGATGATAGCTGCTTTCTGTTGGCTCCCCACAGATATTTATTGATATAAACTCTATAGTGATTATTGAAACATGGGTATGAAATACCATATTTTCCATCCTTTTGTGTATAGTATGCTTTGGGCAAGAGAAAAAAAAACACTTAAATATTGTCAGACTTGTGTTGTAGCAAAGCATATCATGTACTATGAGACACAGCCTTCTGGAACAGAAGCTCAAAAAAGCCACTAAGCTGCTGTCCTGGCAAAAAAGACATTCTACAGAAACACTGTTAACTTTAGAGCTCAGTGCGAGAATACACTTTTTTTACACTTCACAAAACAGTTGACAGACAAGAAGATATTCTGTGTAGGATCTCCACACAGTGTTTTTTAAAATTATAGAAGAATGGAAAGATAATAAAGCCTTAACAGTCCAATAATAATAAAGGATTTATTAGGTTTTCATGCAAATGGACTATCACAATTTATAAAACTGTTAAAAAATTATGAGCCTTAGGCTGACCCAGTGAATATGTCTGTCAAATCTTCAGTTGGCTAGATGAAGACAAGATAATAAAGAAAAGTCTGCTTTACTCAAGGTCTATTGATGTGTCTGCTAGTGTCATATAAAGAAACACTTTTGTAAAACCAATTTAGATAATGTCTAATGAATATATAACCATAGTAACCAAAACACGTGGCACGGTTAGTCACCATATGGCTCCAGTTTCAACTTAGTTCTACATGCATGTATTCTCCCTCTGAGAGATTTAATGTTACCTTAAGGTGTCTGAATTGATGCATCTGGTAATTCCTGATGGGTGAGGAATATACTTCAAATTATGTTATGGTTGAATTGCTGTGTTAGCAATACACCCAGAAGCGTTCTTTCAGGCCAGCTTCCTCTGGTTACAAAGTATTTATTGGATATAAGGAGGGATTTATGTTATAGGATTGTTCCCATACATTAAGACTGCAAAAATAGGCTTCTTATTGGGTTCCAGCCTTTCTGTTTAGTATCTTAAACATTGCAGAATTTCCTAGTTTTGGTGAGAAAATCAAATTGATACCTAGAGTAGCTGGAATCAAATCCTACCATGGTGGACATGGCTTAAGCAGTCACCTTTCTGTTCTGTGAAGGTTAACGTGAATTACAGATCCAGAGTCCTCCTCTGATAACATTTTGAACTTACAAAGGCAACAGTACACTAAGATTGGAAAACAGGACTTTGTGTAGCTCTATGCTTGTGAGATTTGTGTCTCCAATACTGAAGTAACTTCATTCTCTATGGTTACTTCATCACTGTAGCTCTGGATTGGCCCGTGTTCTAAGGTATCTGATGTTCACTGGCCTTGCCATTTGTCCATTTGGATTTTAATGACTGTTCAATTGTCCATTTGTTCTGGTTAACACTTATGTGATGCAAGTAGATTCACATTTTATGCACATCTCACAAAGGTACCACATCATTTCATCTCAGACTGGATCTTCTCTGTTCTTTTCATCCTACTAGGCTTTTTGACAAGGAACTGAGAGTTTATGGTTGACATGTAATCTCATATTGAAATGTAAACTTAGTTTACACTAAATGAACATCAGGTATGCCAATCACAGGCATGTGTATTAAAAGTATTTCTTCCACTTCTTGGAATTTTTAAATGAGCCTGAAATGAATCATATCTACTCTCAGCTCACAATCTTCATATGAACCAGTTTATCAGCAAATGAAACATGGGAATTGGATTTTTTTACATTAAATGTATCATGTGAGATCCTTGTTGATTCATTTTGTCACAAGTGTGATGCGTAAGAGAAGATTTATGGCAATTTTTATTATTCTCAACTTTCAGTCTTGGTTTTCTATTCATGAAAGAAAACTGCACCCTCTCTTCTAACTCACATCTGTACCAAGGCACACAACACAGTGGTCCTCAGCCAGAGGATAGAAGATATTGGTCGTAGACTATACTTCTCTGATTGGATGAACCCAACTCTAGACTGAAATTCCTGCATCCTTCTTCTTTCACTGAAATTTGCCCTAAGATGCATAGACACATTTTCTTGCCTCCAATCCAATATGCACCCAGTCTGCTGTATCATATATATGGACCAAGCCCTATGAACTCTTGACTTGATCATTCCCATCATTAACAAAACACACTTTACTGCTACAATTCTGATTCAAAGCTGGCCAGCTTTTTTGCCACTATAATCATGGAAAGAATATTATGTATAAGCATAGAATAATGGATTTGGCTGCTGAACTTTTTGGACTCGTTTTTCCATTCTTTATGTATTCTCTAAAATATTGTTTCTTTAAATTTTATGTAAGTTAGAATATTTGAATCTCCCAGTTGGCCCTGTTATCTAGTGATATGTCCTTTGTGGGGTATTTTGTATATTCTCTCTCTCTCTCTCTCTCTCTCTCTCTCTCTCTCTCTTTCTCCCTTTCTCCCTGTGTGTGTGTGTGTGTGTGTGTGTGTGTGTGTGTGTGTGTGTGTGTGTG
>JANHMN010000001.1:97492998-97523068 GCA_030674055.1 Rhabdomys pumilio
GTGTGTGTGTGTGTGTGTGTGTGTGTGTGTGTGTGTGTGTGTGTGTGCATGTGTTGTATGTGTTTATTAAGGGAGCTCTGGTATATAGCACATCATTTAAACATCTTTTATTTCTGACAAGTAGGCAAATGTTTAATGATCTAACATATATATTGCAATTCCTAATTTGAATGGAAGAATTATTCAGAATGATTTGCTAAATATTCCTGGATGCTTTTTTTTTATTTTAACACCATGTTTAAAACTACTGACAATTAATTTAGTATGCTAATGTTATAGACAAGGAGTTTTTGATTAGTCTTTCTCAGAACTGTGATCCTCATTCATTCTGTATAACACCGTCAGCGACACAGAAAACCAATTTTGAAGAAGTCTGTGAAGTTCATAACAGCATCTTATTTCTCTGCTTTCCAGAATTCTAGACTATTTTTAAAACTCAGAAATATTAACATATTTTCTCATTTTATATTGTAAAGCTCAGTCCATGTAAAGTAAGACAATTGCTAACTTTTAGAGAAAAAAAAGTTTTACTATGGTATGGTATATGTTCCTCTTTTTCTCTCTTTCTCCTTTATTTCTTTGTTTTGTTTCTTTTGTTTCTTATTTTTGAGTTCAGAGTCCTTCTTTAATTTTAACAAGTAAGCCCATTCTCCCGCCCTCCCCCCGCCCCAGAAATCCAGTTTACTTTCTTCTTCTGTATAATAAAATCCTTCCTGGTAAAATCCAGTGCCATAATTTTATTTCGTTATTTTTATTTTTATTTTTTTAATAAGAACATGACTAGAAAAAAAACAAACAAAAACCATGCTTTTAATTGTGTATTTGAATATGTATGTTTTAGACACTGGGACTTCATATTGAATGTTTAGAAATGCACCAGAGCTAAGAACTCAAGTGTTCTTAGCTCAAGAGAGAGTGTGAGTTAGGGTTGCGGAGGAAACAGCTTTTATTACAAGCTGCACAAAAGCACTTTTCAAGTTATGTAAGTGTTTATCTTTTCACTGTTAAAGACTAAACATGTAGCACCCCCAACTTTCATGTCTCCAAATCGTCCTTTCTATGGAGAACTCAAACCCAAATCATGATATGTTAATCACACAGAAGCAAATCAAATTGTCTTTTCCCCATTTCTTCCTCACTCCATGCCCACCTTCCTTGAGAATCCAACCAACAGTGGCAGGTGCCATGCCTCTGGGAAGGGCTTACTACACCCAGCACGAGAGGGTAGGAGAGTCTCATAAGGGGCACTAGTAGTCCTGGAAACTTATGTTGTGGCAGGTAAGGTCCAGTGCCATATTTTTAACCTAAAGCAAAATAATTTACTCTGCCATGACAATATTATTTTTTTCTTAACATAATATTTCAACATAATATTTTATAGGTTATTTGAGATTTCATATAATGCATCTTTTACTTCCCAGTCCTCCTAGGTTTGCCATTTTAAACTTGTCACCACAACACAAAAGTAAACAACAAGAAAAACAACAACAACAACAAAAACAAGCCCAATTTATGTTGAACATACAGTCACTAGAACAAGATCAAACTCCCAATGGCCAGCCCCTTTAAGAAGAATTAGTGTTTACTCTGAGGTAATGTCTATTTTTGTTATCAAGAAATGCTTCTTGTATGCAGCAGAATGAAGGATTCTGTTTTGCATCTATTCTGTTAACTTGTGTGTGTGTGTGTGTGTGTGTGTGTGTGAGAGAGAGAGAGAGAGAGAGAGAGAGAGAGGGAGAGAGAGAGAGAGAGAAAGAGAGAGAGAGAGAAATAGAGAAAGTTTAAATTAGGGAATTGAGTTCATTGATATTAAGAGATATTAATGACCAACAATTGTTAATTCCTGTAATTCCTGTTATTTTGATGTTGGTGATAGTAGTGTTTGTGTGTGTGTGTGTGTGTGTGTGTGTGTGTGTGTGTGTGTATGCTTCCCTTCCCTTGGCTTGCTAATATGGAGTTATTTAATTTTTTTATTTTATCTTGGCCATTTATTTTTTTTAATGGACAGGAATTCTATTAACCTGTTTGTTTGTTTGTTTGTTTGTTTAACTTTTATATTTAACCCTCTAGTTCACAATACTCTTGGTGTGTAAAATATTTTAGACAATGCCTGGGTTGGTTCTAGAATCACTAAAACCTTATAACCTTACCCAATGTCCTGAAAGCTTTTTTCTTTCTACTATGTGCTTTGATAGAAACTAGTTGCTCTATGTATGTCATAAGTTTATTCCATTTAGCTTTATAAGTAACAATATTTTATAAGTATTTGCAGTAAATTAAAATGCAGCCATCACCTTTTCTATAAAGTAATGCAATCTTAGGAAACTTCTTGTTTTATGAAGTCATGGATGACTGACTTCATCTCCATAGCTACTGAAATAGATGCTATTAATTGTTTTATAAACTGAATCAACTTCTTAGAAACCATCATAAGTTTAAGCCCAAAGTGTATGACCAGAAGTTAATTATCCCTTGAGCCTCATTTTTAAACTGCCCATGTACACTTGGTGTGTTCATTATCCCTCACAGCAGAATGGATTGGAAGGTTACTTTTAAAGGTACATGAGGTCAACAATAGAATATCTTTGTTGTCCTTTGTTACCTAAAATGAGAAATATCTCCCTTTGGAATGTTTTCCTATTCAAATGTTATTATGAGTATCAAATCAGCTTCCTTTAAGTCTGGTCTATCATATATTCTAGAAAAATTATGTTTTGCTTAGTATGATTCTATAAAAATTTACTATGCTCTCTTTTTAAAATTTTAAAATTATCTTACAAATTGTCTTTGTTATTATTAATTTTAATCAGACTACTACTTCTTATTTAATTAATAGAAAATTCTATATTATCTACCCAATCTTTTTCTTCCATTCTAACTTGTCCTTGGTCTGTCCTAAAAAAATATTTTTTTATTGAATACTTTATTTACATTTCAGATGTGATCCCTTTTCTTCATTCCCCCCAACTCAGGAATCCACTATCCCATTCTCCCTCCTCCTACTTCTACAAGGATGTGCTCCCACCCCCCTCCCACTCCCACCTTCCCACCTGTGAATTCCACAGACTGGGGCATCCAAGCCTTTACTGGACCAAAGACTTCTTCACTCACCTATGCCTGACACTGTCATCCTCTCCTACATATACAGCTGGAGCCATAGGTCCCTCCCTATATGCTCCCTGGTTGGTGGTTTAGACCCTGGGAGCTCTGATTGGTTGGTATTGTTGCTCTCCCCATGGGGCTACAAACCCTTTTAGCTCCTTCAGTCTTCTCTCTCACTCCTCTATTGGGAACCCCATGATCAGTTCAATGGTTAGCTGTGAGCATCTTCCTCTGTATATTTCAGTCTCTGGCTGACCTCTAAGGAGACAGATATCAGGCTCCTGTCAGCATGTACTTCCTGGCATCCACATCAGTGTCTGTCTTTGGTGACTGCACAAGGGATAGATACACAGGTGGAGCACTCTCTGGACTGCCTCTCCTTCAGTTTCTGTCCTATACTTTGTCTCCATAATACAAAGTTATTTGTTGTCTTGGTTTTCTTGTTTATAGTTAGCCTCCTTGTATTGGAGTTTTCCTTCTAGTATCTTCTCTAGGGATGATTTGTGGCTAGAAATTGTTTAAATTTCTTTTGTCGTGGAATCGCTTTACTTTTTTTCCATCCATGGTGGATGAAAGTTTTAGTGGGTATAGTAGTCTGGGCTGGATTTACAGTCTCTTAAAGTCTGCCAGACATCTGCCCAGGCCCTTCTGACTTTCAGAGCTTCTATTAAAAATTCTGATGTAATTCTGATAGGTCTTGATATATTCCTTGGCTTTATTTTTTTTTTTTTTTGTTGGCCTTTTTCATATTCTCTTTGTTCTGTACATTTGGTGTTTTCATTATTATATATTGGAACGTTTTTTTATTTTTTTGGTCCAATCTATTTCATGTTCTGTATGCTTCTTATATGTAGATAGGTATATCTTTCTTTTTGTTGAGGAAATTTTCTTCTATAGTTTTGTTTAAAATATATTCTGTGCTTTGTAGCTGAGAATCTTCTTCTATTCCCATTATTCTTAAGTATGGACTTTTAATAGTATCCACTATTTCTTGGATATTTTGTGTCATGAAATTTTTAGATTTAGCATTTTCTTTGACAAGTATATCTATCTCTTCAATCACATCTTTTATACCTGAGATGGGCTCTTCCATCTGTTGGCAATGCTTGCATCTGTAATTCCTGTTCTCTTTCTTAGGTATTCCTTCTCCAGGGTTACCTCAGTTTGTGTTTTTTTATTGCTTCAATTTCCATTTTCAGTTCTTGGCCTGTTTTCTTTACTTCCTTCACATGTTTGATTATGTTTTCCTGTATTTCTTTAAGGAACTTATTTATTTCCGCTTTTTTAAGGCTTCTATCATCTTTATAACATTTTATTTAAGGCCATCGTGTTGTGCTTTGGCTGTGTTAGGATAACCAGGGCTTGCTGTTGGAGGATTGCTGGGCTCTGTTGGTGCCATATTACCTTGGCTCTTGTTGATTTTGTTCTAATGCTATCTTTTAGCCATCTGGTTGTACTGGTGTTCCTTGGATGTTCCTGATGATAGCAGGACTCCTCAGAGAGTCTGACAGAGCCTGACAATGCATCTCAGGGAAGAAGATGTTGCTCACCTCTGGTGGCTGTGCCCCAGGTGGACCTGACTGGTGGAAAATTGCTGGGTGGGGGTGGGGTGGTTTAAGCTGAATGCTCCTGCCCATTCCCAACATCAAGTGGACTTCACCAAGACATGTGGAAGAATAGCAGATGTGACTGAGTGAGATGGAGGGGTCAAGAACACCACAAGAAAACCTACAAAGTCAACTAACCTTGGCTCATAAGGGATCACAGAGATTGACCTTCCAACCAAAGACCATGCAGGGCCTAGACCTAAATCCACTATACATTTGTAGCAGATGTGCAGCTCGGTCTTCCTGTGGGTCTCCTAACAATTGGAGTAGAGAATGTCTCTGAGTCTGTTGCCTGACATTGGGCTTCCCTGAGCTGAACTGCCTGGTTAGACCTCAGTGGGAAAGGATGCATTTAGTCCTGCTTGCAACCTGATGTCCCAGGGCAGGGTGGTACCCAAGGGGAGCTTCCCCTTCTCCTCGGAGAAGAGGAGAGAATAACAGGAGAAAATATTAGTGAGGGTGGGACTGGGATACAGGACAGAGGGGGCTGTGACTGGGATGTAAAGTGAATAAATAAACAAATTAATGAAAAGAAGAAGAAAAATAAAAGTTAGTCTTTTCTACAACCTCTTCTCCAGTAGTTATCTTTTGTTGAGATCTATGTCATCATCCTTTTTTTTAAAAAAAATTGTAATTATACTTATGTACAGAAAACTTAGTGTACATGTCATCATTCATCAAAAATTTAAAAGTTCTTTTGAATGGGCTCTTGTTTAAGTTGTTACTTTGGGTTAGGGTTGTTACCCAAAGCCTTCTATATCTCTTTCTCAGCTATCAGTCTGCAGTCATTACTACCACTGCAAAAGAAGCTTCTTTGTTCTTTATAGTCAGCAGGAGCAAAGATCATGAAATTCCACATAGTATCTGACAACAGCACATGCCACAGACATCCATATGACTTTCAATGGTAAAACAGGCCAAGAACGTCAACTTGGTTCCTATCTGCATCAGGATTTGAACCATGGCCCCTGGTGGCAGCATGAACCATAGACATCAGAGTGACTTCAGGCAACAGCACAGACCACAGGCATCTGCAAGGGCATTGGTAATAACTTAGGCCTCTATGAGCTTCAACTCTGCCAGCCCCTTGCTGTAGGTTGGAGCAGGATCAGGGCCCCAGATATGGCCCCTAGCAGCAGCACAGACCATGGACGCAAACATTGCCTCAGGTAGCAGTACATTCCATGTACTGTGTATTAACACAGCCTCTGATAGTAGTTCAGGCCTCACACATCGACAAGGTTCAGCCTTTCTCCACTGTGTATGCACTACTTCATTCTTCCATCCTTCCCTTCCATCTATCACAAATTCATTCATCACAGAGGCACTGGCAACTGCAGTGTAGTCAGTATATTTTTTGCTTACATGGCTATTAATGCAAATACTCACTGCCACAAGTCACTGATCTGACTTACTGGTTTCTGAAGCATCGCAAATAGAGGAATTCCCCTTAATTATCTGATTGGCTAGGACAGATGACAAATAGCCAATCGCTGGTCTAAAATGTGGAGGCGGGATTTCCGGGCAAGACAGGAAAAAGAGAGGAGGAGGAGGCGTTGGAGGAGACTGTTAAGAAGACAGAGGGAGCGTTGTTGGAAGGAAGATGGAGCAGAAACACATGTCCTGGAGAAACAGTAAGTACTAGGGATTTTATAGCTGGGGAAGGAAGTGATGTAGAGGCATATCTGCTCAATATAGGCCGTGCAGTTTATAAATATACAACTGAGTTGCTGTTTTTCTTTGCTTGGGCTTATTGGGATTGTAGATTAACCACACCAAAGTTGAGTTTTCCTTGAATGGGCTTATTGGGGTTGGAGATTCACTGCAACAAAGTTGCGTTTTCCTTGAATGGACTTGTTGGGGTTGGAGATTTACCACAACAAAATGGAGTCCCAACGGATCTCTTAGAACTCAACTAACCTGAGATAAAAGATCACTGGTCCTCCCCTCTGGCTGCTGGCAGTGTGTGGATAAAAAGCTGACTTGGTCTGAGGGGCCTATAGAGAACTGCAGAGAGTCTCCCTCCTCAAGCCCCAGGCAGACACCTTCCGGCCAGGGGCAGCACCCCAACCTGGAGCTGGACTTGGGCAGACACAGTGAACTGGTGGGGCCTCTAGGCACAAGAGAGTCTGTCTGAGTTAGCTTCCCCATCTCCCCGGTATCTATACAGGACATGGACAGCCAGACTGAATCGAACAGCAGAGGGAGACAAAGTTACAAAGGGCTCTGGATCAGGTAATAAGCATCATATATTGATACTTAAAGATGGGAAACACAATAAAAACTTTTGAGCTTTAAGGGATGATGTTCTGAATGGTTTGACAGGGATGGATTTAAAGGAAATAGACGCCTTGTCATATACTGGTATTGCAATATTTATTCTCTTGATCTACTATGTCTCCTCAAAAGATGAGATCCTAGATAAAAAGTATCTTGCCTTAGAAAAGAGATTACAGGTAACACTAAAATTGGAGGTTCGGGATTATGTAGGTCAAGATAAGCAACAGACAGAAGAAAATAAAGTACGGAGACAGGAACTAAAAGAGACGCTAGAAAAACAGGATTCAACGATTCATGGATCAGACTGAACAGCAAGGAGGTAGAGATAAAATTTGGAAGCAAAGTCTAGAGGATAATTTATTAAAGCTAGCAAATCAAAATAGGGCAGATGCTGCAATATCAGAATTACAACCTAAAAGAAAAGTTAAGATTATGGAAGCTAGGCCTAGAACAGAAGATACAGGAAATTATAGGGCAACATGAACAACAGAAAGAACAATTTAAGACTTGGCAACCTGGCCTAGAGGAAACACTAGAATTGAAGACACAGGAAACTATAGATCAGAATAATAGATAAAAATGAAGGTGGGAGACAGGAGCTGGAAAAGATGCTAGAACAAAGGATGCAGCAATTCACAGATCGGACTGAGTAGCAGAGACAAAATACAGAGGATTGGAAGGAAGACTTGGAGAATAACAAATTGGATAGTAGAATATAAGAGTTGCAATATAAAAAAATTAAAATGTGGAGGGAAAACCTTGAATAGAGAATACAGGAACTCAAGGAACAGTTGGAAGCAGACAAAAGATCCTAGACTCAGTCACTTATGTAGGGATGGTTCTGGTTATGTTATGAATTATAGGTATGTTCTCATTTTAAGGGATACTTTACAAATGTAGCTTTGAAAGGAGGGAACTAGAGAGCTTAAACTGGGGGACTTCTACCTTTCCCTTCCTCTTCTCTATCCTTCCTTCTTAGGTAAGAGAGAGGGGATAGAAGAGAGAAGGGGGTTATAGTAATATCGTAGTATTTAGAGAAATAGAAAAATAGGGATAGGTTATCAAATCTACTCTCGAACAAAACATTGCATAGCTATATCTTACATTGGGAGAAATCTTTATAATTGTTACAAAATTAAAGTAATAATTTCTGAAGTTGGTACCTAATTTATTTTTGATTCATTGTGATGCAGATCTAAGGTTTTCATTGGTATAAATTTCTTCTATTGACACAAAGATTTAAGAATACAAAGCTTAGACCCAGTCCTTCTATAGCTACTATTACAAACTGTTTATTAATATTTAAGCAATACGAGTTAAGGGCCAGATGGCAAACTCATGGTTCTGAGTTAATTAAAAGGGTGTTTTCAAGATATTTCAATTAGAGAGGTCTGAGAGCAGTTAAGGCTTAACAGTTCAGATATACTTTTCATACATAGATAGTTTTCAAAAAATGTCAGCGATCCACAGAATGTGACAGTTAACGTTATTTGATCATTTGATGCCGAGACATGCCTGCTCCTGACAGCACCCCCTTTATTTTGTTCAGAGAAGATACTGAGCATCTTCGCCTCCAGGCGAGGTTGTTTATTGTGGCAAGGCAGCCCCTGGGCAGAAGTTACCTATTTCTTCTACAGACCTATCTTCTACTATCCACAAGAGGACACAAGATACAGGATAGTTGACAGCTTAGTTCTGCCAAGACAGAATAAGCTAGTCCTTCCTAATTCCTCTTTCATAGGTCTGTCACTTGATCCTGGGCCAGAAGGCTACAGATTGATGCTCTAATGTGTTACAAACTGAGGGACTGGCCAGGTGATCAACTGTCTCTATAAAATGGTTAAGTTTTGGAAGCTATGTTTCATGCTCCTTATATTTTTGGGTAATATTTAAGTTTTTTTTTTCAGGTATCTGAAGGGGTAGTCTCATAGCCAACCCAAGCCATTTAGTATTGAGTAAGATGGCATAGATTTGAGAGGATAGTTTTCAGATGGTATAGTATCTAAAACCGGGACATACTTCTGGTATAGAATTAAGCCTTTTTAAGTTAGATGGATGGCAGAGTGAGTTATCTAATTGACAGATTCTTGGACTGTATGCCAATGATACCTCTTACTCTGTGATTTACCTGTCTTTTTTTCAATTTTATCTGGAAGAAAGGTTTTTTGTTTGTTTGTTTTTTGTTTTTTGTTTTTTTTTTTTAATTGGACAGAAAATGTGAGATGTAGAGGAGTTTCCCTTAACCCTCAATTATCTGATTGGCTAAGAAAAATGACAACTAGCCAATTGCTGGGCTAAAATAAGGAGGCAGTTTTGGCAAGACTGGAAGAGGAGGGGAGGAGGAGGGTTAGAAGAGATGGCCATCCAAAGAGGACAGAGTGAGAGTTGTTGGAAGGAAGATGGAGCAGAAGCTCATAGCCTGGAAAAACTGCAAGTCGTAAGGATTTTATAGTTGGGGAATATAGAGGTGCAGAGGTATATCTGCCCAATATAGGCATGCGGTTTATAAACATACAACTGAGTTGTGTTTTCCTTGCTTGGACTTATTGTGGTTGGAGATTCACTGCAACAAAGTTGTATTTTCCTTGAATGGGCTTATTGAGGTTGGAGATTTACCACCACTAAAGGGCCACTGCCAAGACTTCTCCTATCACAGCCGTGCTTCAGGTTTTTTCCCTCCGGTGGGAATTACATGCTCCTAGATATGGTTGTGCAGGACTAGCTCCTGCTCTCCGTCCACTAGCTCATACTCCAGTAGGTGTTGGAGTTGACTGACTAGAAGCACTGGATCTTATCTAAGATGGCTGCCAAGTTGTTCAAGATACCAAGCACTGGCCCTGTGCCAGTGGGCTCTTCTGTGCCTGTCCCACTTTCTTTGCTGCTGTTTATTCCAGCTGCAAACTCTTGTGACACAACACACAGGATGAAGAAAACAGTACCACTGTTTGTCTGCTCTCTAAACTGGCCTGAATGTTCTTGCTCATAAGTAGAAGTAATAACTGTCGTAGTAGAGATTGGCTTTGCAGACCTAACACAATGTCATTCATAAACAAACACTATGTAGAAGCAACAGTAGAATTGCCAAGCATTGAATGAATGGCAGGTGCGGCTATGAAGATGGGGAGGAAGAAGGAGAAAGAGAGAGAAGAAAGAGAGAAGAAATATCCCCATCATCTGGATGTGTTATGTCTTGTAATCCTTGAAACAACATGAACTCTGTAGCAGATCAGTAGGGATACTTCTAAAGACAGCCTTGAAGAAGTTGGTCAATATTTTTAGCACTTGCTTTTAATGATGTAAATGACAGTCATCAGAAAACTTGTGTTAACTCCCTATATAACGTTTCTTTTCTTTATGTGAACCGCCTTCCCCCACCCCAAGCTGGGGTATTATTTTCTGACGTCATAGACTTTGGGTAGATCACTTAAATGCCATTAATGGGATAATTAATTACTACAAATTTAGCTATCTTTAGAGATAATTGTTCTTCAAGTATTTTTTTCACTTAAATTAAATTTTCATTTAAAATTTCAATTCAACTTCCTTTAAGGTGATTTTCTTGACCAAAATGAAACTTAAGTAATTCCATCATTTTTTTTATAGGTAATTACAGTTTAACTGATATAAGATATTTTAATATTTCCATCTTTTTGGATGATTATTTTGGTCTTGTATCTCTCTGCTCTTGCTAGGATTCTTCACTCATTAAACCAAATAAACTCTGTATGTGTGTAAATTTCTTTTTTTATTTTACAATTTTTAATTGAAAATATATTCCTATCCCCTATAATGTATCCTGACCACTGTTTCTCCTCTCTCCATCCCTCCCTCTTCTTCTCAACATCTCCTCACCTCATATCTACTTCCTTATCTGTTTCTCTTCATAAAAGAAGCAGCCTCTAAGAGACAACAACCAAACATGGTAAAACAAGATATAACAAGGCAAGGCAAAAGCCCTCAAAATTGAGGCTAGACAAGGCAATTCAGCATAAGGAAAGAAAAGAGTTCCAAGAGCAGGCAAATGAATAAGAGACAGAATAGCTCCCACTATTAGAAGTTCCACAAAAGCATCAAGCTAACAGATGTAGCATAGAGTCAGAGCACTTGGTGCAGACCCATCAGGTCCCACATTTACTACTTCAGTCTCTATGACTCAGTCTGCACTGTACCTAGTTGATTCAATATATATTGTTTTCTTTATATCTTCCTTTTCCTCTAACAGGTACAACACACACACACCTTCTTCCACAGAGTTCCTAAATCTCTGAGGGGAGGGACCTTCAATTTAGACTCACTGGTCACATAATGACTGGCTGTGGATCTCTGAAGCACCTCCTCCCATCTGCTACTGGAGGAAGCCTCCCCGATGATGACTGGGTAAAGCACAATTTGAGTATTAACAGAATATTATTAGGAGCGATTTTATCTATCTATCTATCTATCTATCTATCTACCTATCATCTATTAATCATTTATCTGTCTGTCTGTCTGTCTGTCTGTCTGTCTGTCTGTCTATCTATCTAACTATCTATCTGTCTGTGGGGCAGTGGGCTGTGAGAGGCAGCTGGGTGTCTGGTCGAGCACAGGCCTCGAACCCTAATGGGATGGTAGGTGTTGGGCTTTGCTCCTAGGCCCCTGGTTCCTTTCACTTAGATTCAGCCCTCCACAGCCCCTCCCACAGAGAGGTCTATGGCCTTCAGTCACGTAGGAACAGTGCCTCAGGCTCTCCCACATGTAGATGAGGTATCTCCAAGGTCTCAGAGCAAGCCAATAGGGTTATCTGCTGCCAGATCATAACCCACCTCCAAACTGTATTTAAGAGCCCTATACAGGAGAAATAGAGGTGTGCAAGAATCATTCTGGTGTCCGAGAGTTTCTGCTGCAAGAGCTGTAACACTTGGGAAGAGATTTGCTTTCCCGTAGCGCCTTCAGGACCCTCCCTTCCTAGCTGGCTTCTCACTGGCCCACCCGACTGGCTCAGTGCAGGGAGACAGGTGCAGCACCTTGAAGTAACTGGGTGGCAACAGCGGAGACGAAGGCAGAAGCAGTAGCAGAGGCAGCAGAGGCGATTCCCTCTCCCTATTCACACTCTATCCCCTTGGCCTGGACCCTGCACCTGGCCAGGCAGGCTGGAGATCTTTGTGGGACGCCCTCCGGAACAGGAACCCATCTCTCTCTCTCTCTCTCTCTCTCTCTCTCTCTCTCTCTCTCTCTCTGTCTCATCTGTCTATCATCTGTTAATCTATCTATCTATCTATCTATCTATCTATCTATCTATCTATCTATCTATCTATCTATCTATCATATATCTATGTATTTATTTGCCGGTCATGTTTGGTCCTATCCTATGTCTCTAAGCTATCTGTCTCCAGTTCCTGGCGATCATTGCAGTGAGTTATGTGAATCCATTTCATAGCATGAGTCTCAAGTTAAACTAGACATTGGTTGCCCATTCCCATAGGTTCCGTGTCACCATTGGCCCAGCACATCTTGCAGGCAGGACAAATTGTAGAAAGAGACTTTTGTGGCTGGGTTGATATCTATGTTTCTCTTTCAGTAGCCTGCAAAGGGAACTTCTCAACAAAGAGATTAGAAAGTAGGGCTGAAGGCTCCATGGAGGCACAGTCTCACTCTCTCTGCATTCAATGTGCTGTGTGCCTGTTGTCCTCAGTAATGGAACCCCACTGTTAATTTTCATAGAAATAACCTCTGTTCTAGCCTCATCCTTCATCATTTAGGGACCCCTTTGCCCCTTTGGCCAAAAACTCAAATGCAACCCAATCCCACCAATGGAAGCCTCACCACTCAACTCTAGCTATCTCTCCCTACACTCTCTCACTCCATCACATCCTGTCCACCTGACCACTCCTGTTCCCATCCCCACATGTCATCAGTCCATCCACATAATTCCTCTTCCCAGGAAGATCAGTGCAGTATTTCCCCCACCCAGAGCCTTCTTTATAGAATCCTAAAGGCTCTAAAGATTGTAGTTTGATTTTCATTTACTTAATAGCTAATACCCACTTATAACTGAATACATACCATTTTTGTCTCTCTGAGTCTGGGTTGCCTCACTCAAGATAATTTTTTTTCTAGTTCTGTCCATTTGCCTGCAAATTTTATGCTGTCATTTTAACAACTGCTGTCCCGTAAATAGACTACATTTTCTTTATTCATTATTTGGTTGAGAGACATGTAAATTGTTACTAGATTCTGGCTATTATGAATAAAGCAGATGTGAACCCAATAGTACAAACATCCTTGAGGTAGAATGAAACATCTTTTGGGTATATGCCCAGGGTTGGTATAGCTAGGTATGTCTTGAGGTAGATTAACTCCCAATTTTCTGAAGAACTTCTATATTTGTTTCCATAGTGGCTTTACAGGTTTGCATTTCATCCAGCAATGGAAGATTATTTTCATTGCTCTATATTGTCACAATTATGAAGTGTCACTTCTGTTATTGATTTTAGACATTCTGACAAATGTAAGATGGAATCTGAATGTAGAATTTATTTGCATTTTCATGATGGCTAAGGATACTGAACATTTCTTTAAATGTTTCATAGCCATTTGAGATTCCTCTGTTGAGAATTCTGTGTTTAGATCTGTAGCCCATTTTTAATTGCATTGTTTGGTTTTTTAATGTCTAGTGTCTTGATTTCTTTATACATTTTAGATATTAGCCCTTTATTGGATGTAGAGTTGGTGGAAACATCTTTGTAGTCCATAGGCTTTCATTTTGTTCTATTGGCAGCATCTTTTGTCTTACATAAACTTGGCCGTTTTATAAGATCTCATTTATTAATTGTTGATCTTAGTGCCTGCACTGTGTTCTGGTTAGAAAGCTATCTCCCGTGCCAATGCATAAGGATATCCCCTACTTTCTCTTCTCTCAGATTCAGTTAGTCTGGTATTATATTGAAGTCTTCCATCCAATGGACTTGAGTTTTGTACAGGGTGATAACAGTGAACCAATTTGCATTCTTCTACATGCAGTCATCCAGTTTGACCAGCACCATTTGTTGAAATGCTGCCTTTATTCCAGTGTGTATTTCAAGCTTCTTTATAAAAAAAATCAGGTGTCCATATGTGTGTGGTTTTATGTCTGTGTCTTCAATTTCATTGTTTAACAAATCTCTTAATGCCAGTATTATGAAGTTTTTATTACTATAGTTCTGTAGTAAAACTTGAAGTTCTTTTATTTTTCAGGATTATTTGAGCTAGTCTGATTTTTCCATGCAAATTTGAGTATTGTTCTTTCAAAGTTTGTAAAGAATTGTGTTGGAATTTTAATTGGGATTGCATTGACTCTGTAGATTGCTTTTGGTAAGATGGACATTTTTACTCCTACTGACCCATGAGCATGGGAGATCTTTCCATGTTTTTCTTCAAAGACCTGTTTTTTTGTGTGTGTGTTTTTTTTTTAATCTTATAATTCTTTCCCTTGTTTGGCTAGATTTACCCCAAGATATTTTATATTATGTGAAGCTTTTGTAAAGGAGGTTGTATCTTTATAATTTAATATTGGTGGGAAAATTGTTTGTTTTTAGTTAATATTTTATTGAGCCACTTTGTTGAAAGCATTTATCAGCTGTAAGTGTTCCCTGGTAGAAATTTTAGTGTCATTTTAGTATACTTTCATATCATCTGCACATAATGATATTCAAAATCTTCCTTTCCAAATTTTATCACTTTTATACACTTCAGTTGTAGGATTGCCCTAGCTAAACCTTCACGTACTATTTCAATAGATTTAGAGAGATTGAATACCTTGCCTTCTTCCTAATTACAACAAAAATGCTTTGAGTTTCTCACTTTTCGATTTGATGTTGGCTATAGACTTGCTGGAAATTAGGGATGTCATTTTTATCCCTAATCTATGCAAAACTTTTATCATGAGGTGGTGTTGGATTTTGTCAAAGGCTTTTTTCCCATATCTTATGAAATTATCATGTTTTTGTTTGTTTTGTTTACTTTAAGTTTATTTACATGGTGAATTATGTTTAGTTTATTGATTTTGGTTTGTTGAACTATCCCTTGATCTTTGGGATGAAGTCTACTTGATTATATTGGGAACAAGCATAGAGACACTTAACTCTAAGTAGAACCATTTTGTTTTCCAACTTCCTTTAACCATAGGGAGAAACTACATTTAAGGTCCCAGGTTTTAGAGGAGCTGGGGACTTCCCAATAGCTGATCAATTTCTATTATGAGGAAACAGTTATCTGAATCTAGACATCTCAGTAACAATTTGTGAGGAGACAGTTGTCTGAATCCAGGCATATCAAGGATAACTTCTCCATCTGGGAGGGTCAAACTGAGTACATGTTCCCAGGCAGAGGAATCTACTCTTCTGATAGAAAACCCCTTGCTCAACCCTTATGTCAAAATATGATTGGACAGTGCTACAGCCCATCATGTTTCTTCTAACTTAATTGTTGCTTCCTTTACATATGTGATACCTTCTGAGTTGTGGTTCAGCTTCTGAGTCTGTTCTGCCCTTTTGATCAATCAGGTGTGGATTGATTACAATACATTTTTCTCATATGCACTGACCTGGTGTTGGAGCTACCTTGAATTTATGTTGAAGTCAAGTGGATCCCAAAACATTCCTGGTGGCTGCTCATTTGTTGTGTTCTTGGATTCTGTTTGCAATATTTTATAGAATATTTTTGTACTATGTTCATAAGGGAAATTGGTCTGTAATTGTCTTTCTTCATTGTATCTTTATGTGATTTATGTATTAGGATAACTGACCTTATAAAATGACTTGGGCACTGTGTTTTGGTTTCTTTTTTTTGAGGAATCTTTTGAGCAGTATTAACTCTTCTTTGAAAGTTTGGTATAATTCTGGCTCTGGACCTTTTTGTTTTTCCTTAAAGATTTTGGTGACTGGTTCGTCTTCACTATTTTACTAGAGGTTATAGTTCTGTTTACATTGCTGAAGAGAAGAGGCAGGAGAGAAATACGGACTTTTAATCAGATCCAGTCAGGACACAGACATTAGAGAATAAAACAGTTGTTGATGTGGCCTTCTTAAGGCCAACCAACTTGCTCATTCATCCTCCCCTCCTCCTTCAAAGATACCTCAATGCCATATTTGCTTAAAGAAGTTATGAAGAGTTTCCTGGGCTTTGGGACTAGAGGTGGTTATTCTAATGTTGTCTTTCTGAGAAAATTAGAAATGATTAGAATTTGACAGGGAGGATATACCTAGAATTGATTATGTAGCCATAATCTCACTTAGTAGAAATCTTTAAGTTGGTTACAATTTCTTCATTTGTATAGAATTTGTTTTGATTCAGAATCAAGGTTTTCATTGGTATAAATTTCTTCTATTGATACAAAAATTTATAAATACAAGGCTTGGACCTAGTCTTTCTACAAATATCATTATAAACTGATCTGAGATGTTTAAGCTTGTGAGTCAAGGTCAGATAGCAAATTCATGGCTGTGAGTTTGTTATTAGGGTGTTTTCAGATATTTTACTTATAAATAGCTAAGAGTAGTTAACAGACAACGGTCCAGATTACTTTACATAGATTGTTGGTTTTCAAAAATGTCAGAAATCCACAGAATGTGACATTTAAGGTTATTAGTTCACTTGTTGTTAAGACAAATCTGCTCCTAAAAGCTCCCCATTTGTGGCTTTGAAGGAGCTGAGCATCGCTGTCTCCAGGTGAGGGGGTACATTGTGCCTAGGCAGAAATTGCCTATCTGTTCTGCAAGCCTGCACTGTCCTTGAGAGGACACAATTTACAGGTTAGGACAACTTAGTTCTACCAAGACAGAATAAGCTAGTTCTTAATAATTCCTGTTTTTCAAGGTCTGCTAGAATATCCTGGACCTGAAGGCTGAAGACTGATACTCCAAGTTCCTGACATACTGGGGCTGGTCAGGTAGGAAGCTGTCTCTACAATTTGTCTCAGTTCTGGAAGCTGAGTTAGGCTTTCTATATTTTCAGATAATGTTGGTCATTCTCAGATTTCTGATAGGGTTGAAAGACTAGTTATTGTCTCATAGTCAACCCAGGCTACTTAACATTGAGAAAATATATTTTAAAAGATAGTTTTCAGTCAGTATATAAGCTAAACCAGGACATAACATATGAATTCATAAGTCTTTTAAGTTATGATAGATGACAGAGTGTTCTTTTTAATTGAGAAAAAATGATGAACTGAGTTTTAGGTCTGTCTTGTACTTTATAAATTACAAAATGGTAATAGTGTACTCAATTTATATCTGAGATAAAAGAGTTTTAACTGGACAGAAAAGGAAAAATGTGGATTGCTTTGTATATACAGGTGAGGACAGATACAAGATAAGGTGAGAGCCTGTGATTGGGCAGTGGAAAAGGAAAGCAGGAGGAGAATTTTAGAGACAAGAACAGAGGGACAGAGAGAAGACACTGGGGCTGGTAATGTGAGCAGAATACCCAACAAGAGAACCTTGAGATGAGTGGTTGCTACAAGGGGTTAGCCATGGAGGCAGCGAGGTCACTGGGGCCAGAGAGTAGCCAGTGTTTGCACACGACGGTGCCTTTTTAAAAAATATTTCCCAAAACATATCTGATCTTGATTTAACTTTGGAAAGTGGTATCTATTGAGGGAATTATCTATTTCTTTAAGATTTTCCAATTTGGTAGATTACACGTTTTTAAAAGAATACTCATGATTTTCTGTTTTTCTTCAGTGTCTGTTGTTATATCCCCCTTTCTGAGTTTATTAATTTGGATATTCTCTCTCTGTCTTTTAGTTAGTTTCTATAAGGGTTTGTGTATCTTGTTGAATTTTTTCCAAGAACCAACTGTGTTTCCTTGATTCCTTGTATCAATTTCATTGATTTCAGCCTTCAGTTTGATTATGTTTTGCTGTCTACCCTTCTTGGGTGTGCTTCCTTTTGGATCTCGAAGTTTTAGCTGTGCTGTTAAATTGATAGTATGACATATCTCCAGGTTTTTTTTTGTTTGTTTATTTTTTATGTAGGTACTTAGTGCTATGAACCTTTCTCTCCACATAGCATTTATTGTGTCACATATGTTTGAGTAGGTTGTTTATTTACTTTCAGTAAATCCCAGAAAGTCTTTAATTTTCTTTATACATGTCTTGACCGATTTTTCATTCAGTACAGAGTTGTCCTAGAGAGTTGTCTAATTTCCTTGAATTTGCAATCTTCTCTCTCTCTCTCTCTCTCTCTCTCTCTCTCTCTTTCCCTCCCTCCCTCCCTCCCTCCTTCCTTCCCTCCCCTCCCTCCTTCTTTATTCTTTCTTTCTCTCTCTTTCTTTCTTTCTTTCTTTCTTTCTTTCTTTCTTTCTTTCTTTCTCTTTCTCTCTCTCCCTCCCTACCTCCTTCCTTCCCTCCCCTTCCTCTTTCTTTCTTTCTTTCTTTCTTTCTTTCTTTCTTTCTTTCTTTCTTTCTTCCTATCTTTCTTTCTTTTTCCTTCTTTCTCCCTTCTTCTCTTTGACTCTCCCTCCTTCTCTCCCCCTCTCTTTCTTTCATTATTTTTTTCTTCATTTTTTTCATGCTGACTAAGGTTTTCTTCCCAACACTCATCAAAGTCATTACCCAACCCTTCCCTTTTCACACCCCATCCACTACTCCTCTGTTTCTTTTTAGAAAAGAGTAGGCCCCCACTGATTATCAACTTGTGGCATATCATGTTACAACAATACAAGGCACCTCTAATTGTATTTAGACTCAATGAGGCAACCCAGGACAAAAGGCTCTCAAAACAGGGCAACAGAGTATGTAATCTTTCTCTTGTTTTTATTGATCCACAGCTTTAATCCATGGTGGTCTGATAGGATATGTGAGCTTACTTTTATTTTCTTGCATCTACTGAAACTTGCTTTGTGTCTGAATATGTGATCAATTTGGAAAAAAAATCTTGAGGTTCTGGAAAGAAATTATATTCTTCTGTGGTTGGGTGGAATGCTTTGTAAATATTGGTTACATTCATTTTGTATATAATGTCAGTTAGCACCAGCATTACTTTGTTCAACTCATTCCCAAATTCCCTCAGTTCCTGTTGCCTTTATTGCTTCTATTTTCCTTTTCAGGTCTTGAGAAGTTTTATTCATTTCTTTTGATTGTTTGTTTTTCCCTTGCCTTCTTTAAGTTGGTTTATTCATTTTCTCCAATTGTTTGCTTATATTTCCCTGGATTTCTTTAAGGGATTTATTCATTTCCTTTTTAAGGATCTCTATCATTTTCATATAGTTTATTTTAAGGTCTTTTCCCTGTGTTTCAGCTATGTTGCAATTCAGGGCTTGTGATAAGGTTGTTGGGTTCTGGTGGAGACACATTGCCATAGCTGTTATTGCTTGTGTTTTTACCCTGGCATCTGGGCATTTGTGCTTTGGGTGTCTAGGTTCTGTTTTCTGGTTTTGTATTTTTTGGGTGATGTTTTTGGTTCCTTGCTTTCTGTTTCCTCTCTGGACTTCCAGAGAGTATGTTGGCTGTTTGTTGTCTCTTTTGGCCTGCTTAACTAATGTGCTCAAGGAGAATGCTGACCAGTGTAAGAGATGGGGGTAAGAGGAAGCCAGGAGGAAAATGGGCCTGTATAGCAGCAAGGGTAATTCTTAGGATTGGGTGTAGGAAAACTGAAAGAGTAAAGAAAGTTCTTGGGCTGTACCTGCTCTCCTCAGAGGTATGGTCTATGATTGAGCAGAAAATTTTTGTCTGATTGAGGGATGGAGTATTGTGATGGAATGGAGGAGGCCAGGGATAGATGGTCTGTGTGAGCCACAGGAAGCATGAACAGTGGGGAGACGAGGCTGCAGCTGGTGTTCTGTTTCAGTGGTAGGAACAACTGAATTGGATCCAGAGGCATTCAAATGGTCTTCTGGCATGCATGGTGTATGTTTGTAAGCATTTGTTAATGCATTTAGTTTAGCAGAGAATTCAGCATTTATTTTGAACCTATTTTATTTGAATTTCTGAACAATAGTAAAATGTCTTTGTATTATTTTGTATATTCAATAGATATTTTTCATTAAACATAATCCGTTTTTAATTTGCTTTGAGCAAAATATTAATGTTACCATTTAAAATAGTTATTAAATATAGTGTAGAATAAATCAAAAATAGTCATACTAAGATGTCTACAAGACTAACAAGAAAGGAGGCAGTGAGGGAAACCATGCTTTCAGGGTCTCTCTGGTCCTGCTACTGGAGAAAGGCTTTCTATTCCTGTCACATTCTGTGACAGGGTTTTCCAAACATGGACCTCTGCTCAATCAGATGAAGTCGGATTATACTGAAAGCTGTTGATCTGTTTTTAGAAAAAGTTCTGCAATCCTTGAAAGAAATAGCTTAGAGTAATAGAATTTTAACAGAAATGAATCTGCAGCTAGTTGGGAAAAATTCAGTCTAGCCACAGAGACTTAAGATGCTAGACTTGCAGTTTCACCATGGTGTATGAAATCAGGACACCGGAGAAAGGAAATGTATTGAAAGTGCATTTTTAAAAATGGAATTATAAGATGCCTTGTATATCCTATTTCATTTTTTTCTACATAGAACTTAGAAAACACCATGGTACTGAACTGCATTTATGTCATCCCCTCACAGTAATCCCTCTGTCTAAACAGCCTTAGACTCTTTTCATTGAGGAAAACTTTGTTCTCAGAGAATAAACAGAAAAAAAAAGTGTTGTTCATAGTAAGTCGATTATGAATCTGCCTTTAAAAAGAGTATATTTTAAGATACCAACCTATAAATTATATTTTCTTTCCGTTTAGCTAACTGAAGTCAAATAAAATTGCTGTGGGGAAATGTAGCAGGTAATCCATGACTACATGTATTTATAAGGAAACAGGTCGTTTGCATCCTGCTCAGGAAAAACCAACAGAATGGGAAAAAAACAAAGAAATGGAAATTCATATGCGGAGTCTTTTATAAAAACTGCACATCTTTTTCATACATAATAGTGAGGAATAATTAATCATAATATCACACAGTTTTTGTGGAAATAGAACATGGACTAAAGAAAAGCATTTCACTATTTTGTCTCCTTGACATTCACCAGCAAAAATGTAGGTATAAGGAAAATAATCCTTACACAGGAAATTAACCCGTGCTCCAAGAAAAAAAAAAAATAAGGTGATTGGTTTACTCCTGAGAGATGAAAAAGATTATTCACAATTTTGTCTAAGGAAATACTTGAGTGAAAAATAGTTCCAGACAAAGAACTGATGGAATTTCCATATGTCAAAAGATGACCCTGTAACTGCAATGACTAGCTACGGAAGTTCTGAAACCAAGCAGACCGGAATGGCTGGTAGCAAGACTCCCAATGACTCATGACAAATTCCCTGGATCAAATGTCTGGTTTAGTTATTAGTTATCGTGTCCTGTGTCTGCATATGTATACTACCCTCAGGACCTTAAGGAAAGAGAGGTGGTTATTTCTGTCCTTGGTGTCATTCTGTCTTTTAACCTTTACTGTTTTATTTTTTTTTCTAGCTTCTGCATAAGGGAAACAGGTAATATTTACCTTTCAGAGTCAGGTTTATTTAGCATAATGATTTCTAGTAGTCCCATCAATTTTCTAGAAAAGTTATGATTTTGCATGGTTTTATATTTAATGATTTAATGTTTATATTTTACATATATCAGATTTTCTTTACCCATTCATCTCCGATAGCATCTAGGCTGAAGTCTTATCTTGATTATGGTGAATATTGCAATAATAAATAAAAAACAAGGCATAATTCAGTAGTCTTTGTGTAGGTGATGTCTGAATCCTTCAAGTCATTAACTGTGAGTCTTAACATGGGATAATACAGTATTTGTGTTTTTCCTTTTCTCTTTCTTCAGACAGAATCTCCCTGAGCTCAGTCTGACTCACATTCACTCTAATGGAGTATGACCTTGTACTCCTGACCTTTTTGCTTCCTCTTTCGAACTGCCAACTGCAGCTGTCCCAAACATTTGCTAGTATGTTTAGTTTATGTGGCCCTAGAGACTAAGGGCCATCTACAGGAACTTGACTAATGGAGCCATACCCCAGTCTACATTTTGAGTTTTTAAAGTTATGATTTCATTTTTTATTAATTATTTTATTTATTTACATCCTGAGTTCTTCTTCCATCTCCCTTCCCCTTCATTTCTGAGAGGATACTCCCTGGGTATCCCTATACCCGAGGGGCATCAAGTTTCTATAGGATTAGGCTCATCCTCTCCCACTGAGGACAGACAAGGCTGCCCCCTCTGCTACATAAGGTGTGTGGTTTTGTTTCTGGGCTTTCAATTCTATTCCATTGATCAACCTGTATGTTTCTGTACCAATACCATGCGATTTTTATCATGATTGCTCCGTAGTACAGCTTGAGTGGTACAGCTTGAGGTCAGAGATGGTGATTTCTCCAGAAGTTCTTTTATTGTTTTGATTATCTTGGATTTTTTGGTTTTCCATTTGGAGTTGAGGATTGCTCTTACAAGGTCTGTAAAAATTTGTTTTGGAATTTCTATGGGAATTGTAGTGAATCTGTGTATAGTTTTTGATAAAATGGCCATTTTCACTATGTTAATCCATGAATGTGGATTTTTCCACCTTCTGAGGTCTTCTTTGATTTCTTTCTTTAGTTATTTGAAGTTCTTGTCATACAGATCTTTCTCTCTCCTGGTTAGTGTTACACCAAGATATTTTATATTATTTGTGGCTATTGTGAAGAATGTTATTTCCTTAATTTCTTTCTCAGCCAGTTTAGCATTGGTTATAAAGGATGACTAGTGATTTAATTTTATGTCCAGCAACTTTGCTAAAGCTGTTTTTCAGCTGGACGAGTTCTCTAGTAGAATTTCCAGGGTCACTTACTATCATTACGATCATATCATCTACAGATAGTGATGCCTTGACTTCTTATTTTTCAATTTGTATCTCTTTGATTTCCTTTTGTTGTCTTATTGCTCTAGTTAGAACTTCAAGTAGTATATTGAATAGATAGGGATAAAATAGGCAGACTCAATCACAGTCTCAACTGTGATTGTAGTGGGATTACTTCAAGTTTTTCTCTGTTTAATTTAGTGTTGATTATTGGCCTGCATAGAGTGCTTTTATTAGGTTTAAGTATGTGCCATGAATTCATGACCTCTCCACATCTTTTAACATGAAGTGGTGTTTGATTTTGTCAAAGGCTTTTTCAACATCTAATGAAATGGTCATGTGGTTTATTTTTCCTTTGAGTTTGTTTATATAGTGGATTATGTTGATGGATTTTTGTATATTGAATCATCTCTGCATCCCTGGTATGAAGCCTACTTGATCTTAGTGAATGATATTTTTGATGTGGTCTTGAATTCAGTTTCTCAGAATTTCATCAAGTATTTTGTATTGTTGTTTATAAGCAAAATTGATCTATAGTTCTCTTTCTTTTTTGGGTCTTTGTGTGGTTTAGGTATCAGGGTAACTATGGCCTGCTAGAATAATTAGGAAATATTCCTTCTGTTTCTATTTTGTGGAATAATTTGAGAAACATTGGTATTGTTTCTAGTTTGAAAGTCTTGTAAAATTCTGTACTAAAACGATATAGCCCTGAACTTTTTGGGGGGAGTGGAGAGATTTAATGAGTGCTTTTATTTCCTTATGGTTTATGGGGCTATTGAGATACTTTACCTGACCTTGATTTAATTTTGGCATGTTATCTGTCTAGAAAAACATTCATTTCATTTCAATTTTCTTTTTTTTTTTTTTCGAGTATAGGCTTTTGAGGTAAGACCTTATGATTCTTTGAATTTCTTCCATTTCTCTTGTTATGTCTTCCTTTTCATTTCTAGGTTTGTTAATTTGGATACTGTCTCTGTGCCTTTTAGTTATTTTTTTTTACTCTCTCTCTCTCTCTCTCTCTCTCTCTATATATATATATATATATATATATACATATGTATATATATATATATATATATATATATATTATTGGATATCTTATTTACATTTCAGATGCCAATCCCTTTCCCCATTTCCCTTCCCCAGAAAACCCCTATCCCGTGCCCTCCTTTTCCATTTGGCTTTTATACAATTTTTTTTTAAATGTTAATCAAGGGCTTTGTAAGTATGGTGATGCTCAATCAGAAGTGTAACCTAATACCCAACCTAGCTATGTAAACTATCTTTGACTAGTGGAGACATATGAACTTCTGCCTACATGCCCCCTCTCTCTTTCTCTCTCTTTTTCTCTCTCATTACTGAGCTTCTCATCTACTTCATCTTCTCCTCTCCTTACTCCATCTTTTCCTCTTGGTGCTCCTTTCCCCTTAGCTCCTCCTACATATTACCCTTCCTGTTAAAATAAAGCTTTTCTCTCAGAATACAATTAGAGCATAATTATTCCTATTTGTACCAGTGAGGTACAAGATAGTCTTAATACCCAGTCCATCCTTTTGTTGACTAGCCAGAACCTCTGTATTCTCTCTTGACTAGAACACTTAGTTTTGAACCTGGCTTTTTCTTGGCTTTAGAATGAATGTCAGCTGAGAACCCTCCACTCAGATCTTTTCTCTCAAGGTAAATAGCCTGGATTGGCTATGAGTCTATAGGTCTTCAACGCCGTCAGAAATCCAGAATGACTAAATTAACTGAATTTATGGGAAGCACAAAGCATAGCTTCTAAAACTTAGCCAATTTATAGAGACCGCTGAACACCTGGACAACCCCTATACTACCGAACGTTGGAGCATCAAATCTTCAGCCTTCTGGCCCAAACTCATCTGACAGACTTTAGTGCTGCAGAATTATTAAGGGCTGGTACTCTGTCTAGGCAGATATAATCAGTCGACTATTCTGCAAGTGTGTCCTTTTCTGTAGATGGAGAGAGGCAATTCTTGCCTGGTGGCTGTCTCACCACAACTGGAGTAACTCCAATGATGCTCAATTTCTTCTTAGAATCCAAGACAGGAAGCTGTCAGGAGCAGACAGGTCTCTAATCAAAATGAACATTAATATAGAAATATTTGTGAAGTCAATTCTATGGATTTCTGATGTTTTGAAATCCAACTATCCATGTAAGGTAACCTGTCTGTTATCTCCTCTCAGCTATTTCTAAATGAAATATAGAAAACACCCTAGCAATAGACTCAAAGTCATGAATTTGCTATAGTCCCTTAACTCACAGGCTAATCATCCCAAGTCAGTTAAAAAAGTTAAAGAAGGACTGGGTCTAAGTCTTGTATTTCTAAATGTGTTATACAGGCACAATGCCCATGAGAGTATCTATATTCATTTCACTTTCATATCGATAAGAAGCTTATACCAATGAAAACCTTAAATTTGAAATCCAAGTGAATTTTGTATCATTTAAGAAATTATAACTTCATCTTGATACTAAATTATACAGATTTCTACCAATAGGTTATGGCTATGCCATAAATTCTAGCTAATCCTCCCTGTTCCAACAAAATCACTGCTGCTCCCCAGAGAGACAGCCCCATATTAACCACCTTTAGTCCCCAAGCCCGGGGAATAGGGGCGCTGACTCTTCTTTAACTTCTTCAAGCTGATTATGGGCGTCGAAACATCAGAAGAGGGGTGGGGGGAAAAGCAAATTGATAAGCCTTCGATGCTGTGTCCTCACTGCATCCAGATGGAATTCCCAGACACCGGAGATTTGAATAGGTCTGCTCGTTTTGCTTGATGAGTAGATACACCAATGCTGTGCATTCTGCAATATGCAATTCTCTGGACAAGTTTTAGTATCAAGAAAAAAAGTTTTTTTTTTCCTAGAGGGCTGACTTTTATTTTTATAGATGTTGGTTCTAACAACTTTTTACCCCCTACTGCTCTGGGTTCCTTGCACCCTCAAGGATGGGTCAGGAGGGATCCGGTGCCCCCAGAAGCAGACCGGGCTGGTGTCTGCTTTGGGCCTCAGATCCGGGAGAGAGGCGGAAGGGGTCACCTTTTAGTTATTTTGGCTAAGGGTTTTCTATGTTATTGATTTTCCCAAAGAACCAGCTCTTTTTGATTCTTTGTATTTTACTCTTTGTTTGTAGTTGGTTTAATTCATCCCTGAGTTTGACTATTTCCTGCCATCTGCTCCTCTTGGCTGTGTTCATTTCTTTCTGTTTTGTAGCTTTCGGGTATGCTGTTAAGTTGCTAGCATGAGACTTCTCCAATTTCTTTTTTTTTTCTTTCTTTTTGTTTTTTGGTTTTTCGAGACAGTGTTTCTCTGTGTAGCCCTGGCTGTCCTGGAACTCACTCTGTAGACCAGGCTGGCCTTAAATTCAGAAATCCACCTGCCTCTGCTGTGGGAAAAACTTTCACGGGAGTCTGGCTGGGGACAAAGTCACGAGGACCCGCAGCAGGGTCCCGCGGCATTCCCACACTGAGGAGGATACCACATGCGCGCAGCCGTGGCAGGCCGGCAGCTGTGTAGGGAAGATCAGAGTTCCAAAGGCTGGGAAGACCCAGGCAACATGTGGAGTCTGGTTTTCCAAAGCTTTTATTGTAATGGCGTGGTGAATGGGTGTAGATGGTGCGAGCTTCTCCCACAAAAGTCAGGGGCCTGGCTTTTTATAGGGAGGGGGGAAAGGGGCAGGAATGAGAAGCTTAATTAGCTACACCTCCTGGCCTTTAGATAACTCATTAATATTTTAATCTCTGGAAGTGGAGACTTGTTAATCACGCCCTCTACCTGTGTGTTACCTGACTGAAGGGCACAGATTAAATGGAGTTACCTTGTCCAAGGCCTGACAATCTGCCTCCCAAGTGCTGGGATTAAAGGCATGAACCACCACTGCCCGGCTCTCCAATTTCTTTATGAAGGCACTTTGTGCTATGAATTTTCCCCTTAACACTACTTTTATTGTGTCCCAAAAGTTTGTGTATGTTGTATCTTTATTTTTATTCAATTATAAAAAGTCTTTAATCTCTTTATTTATTTCCTGTCCCAGATACCATTGAGTAGAGAGTTGCTCAGTTTCCATGGGTATGTGGGCTTTTTCTTGTTTTTGTTGTTGTTGAAGTTGATCTGATAGAACTAACATGGTAATTTCAGTCTTCTTGTATATGTTGAAGCTTGTTTTGTGCCCAATTGATGATATGGTCAATTTTGGAGAAGGTTAGGTGCAGTGCTGAGAAGAAGGTATACTCCTTTGTTTTGGGGTAAAATATTCTGTAGATAATCTGTTAAATCCATTTGGTTCATAACATCTGTTAGTTTCATTGTGTCTCTGTTTATTTTCTGTTTTGGTGACTTGTCCATGGGTGAAAGTGGGGATGTTGAAGTCTCCAACTCTTATTGTGTTGAGTTGAGTTCAATGTGTATTTTGAGCTTTAGTTAAGTTTCTTTTATGGATGTGGGTTTGTGCCCCTGCATTTGGGGCATAAATGTGCATAATTGAGGATTCATCTTGATAGATTTTTTTCCTTTGATAAGTATGAAGTGTCTTTCAATTTCTTTTGGTTGAAAGTCTAGTTTATTAGATATTAGAATGACTACTCCAGGTTATTTCTTGGGACTATTTGCTTAGAAAACCTTTTCTTAGCCCTTTTCTCTGAGGGAGTGTCTACCTTGTTACTGAAGAGTATTTTTGAAAGCAGCAGACGGTTTAAGCAGAAGTCGTTCAGGCTTAAATATGTAGTCTGCTAGCCTGTGCTCTTTTCTTTGAGATTTCAGTCCACTGATGTTGAGAGATATTGATGACCAATGACTGTTAGTTCCAGTTGTTTTGTTGTTGGAGGTGATACTATGTATCACTATGTGTTCTCTTTTTTGGGGGGGTTTGTTGTAATGATTAATTTCTTGTGTTTTCTTAAGTACAGTTACCCTTCTTATTTTGGAATATTTCTTTTTGTATCCTCTGTATGGCTATATTAGTAGAAATATATTGTTTAAATTTGGGTTTGCGTAGATATCATGGTTGCTCCATCTATGGTGATTGGGACTTTTGCTGGATATAGTTATTTGGGCTGGCATCATGCTTTCTTGGGGTCTGCAAGACATCTGTCCAGGATCTTTTGGCTTTCACAGTGTCTGTTATAATGTTAGGTGTAATTATGATAGGTCTACCTTTATATTTTACTTGGCCTTTTACACTTACAGCTTTTAATATTCCTTCTTTGTTCTATACATTAAGTGTTTTGATTATTATGTGGCAGAAGGATTTTATTTTCTGGTCCAATCTATTTCGTGTTCTCTAAACATCTTGTACAGTTATGGCCATCTTTTTCTTAGGTTAGGGAAATTTTCTTCTAATATTTTGTTGATGATGTTTTCTGGCCCTTTGAACTGGGAATTTTTACCCTTTTCTATTCCTATTATTCCTAGGTTTGGTCCTTTCATTGTGTCCCAAATTTTCTGGATGTTTTGTTAGGAACAAAACTTTCTTCCCTTGGCTTTTTTCACCCCAATGTGTCAATTTCTTGTGCCCCTGAGGTTGTCTCTTCCATCTCTTGTATTCTGTTAATGATGCTGTGTCTGCAACTCCTGTTCTCTTTTCTAGGTTTTCCATCTACAGGGTTGCCTCCCTTTATGATTTCTTTATTGTTTCTATTTCTGTATTTAGGTCATGGACTGTTTTGTTCAATTTCTTCACCTGTTTGATTGTATTTTCCTGTATTTCTTAAGGGATTTATTTGTTTCTGCTTTTGGAGCTTCTATCTGTTTGACTGTGTTTTCCTGTATTTTTTTAGGGGATTATTTTTATCCTCTTTAAAGACCTCTGTCATCTTCATGAGATGAAGTTTAAGGTCAGAATCTTGGTTAGGTATTTTAGGATATTTAGGCCTTACATTATCAGGAGAGAGCTGGGATCTGATGATGCCATATTGTACTGGCTTTGTTTATTATGTTATTATGACTTTGCTGTTTGGATGTCTCCGATGTTAACTGAACTAGGTGTCCAGGATTTAAGATTGTCTTCCAGGAGGAAAGTGAAGCTCGGTGTCTGGGTTAGAACACGCTTAGCTTCCTGGGAAGCAGGCAGAGCTGTGTCTCTGATTAGAGCCAGCCTCCTGAGCCCCTGATTAGAGCAGGCCTCCTATGAGGCAGGCAGGCAGGTGGGAGCCTATTTGTTATGACTGCAGGGCTGGGGTGGTGGTGATGTGCAGACCAGATAGGTAATCAGGCTCTTGCAAGGTATGATGGATTCCATGTCTGTTGGACAACTATGTGTAGTTCTAGCTGTCTCCCTTGTTGGAGCAGTCCTCCTGGGAAACAGGCAAAGCTGTGGGGTAGGTGGCAGGCACACCAATCATGAGTCATATTTTGAATATTAAGGAACATTCTTACTAATATCTGTGGTGGGTAGTGGTGTGTGTGTGTGTGTGTTTATATGTGTGTGTTGGTCAACTTGATACAATTAATCTAGGGTTACCTTGGAAGAGCATATCTCAATTGAGAAAACCTCTGCATCAAATTAATGATTGGTAGGTGAGGGTCTAGCCCACTATAGATGGTACCATATTTGGGCAGGTGATTTGGGTCGTATAAGAAATCATCATGCTGGGACAGTAAAAGAGAAAGACAGAAAGCAAAACTGTAGTCTCTACTTCCATTCTTGATACCCAAGTTCCTGTGCTGCTTTAGTTCTTGTCTTAGCATTCCTCAGTGATGGACTGTGATCATGGTATATAAACTGGATAACCCTTTGGTCATGATATTCTATACTAGCAACAGAAACCAAACAGGAGCAAAACTTGGCCACAGGATCTTAAGGCATTACTATGAAAGCAGTGTTCTTTTGGGGAGTAGTGTGGGTGAAGTTGTAATTATGAACTTGAAAAGCTTAATAAATTCTTGTAGAAACTTGAAGCTAAGAAATCTGAAAACAAGACAGGAAGAAAAGTTCCTCTATAGTCTTTTCTGCAGTTTCTGTTTCTAGGTTCCTGCCTTGACTTCACTCAGTGATACAGTGTAAAGTATATGATGAAATGAATTCTTTCCTCCCCAAGTTGCTTTTTGTCATGGGGTTTTAATCACAATAATAGGAATAAACTAAGACAATGTTCATAGAATTTTACTAATTTACATTTTCAATCATAGTGTCCATTGTTTCCCTTTTCTCTGCATTCTTTCCAATATCTTATGTTTGATTGTGTGTGTGTGTGTGTGTGTGTGTGTGTGTGTGTGTGTGTGTGTGT
>JANHMN010000001.1:97525970-97578298 GCA_030674055.1 Rhabdomys pumilio
AGAGAGAGAGAGAGAGAGAGAGAGAGAGAGAGAGAGAGAGAGAGAGAGAATGAGAGAGAATTCATGAGCAGTCTTTAGATCAACATATCTTTAAGTCGAGATCATATCATGCCCATGTAGTCCTGACCAACATGACTGTGGTCAGGAACTAAAAGCATAGAACTTCCTTCCCAAATAAACTGTTCCACATTTCCCCCTTGCTATTGGTTTAGTGATTGTCCAATTAATTCATTCCAAGTTTTTATTAGCATTAATAGCCAATTATAATGAGATTTGGAGCACAATATCAGTACAGCTTTCCTGATGAAATCTATAGTTTAATATTAGAGATGCATTAAAACAGAAATATACATGTGTCCTTTGCAGAATATGTCTTATAGGAGTTTGATTGTTAATGTCTTTGATCAAACAGAGATTTGGTCAGTCCCATTAAGGAAGTCCTTTTATGACTGATTTTATTTCAAAATACTTATGTATATTTTCTATCGCAAACGTTCGTTTTGCAATTGAGAAATATTCTTTTATTCTTCTTTTGATTATGATTTTTCGTTGATTATGATGGATTTCAACCCTAACAGAAAATCACTTTGAGGTCTCTATTTTTGAAGGAGGAGGAATTGGAGGTTAATGGGAGGGAAAGCAAAGCAAAGATTTCCAATAGTTAGGAGTCTGTCCAATTTAATAGGTTGATAATCGTGGATTCCCTATGAGTTTCCTGTAAGAATTAAGTAAACTTCTAAGTATAACAGTTTTCAAAGTGTGACATGAATATATGAGTATTATGAAGAGTTTCCTTAAAATAAGATGAAAATGCTTGTGTCTCTTGCTTCATCTGATCAAGACAAAAAAAAAAATAAAAGATCTATTGTAATTGTGATTTAGAGAATTCTTCATTTCTAAGTAAAATTGAGCACCATGTTTTTAACTGGGCCTAATTCCATAGGAAGCAGTGACAATAAACAAAGTAGTAAAACCATGTACGTGTACACACGCATGGTCAGATCATTGTGAATCAATTCCCACTTTAATTTGGCAATGATAAGACAACAGGCATTGTAAGATGTCTCTGCCTTAGAATTTTTTTGTAATAAGCTTTGTAACGTAATACTTTTTTGCTACTATGATATAAAGACATCATTCCTCCCTTCCCCTTCTTCCCTCTAAACATTCCCATATACTCCTCCTTGTTCTTTTTCAAATATATGGTGGCCACTTATTTCATTAATTGTTACTCTACATACATTCATATATGTATATATATGTTTCTAAGTATGGTGTACTCACTCTATATCATGTCTTTTCATGCATTGTTTCATGGTTGACAATTTGTCACTGGAAAACTAATTGTTTTGTTCTTCCGTGGGGAAGAATATTTTCCCTGATATTGTTATTGCTTAGTTTTCTTTACTTCTTAGTGTGTATTTAAAGCCTCATAGGCTTTATTTTATCCACTTCCAAATGTGCATTGTTCTTGTCCATGTCATGTCTGGGGAGTCATATTGGTGAAACTTTATTGGTATAACTTTCGATGTTACTAGGAGACATAATCTTACAGCAAACTCGCTGATCTTTTACATCTCATAATATGCCTTTCTGCACAGTGAGTCTTATGTATGGGACTGCTTTATAAATGCATCTAATAATATAGGAATTATATATTTCTTTATGCAAAACTGTCTTGAGTTTTTTTGTCTTGAAATGTCACTGTGCTTGTAAACATATAAACAAGAAATCATGTGACTTTTCCAAAATTGACCATTTGTTTTGAATATGTGTTTGAGAGAGAGAGAGGGAGAGAGAGAGAGAGAGAGACAGACAGACAGACAGACAGAGACACACAAAGAGAGACAGAGAGACAGAGAGACACAAAGAGAGAGACAGGCAGATAGACAGACCTGCCTGCAGACATCAAATACAGAGTAAAGACAACCTTCTCTGCCTCTCTACCTTATTATTTGTATTGGTATCTCTCACTTTCTCTAGAACACACTTTTTCTAGAGCAACTGTCAGTGTTGAATAGCTAACAAGTTCCAGTGCTCCTCCTTTTTTGTTAATCAGAGTGCTGGAGTTACAGGTACACACTCGGCTTTCATGTTGATGATGAGGTTTTGAACTTGGGATCTTATGCTTACATGATGAGCCCTCTTACTAGTTGAACTGACTCCATAGCCCAAGAGCTGACTACTTTATTATGTAATACCCTTCTTTTATTCTAGGCAACTTTCATTCCCTTGGAGGTCTTTACCTAAAAAATATTCACAGCTATATCTGCTGTTTTGTGTGACAGTTGATATTTTGCTGTGTTTGCTGCCTTAATCTGTGTTTTTCTTTACACTTTAAAAAACATTTCTTACAGGCAACCTAAAGTTGAGTCTTGTGCTTTTGGTGCATTAGGTCATTGGCTTTTCAGATTGATTACTAATATGATGGGATTAATGTTTATGGTATTTATTACTGCTTTTTCTATGTTGTTATTGTTCTTTGTTACTGTCTTTATCTTCTATCCATTTTGTTATTTTACTATTTTTTTTGAGCATTTTGTGTTATTGTTTTTATTCTTCATAACAGCATAAGACCTAGGTATATTTAGTGTGTGTGTGTGTGTGTGTGTGTGTGTGTGTGTGTGTGTAAAAGAAGTACCATATACCATTTAATCCCATTCTGGCTGTATTCTACATAGGTTTTAATAATTATCATCTATGAAAGGAATAATTAACATTTTTATCATTTTTACTTTATCTTTGTATCATAAATTACAAATATTTATTAGTCAAGAATTTTTATTCCTCTTTGAATTTAATTTGAATTCTTAAGTATACAAATTTTTTAGAAGCCTTGGCAATGATTGAATATGTAATTACTTTTCTGTGGTTGGGTCCACTCAGTGTAGTAAGCCATCTGCCATAGCCTCCTAAGATGGACTTATTCTCCACATAATTTTATAAAAGCCATCATTATTGTTGCTAAGATTTCCAGGGCTTCTCATGTTTACATCTGTCTTACTTTTCATAATTGCAGATAATTAAATCCTCTGCTAACTCCTCCATGCATACAACTTCTTTTTTTCCCCACCCTAAATATCTATGTGTATAATGATTCTTTAAATAATAATTCTGTCAGTTACTGAGTAAAAAATTTGAAGATCCATATAGCATTAGGAATTATACATTCTAACATAACATAGTCTTGGTGGGGATACAAATTCTGAAAGTGGGAATTAAAGCAGGATTTATCGTCTCTTCATTTTTCCCTCTCTAGTTCTTACTAGGGAACAAAAAAGAAGCATCTATGTTCCCATCCTATTGATTACCTGACAATGTGACAATAAGATTGCATAAGAGGTGAGATGATGATGTCAATAAGAGGAAATATTTGTACTTTCACACCTTTAAAAATATTTTGATTACTGTATTTAAGTAAATTTGTTGTTGTAAATATTACCAGCAAAATAGACTAGTCTCTTCAGATAGGTAATTGCTTTACAATGGCTTAAAAGGTTTTGCAATTTATGCATTTATTTATAGTTTTCATGTGTAAATGTTAAAATAAAGATTGAGCCTAAATATACAAAGGGACAGGCATGAATGTATATACATGTGCATACCTGTGTGTGGAGTGTGTTTGTGCATGTTTGTAAACGTGTACAATGTGTCTGTGAAATTTCACAGAACGTTTATATCAAAATATATTACTTAGAAGATAAATGTAAATAGTGTATTGCATTGTTTAAATGTGTGGCTGTCAATCTCAGATTTTCTGTTACTAAAGAGCAAGCCATTCAGAATCAATGAGAAGCAGGTTACCGTGTTTACAGCTTCTCTTCCACACCATACTCTGAGCTGTGGAAACAGGAGTACTACCATCTCTGTGTGGGTCCTTGCACCGTCTGATACAAGTTTCAGCAATGAAGACAATGTACTTGTTTTTTTCTTGTCCTTTCACATATTTCTATCTGTAAACATGTCATGGATGTAGCCAATGGGATTTTGGCATCAAACCCTGGGAAGGGGTAGGACAAATGTGTGGAGACAAGATGTGGGCTGATGACAAGGTCTGGAAAAACACTTAGAATCTCTGTTCAGGTCATGGTGGCCCCATTGGCATTCCCTTTAGTTTTCAGTGACAGGCTCGAAGGCCAGTGTATACATGACTGAGCTTCAGGCATTCACGGGGCATGGTGACATCACAACCCCTTTGTTAAGACCTGAAAACACAGCTCCTCCTTTGCTTTTCTCAGCTGCCATATGGCTCTGCTGAAACTGCCTTAAAAGAGGGGGTGGGGGGAGGGAAAATGTAAAAGGAAACAGGAGGAATGAAACAACCCACAGATAAAATTGATTTATTTTCATCATTAGTGAAAGGGGACCAAACATTTCAGAAACATAAAACTTTGCTCCGAGCAGGCAAACAGGCTTCTCATATGTCAGAGCAGGTCTGTATACATTAAGAAAAATAACATGTAGTGGGAAATAGTGGTCTCATTGTTTTACTTAACTACTGTATCCAGCTTGAATGAGATGGAATGTTCAAGCAGAAGTCCACTGTCTGCCCAGTGCGCCAGTGTACCTCAGCTCAGTTAGACAAAACATGGAAGAGCTTGAAAAGTCACATAAAACCTTAGGCTTCTAGAAGCTAGTTTGTCTTAAAGCTTTTTTTCAAGTAGTTGTAGACTGCAAATCATATAATTTGAGCTCTCTCCTTTCAAGCTTTCTCAAATAAGCAGTCATACCTCTTCAGTAAACAACCTTTAAATGCTGTTCAAACATATCTGAAGACTGGGTTTCAGATTGACATTTTTGGTCATTTATAGAACTGTGACAAGAACTCTGGGGAAAGCAAATGAGGAAACAGATTTGAAAAGAAAATACGGAGAAATAGTTCAAATGACACACAGAATTTTGAGGTAGAGAATACATGAGTTCTAGTGTTTTGGGCTGTGGAAGGCTTTCCTGGTTCTTGGGTTGTGGGTTCAGCCACGCCTTCAGAATCCAGACTCCTGACTCGAGGTCTGATCTCCATTCAACCTGCACCCTTTAGTCACATAGGACACAGGTGGAAGGCTGATAAACAGGCCTCAGGCCCTAAAGAGATTTACATATTAATGGGGTACCTGAAGGCCAGAGGGTGGATTCAATTAAGCATTCCTCCCCAGCCCCTCCCTCTTTCTCTCCCTTTAACTCAGGTCTGCCCTGGGTTTTGCAGGGGTGGATCCAGAGCCATCCACCATCTGCCATGACATTAAACCTATTTTGGAAACCCAAGGACTTTCTCGTGTGTTGGGGTCACGCCTGAGGAGCTGTGGAGAGGCCTTTAGTGAGCAGCTGGAGGAACCCAGAATGTTCCCAGCCAACTACCCACAGACTGGCATGAGGAACTTTGGGTTCCCCAGCTATTATTACCTATACTAGTGCTGTATAAGACTATAGTCTCAATTGGATATTTAAAATATCAAATTCAATTAGAATACTTAAGGACACATGTGGAGAAATCAAATTGATTTTCTTGATTCTCTGATACTTATGATCTTAATCTTTCTAGGCAGTGTTTAAGAAAAGATTCTTAAAGCATATGTGATATAGTCTAGGAATTTTCAATTTTTGTATAAGCTGTTATACTCATTATGTTATTCATTATTGAGATCTAAAATTTATTTTAAGTACAGGCTGAAATATTTCAATTAGCTGTGTAGATAAAGCAGGCTGCATAAAATTAGGATACTCAGTTAACTTATTAAAGTACTCGGAAAGCTGTCTGCTTGTGGGGGGTCATCATGACATTGCCTGCAATGATTAAGTTTGGTTTTATTTATCATTAATAATTGTCAGACCTTGGAAATTCATTAAAAAAAATCTCTGACTATACCCTTAAAATTTTACACTTCAGTGTCCTCTGAAATTTCTTGATGGAACATGAACCTATATCCAAATAATTCCTATTTCGAAATTTGGCATTGAAGTAGATAAATAGTTGCTTGCTCTAAAGAATCTTTAGGAGTCTGAATTGGTTCCTGAGTTTAGGCACTGCTGTTACCTCTCATTGGGTGGTCTCGTTCTAATTATTTTTGCAAAAGCTGTCTATAATTTTGGAAAACACCCATATAAACTTGAGTAATTCCACTGAGGGTATACATTCATGGTGGAGACTGGGTGGTGATCACTTGGGAGGAGTATTGTTCTGTGGGTGAGAGGTGGTTTGTAATTCTTTTCCAAGTAGGTAAATTTTGAGCACTGTTTTTCACTGGATTGAAACGTGTAGAGGCAGAAATCAACCACTAAATTATGCTTATTATTTTGTTGCTTTGTAATTTTAGCTTTTTCTGCTAATAAATATGTTTATAAAATAAGGGTACTATGGAGAGTCTGTCAGCTGCCTGAATAATGGGTTAGAAGGTGTCAAGCTACATGTATATTAGTTTCATTTTGTCAAGGACTTTTCTATTCTTCAGACTACTAGTTAAGCTAGTTTGACTACTGAGATGATATCAAAACAAACCAAAATGGACTATTTAACCTATAGATATCCTTAAACAAATTCCCAGATTCTATTTTCTTCAGGTTTACTGAAATAGCAAAAATCAGCACAAAATGTCTAAATGGATTTCTAGGAGGTCTAGACTTCCAAAAATAAACCATTTGACGTGAGTTTTAGGAGCCGTCGTGTATTGACTGAGTCAATGTATGTGAAATATAGAATGAATCTTCAATTCTCTTGTGCTTTTTAAATAGGAAATTATATATTATTTGAAGCCTGTGATTGGAACCAAGTATGAAAAGCAAGCTAAGGTTTGGCAGTACAAATATGTAAAAAGTAATTTATTGCAACCAATTATAAATCAGTGCACAACTTCAGAGACATGGCAGGAGTGAGTGAGTTCAGTTATATAACACTTCTCTTCAGCTGTATGTAAGAGATCCTCTTTGGTAGGAATTTCCTGTAGCATGTGTTCAAGAAGTGACTGAAATTAACTTAGGTTGATATTTAACTCCATATAACAAATTGCATGTGCTTTCTTTTGTATTGGTCATGTGTGTCTTACTAATGACACAGAAATAAAGGAACTTCAACTTTATTTTCAGGCTATCATGTAAAGTAACATACTTCACGTCATCTTCAAGCACACGTGTTACCACACTTTCATATTTGAATACAAAACTTGAAATACAGGAATCTTCACCTGAACAAACTTACTCTTTCCCTTTTCATGGCCCCAGAACTAGTTAATTCACTGACTAGAAAATATGCCTTAGTCACTCTTCTATTTCTGTGGAAAGACACCATGACCACAGCAACTTTTATGAAAGAGACTCTAATAAAAAAAAGAAAACATGTATAAAAATTAATTGAGGGCTTGCTTACAATTTCAGATGGTAGTCCATTATTACCATAGAGGGAAGCAGCATGACAAGCATGATGTGATCAGTATTTGAAAGCTACCACCTGATCCACAGGTAGAAAGGCAAGCAGAAAGTGCCTGCTACAGTGCCTGTTGTCAAGGCACATCCCAGCAGTATACCTCCTCCAATCTGAACACACCTCTTAATGTTTTTCAGTCTACAGACTAATAACCATACATGCAAATATATAACCCTATTGGGGTGGGCATTTTCATTTAAACTTCTCAAAAAGTGTAAATCTACTTTAAAAGACTTTAATAGAAAATTATTCTGAATGTTTGCAAAGTTCAAAGGTTTGTGGCTTGTGTAAAATTACCCCCTTAATTACCTTTACTGGCTGGTAAATTTTGGGTCCAATCACAAAAGTCTTACATTGCTTTTGTTTTTGTTTTTGTTTTTTTTTTCATTTGTACAGATTCGTATATGCCAGATGTTATATCTCTGTGGACTTGTAACTTCTAAACTGAACTATTTGATATACTATCAAGTGTTTTTCATATGTTGTGTTTTAAAGAACTACATCTGTGTTAACAAGATGATGCAGTTCATGATGGTACCAACTGACAATCCTGAGTACCTTGGTTCAATCCCCTAGATCTGGGATTGATACCCATATAGGGGAAGGAAAGAATGACCAAGAAAGTCATCCTCTAATCTGTATGAGTCCCATGAGATTTGCTTCCACCAACCAAAATGTACATAGCATGTTGTGAATTTTAGGGCAAGTAGGGCTGTGGGTTTTTTTTTGTTTTTTTGTTTTTTGTTTTGTTTTGTTTTGTTTTGTTTGTTTGTTTGTTTTTGTTTTTTGAGACAGGGTTTCTCTGTGTAACCCTGTCTGTCCTGGAACTCACTCTGTAGACCAGGCTGGCCTGGAACTCAGAAATCCGCCTGCCTCTGCCTCTGCCTCCCAAGTGCTGGGATTAAAGGCGTGCGCCACCACTGCCCAGTGACTGTGGTTTTTTTTTTTTTTTTTTTTTTTTTTTTTTTTATGCTGTGGAACTTTATCTTGTTCTTCTTCGATGGAAACCAAATGTGTGTGATTTTCATTTACTCTAATATGTATGCTTCTGATTTTTCAAAATTCTTACGTTAAGTGATGGAGAGGTCTGACTGTCATCTTGAAGCAATAATATAGAGTCACATAGGAGACACATCTCTATGGATGTCTCTTTATAATTCATAGAGAGAATTCACTGAAGTAGAATGACCTTCTGTTTAACTGGAAGCTTCTGTGATAGCAATTTATGAAGTTCCAGCAAAATCTGACCATGTTTTCTTGCCTTACTTCCACCAACATCAAACTACAGTGTCTCCAGCCTTCCAGCATGGGATGGATACTACTGATTCTCTGTGAATCTTTTGGACCTTCAGCATTAGATTGGGACTGCTAAGGCATGTCCTCATTCATGTCCTGATCATCCACCATGCTCTTAGCCTCTCCAGTGTGCAGATAGTTATTTTACTATGCAAAACTCATTGTATCCACTAATCTAATGAATCCCTCTTTACACACTCTGGAAGTCCCATTTCTTCAAGGAACCCAGAGTAATGCAAATAATATACATAATCCCTCATATTATTTTGCTGAACTTATTTTATTAGATTAGAATAGCTTTGTCTTGTCTCGTCTCCATGGTATCATGAGAAAGGAAGATGCACAAAATAAACTTCAAAAAGATTAAAGATAATTTATATGATTTAGTGTAGAGGAGAAAAATATATGAAGGAGCTGAGTTTTCATGCTTTACATTATGTTAAATGTTATGTTTAAATTGTGTATCAAACAGAGATTGAAATTGCAAACTTAAAATTTTATTTACTTAATATTTTCTTTATTTAATATTATTAACACTATGTCAGTAATAGTTGCTTGAAAGTACTTATGGAATATTCCATTAAAAATTAATCAAAAAGTAGAGAAAAAGACTTCTTTTCTTTTGCTTAAAGTCAGACTTATTTTTATTAATACCACATGTCATGTGGGTCTGCGGGTTAGAATTGTGAAACCTGATGATGGATTATACTATCTGAAGCAAAATTACAGGGGTCTGGAAGAAACATATTTGTTTCAAACTATATAAATTCATTCAAGAAAAGAGCTTTGTTTTCAAGTGTGCCATTGCTATTCACTGTTTTTTATGGCCTTGGATTTTCTAGATGGTTAAAAGTCTGTGACTGTACTAAGGAATCATCTTTGTTCTCCCAAATCAAAAGAATCTAGTTTCTTCTGCAGTAAAGTTGTGTAAAGCATATGGTTTCACACAGATGTGTGCATGTGTAATGCTTTCTGGTCGCAGAGTTCAGACAATGCCATGTGGCTCACATCTAACATTAAGTCCATTCAATTTTCACTCCACATGTTTTTGAGATTAGACAATGGAGTTTTGGGCTGTTTCTCAACTGCTTGGTCATTATTCACTCTGTGGAAGATGTTGTGTTACTCCAGTAAATATCTCAAAAGTGTTGTGCAATATGAAGTCTTGAGCTTCAATTTTTCTTACTGTTTTTCAGCTTTGATGTGATGTTGTGATAAAGAGAAGGGTTTTTCAATACCTGTGGCCCCCAACTAACTAACTAAACTGCCACTTTGAGCAGGAGTTATGAAATATCTATTTTTACTTCAAGAAATGTTTTTCAAACCTTCAAGGATATTTATTGCATTGTGATTCTATCTCAGTATACCTAAAACTTTACCTTATTATAAGAAGTTTATTGACCACATATGGAAAAACATAATCAACATTCATCATATGGGACTCTTTTTTAATTTTTTAAAAAATATTTACTTATTCTATGCATGTGAGTACACTGTAGCTGTCTTCAGACACACCAGAAGAGGGCAACAGATGCCTTTACAGATGGTTGTGTGCCACAATGTGGTTACTGGGAATTGAACTCAGTACCTCTGGAAGAGCAGTCAGTGCTTTAACCTCTGAACCATCTCTCCAGCCATGGGATTCTTAAAACATTAAAACACTATATAAAATAAATGCCAATGTTAATACATAAAAGATACAGTATATGGAATGTAATTATAAAATATAAAGGGTAAAATATAATAAAGTGAAACCATGTTATGATTTGCATTGTGCATATTAAGCCTAAAATAATTTGTTAAATATTTTAAATAATATTACAGAGCAGATTCATAAATATGAGAAATTTAAGGCTTTAAAGGGAAACAAAAATACTCATAGTAGCAAATACAGAGACAAAATATGGGCCGGAGACTGAAGGAAAGGCCATCTGAGACTGCCCCACCTGGGCATCCATCCCATATACAGTCACCAAACCTGGACACTATTGTGGATGCCAATAAGTGCATGCTGACAGGAGCCTGATACAGCTGTCTCCTGAGAGGCTCTGCCAGTGCCTGACAAATACAGAGGTGGATGCTCACAGACAACCATTGTACTGAGCACATGGACCCCAATGGAGGAGTTAGAGAAAGGACTGAAGGAGCTGAAGTACTTTGTGACCCCATTGGAAGAACAATAATATCAACTAACCAGACCCCCACCCAGAGAATTAAGAATTCCTACATGAAAAATTCCACTCATTTAGGGAATCATATTTTATGTTTTAAAAAGGACATTTTCATATATAAAAGAAGCAGATGATCAGCATTTGGTTGTATGCGAGGACAAGGCTCAATGATATATGGCAAATTCATCAAGCTTTTGAATGTATCACTTTGTGAAATCAAAGATTTTTTTCTGGCTTTTCAGTATCCTCCCTCATAGGACTTCCTTATACTAAACATACAACAACAAACATTGGGGACAGGCATGATTCTGTGAACCCAAAGGGAGGTGATTCCAGTGAAAAAGTCATGTGATGTCCTGTATACCCCATCACACCAGAAAAACAAGATTCTGTTTTAAGATCACTTCTCATGTTGATGATAGAGGACTTTAACAAGGACATAAATAACTTCATCAAAGAAATACAGGAGGACACAGGTAAACAGGTAGAAGCCCTTAAAGTGGAAACACAAAAATCCCTTAAAGAATTACAAGAAAACACAACCAAACAGGTGAAGAAATTGAACAAAACCATCCGGGATCTAAAAATGAAAGTAGAAACAATAAAGAAGTCACAAAGGGAGACTACCATGCAGGTAGAAAACCTAGGCAAGAGATCAGGAGGCTTAGATGCAAGCATCACCAACAGAATACAAGAGATAAAAGAGAGAATCTCTGCTGCAGAAGATACCATAGACAACATTGACACAACTATCAAGGAAAGTGCAAAATGCAAAAAATACAGGAAATCCAGGATACAATGGGTTCCAGGAATCCAGCACACCAAACCTAAGGATAATAGGTATAGAAGAAAGTGAAGATTCCTAACTTAAGTGGCCAGTAAATATCTTCAACAAAATTATAGAAGATAACTTCCCTAACCTAAAGAAAGAGATGCCCAGGAACATACAAGAAGCCCACTGAACGTAACTAGACCAGAAAAGAAATACCTCCTGTCACATAATAATCAAGACACCAAATGCACAAAACAAAGAAAGAATATTAAAAGCAGTAAGTGTAACAGGTCCAGTACGTATAAGGGCATGTCTATCAGAATTACATCAGACTTCTAATCAGAGACCATAAAAACCAGAAGATCCAGGACAGATGTCATACTGACCCTAAGAAAACACAAGTGCCAGCCCAGGCTACTATACCCAGCAAAACTCTCAATTAACATAGATGGATAAACAAAAATGTTCTGTGACAAAACCAAATTAATACAATATCTTTCCACAAATCAGGCTCTACAAAGGATAATCTATAGAAAACTCCAATACAAGGCAAATTGCACCCTAGAAAAAGCAAGAAAGTAATCTTCTTCCAATAAACCCAAAATAAGATAGGCTCACAAACATAATTCCACCTCTAATAACAAAAATAACAGGAAGCAACAATCACTTTTTCTTAATATCTCTTAACATCTATAAACTAAATTCCCCAATAAAAAGACATAGACTAAGGGACTGGATAAGTAAACAGGACCCAGCATTTTGCTGCATACAGGAAACTCACTTCAGTGACAAAGAAAGAAACTCTCTCAGAGTAAAAGGCTGGAAAACAATTTTCCAAGCAAAGGGTCCCAAGAAACAAGCTGGAGTAGTCATTCTAATATCGAACAGAATTGACTTTCAACCAAAAGTTATCAAAAAACATAATGAAGGACACTTCATACTCAGCAAAGGAAAAAAATCTACCAAGATGAACTCTCAATTCTGAACATCTATGCTCCAAAGTCAAGGGCTCCCACATTCATAAAAGAAACATTACTAAAGCTCTTAACACAGATTGCACCTCACACAATAATAGTGGCATACTTCAACATATTATGAAACAGAAACTTAACAGAAACACAATGAAACTAACAAAAGTTATGAACGCAATGCATTTAACAGATATCTATAGAACATTTCATCCTAAAGCTAAAGAAAATACCTTTTTCTCAATAACTAATTCATGGTACCTTCTCCAAAATAGAACATGTAATTGGTCTTAAAACAGGCCTCAACAGATACAAGAAGATTGAAATAAGCCCTTGTATCCCATCAGATCACCATTGACTAACACTGGTTTTCAACAATGATGAAGACGACAATGATGATTATGACGACAACAACAACAACTAAAAAAACCCACCTAAACTTGGAAACTGAACAATGCTCTACTCAATGATAATTGGGTCAAGGAAGAAATAAAGAAATTAAATATTTTTTAAAATATAATGAAAATGAAGGCACATCATACCAAAACTTATGGGACACAATGAAAGCAGTGTAAGAGTAAAACTCATAGCTCTGAGTGCCTACAAAAAGAAACTGTAGAGACCATAGACAAGCAGCTTGACTACACACCTGTGAGCTCTAGAACAAAAAGAAGCAAATATTCCCAAGAAGAGTAGACGTCAGGAAATAAACTCAGGCCTGAAATCAAGCAAGTTAAAAACAAAAAACTATATAAAGTATAAACAAAACTAGAAGCTGGTTCTTTGAGAAAATCAACAAGATAGATAAGCCCTTAGCCAGACTATCCAGAAGGCAGAGAGAGAATCCAAATTAATAAAATCAGAATTGAAACAGGAAACATAATAAAAAAGTGAAGAAATTAAAAAATCATCAGATACTACTATGAAAGCCTATACTCAACAAAACTAGCAAATCAGGATGAAGTGTACAATTTTCTAGACAGATATCAGGTAACGAAGTTAAATCAGGATCAGATAAACCATCTAAAAATTTCCATAATGCCTTAACTAATAGAAGGAGTAACTAGTCTCTCAACAAAAAAGAGTCCATGACCAGATGGTTTTAGTGTAGAATTTTATCAGACCCTCAAAGAAGACCTGATACCAATTCTCTATAAACTTTTTCACAAAATATAAAAACAGAAGGAACACTATCCATTTTGTCCTCTGAAGCCATAATTAGGCTAATACCTAAAACACAAAAAGACTCAAGAAAGAAAGAGAACATCAGACCATTCTTCTTTATGAATATTGATGCATCTAATAACGCAACAAAACAATCATCCTTCATGATATTTATCCCAGTCTTTATCCCAGGAATGCAGGGATGGTTCAATATACAGAAATCCATCAATGTAATCCACTATATAAGCAAACTCAAAGAAAAAAACCACATGTTCATCTCATTAGATCCTGAGAAAGCACTTGACAGCAAAAGGCTTGGAAAGATCAGGAATTTAAGGCCCATACCTAAACATAGTAAAAGCAATATACAGCAAGCCAGTAGCCAACATCAAACTAAATAGAAACTTGAAGCAATCCCACTAAAATCAGGGACTAGAGAAGGCTGCCATCTCTCTCCCCACCTATTCAATATAGTACTGGAAGTCTTAGCCTGAGCAATTAGGCGACAAAAGGAAGTCAAAGGGATACAAATAGGAAAGGAAAAAGTGAAACTATCACTATTTGCAGATGATAGTATACTTAAGTGATTGCAAACCTTCTAACAGAACTCCTAAAGCTGATAAACAACTTCAGCAAAGTGGCTGGATATAAAATCAACTCAGACAAATCAGTAGCCTTCCTCTACTTAAAGGATAAACAGGTTGAGAAAGAAATTAAGGAAATGACACCCTTCCAAATAGTCACAAATAATATAAAGAAAACCTTGGTGTGACTCTAACCAAGGAAGTGAAAGATCTGTATGACAAGAACTTCAAGCCTCTGAAGAAAGAAATTGAAGGTCTCAGAAGATGGAAAGATCTCCCATGCTCATAGTTTTGCAGGATTAATATAGTAAAAATGGCCATCTTGCTAAAGCAATCTACAGATTCAATGTAATCCTCATCAAAATTCCAACTCAAACTTTTACAGAGTTAGAAAGAGTAATTTGCTAATTCATTTGGAATAACAAAAAACCCAGTATAGCAAGAACTATTCTCAGCAATAAAAGAACTTCTGGGGGAATCACCATCCCTCACTTCAAGCTGTACTACAGAGCAATAGTGATAAAAACTGTATGGTATTGGTACAGAGACAGGCAGGAAGATCAATGGAATAGAATTGAAAACCCAGAAACGAACCCACACACCTATATTCACTTGATCTTTGACAAAGGAGCTAAGACTGACCAGTGGAAAAATGACAGCATTTTCAACAAATGGTGCTGTTTCAACTGGAGGTCAGCATCAATCCATTCTTATCTCCTTGTACAAAGCTCTTATACAAAGCTCATGTCCAAGTTATGTTTTCTGGAATGTATAAAAGAAGCAGCTCATTGAATATGAACATTCATCATCCTCTGCTTCTCAACTAGGAGAACTTCTTCACTAGCTCCAACCTCCTGACATCAGAACTGCTGTATGATGATACCCTGAGCCCTCAAATAATGAGCTATTTTTTCTAATGTAAATAATTTTCTAGAGTACCTTTTCACAGAAATAGGAATATAATTTCTTTTAAGAAAAGTGTTTCTGGCCGGACGGTGGTGGCGCATGCCTTTAATCCCAGCACTTGGGAGGCAGAAGCAGGCATATTTCTGAGTTACAGGCCAGCCTGGTCTACAGAGTGAGTTCCAGGACAGTCAGGGCTACACAGAGAAACCCTGTCTTGAAAATCCAAAAAAAAAAAAAAAAAAAAAAAAAAGTGTTTCTCCCATGCACAGGAGTGAGTCTGAATTTATTATACTACTAAATAATTGATTCTTAGCCATTGGAACTGTTTTATGGTGAGAATCTGGAAGAATTTGATCAAATAAATCCCAAAATTCCATTTTTTGAGCAGAACATAGATTGCCATTTTGATTGTAGTTTGGAAAAAAAGTAAATGATTCAGTTGCTGTTACTGTCACCTGAATACAGGTGACTGAGTAACAGAGGTAGAGGAGAATCTTGAAAACGGCATTTTCCAAAGACTTTGGAGAATCATGAATCAGGAATATTGGAGTCTAATCAATAACATAGTTTAATAAACTTTATTATAATAGATAAGAATATACAATACATAAAATAAATACAGTGAATGAAACTATTTGTAATAAATAATACAGTTAAATATAAAATTGAAGATTTTTTTTAATAACCTCTTCTGCTATGGTAAATTTGGAGGTAAAAGGGAACATTGCAATACTATGACTGGAATTGTCTTCAGTCATAAAGAAGTTTCTCCTGTGGAATGCCATATGTTGAAATTGTTCCATTGTCCCCTGCTAAATAAAATATAAAATGTCATCGTTAGACAAACATTCTCAGATGGTAGATTCAACCATCATATCTTATCATAATTCAGATAAGATTAGTTTTCAGTATATTTTCTGAACTCTACACAAAGAATTACTTGAGTTAACAATATATCTGAATTTTAATGGTATTACCTGTTAAATCAGGTATGTTTTAGCATTGTTATTCTTCTTCACATATGTGGTGTAATGGATCCTGTGCAACTTAATATTTATATCAAGTGCTAAGCATTTGGCAAGATTATCTCTCAAATGAGATTAAACAAACACTGTTGTTTTTGCACAAGTATAACAAAGGTTGTTGGCACAAGGTTCAATCTTACATCAAAAGGATTTTTAAATAAAATAATTGTTTTAAGTGATCTTTTTAAATATAATTTCATATCTAAGATATCCTACATAACTTTTAAATCATGAGAAGAAAGGTGAGGAATGAATCAGGTAATATTTTGAAATTCTAATAGGGGCTCAATGAAGAGTCCTTCTGTCATATATACATGTATGCATATACATGTATATATATATATATGTGTGTGTGTGTGTATACATATGTATTTATACATATATTCATATATAATTTAAGTGTTGTTTAACAAAAATTTTCCTATACTGTAATATCATGATATGTCCCAATGCTGCTCTGATATTTACAAATTTATGAAATCAGGAAATCATATCATTTTTCTGTTTATTTGATGACTAATTAAAACTTCTATTACATGTAGGAACTTCCTCCTGAGAAGAAATAGAGGAAATCTTTAATTCTGCTATATTAGCATATGAGGTTTTTCCATTGTGAATATCTATGACTTTTTCCATAATAGGCGGCTCACCAGCAGTATTTAGTGACATCTTTATGTCATCACACCTTTTCTGATTTCTTTATTTTTGGTTTTCTTTACAAATTGCATGCTCATCATTTACAAATATTTCAAATAGTTGTCAATCATGATTTATATAAGAGTAAACTGTAACAACACAAGGCAAAAAGCAAGATCTTCTGTCATTTCACATAATTTACAAAATTGAAATCATGAAAAAATTGATATTTAAAATGATGAGGAAAACACCTACTAATAGTAGATATTAACCTGTGAAATGAAGTCTCTATCTAAAATGTAGACTCAAAGTTCTTTTCAACTTAGTTAACCTAGTTAAAATTTCATGCATATTGACAGCAATGGAGGAACTACTAAAGCAAAGTAACATATCGGAACTGATGTGCTGCTGGAATACCTGTGAGTGAATAAGTTTATGATTTCAAAGATTTCTTGAATTTGTGATTTTTTTGGCAGGGGTGTGGAGGGTGAAGTTTCATTGTGATGGTTTGAATGGGATGCTTGTCTAATTACAGGCCTCGCAATATGTGATGCAAACTTTGTGACAGGTTTTGGGTGGTTTAAGTGGCTTGGCTTTCCTGGAGAAACTATGTTATTGGTTAGAATTTAAGGTTACAGCAGCCAGGTGCCATTGACAGTGTACTCTCTCCACTTCACGTTTCCTGCCTAAGATGAGAGCCACCAGGTCTCTGCTTCCTGTTGGCTGTCCTTTGTTCTTGCAGCCATGCTCCTCTCTCATGATTTTGAAGGACTGTAATCTCTCCACATCTCTAAGTCCCAAATAAACATTTACTTCTATAAGAAGCCTTAGTCCTGATGTTTTATTAAAGCAATAGAAAATGATTAAGATAAGACGGTGGTGAGAAGAGGGATCTTACCTTAGAAAATACCTCCATAAGTTTGGCCTATTGTGTAGGGAAGACTATAGGATATTGTCTTGATTAACAATAGAAATTTTAGGGCCCATATTTCCAAGATGATGACAACCTTGAGGTATTAGTCAGACAAGAAAGATATGTGATGAAGGACAGGAGGTACAACTCTTACACTGTTTCTCCCTTAGTTCTTGACTCCAGGTTCCTTCCCTGCTTCAGTTTGGGCCCCGACTTTTCTTAGTAGTTAACTCAAATCTAGGGTGTCCTTTAACATCACTGGTCTTGTTGTTATTCCCAATTCCTGGATCACAATGAGGACGTTGTTCCCAAAGGGAAATATCAGATTCCCTTACCTTTTTGAGTGGTCACTATTATAAAATAAGTATTTGTAATTTGGATATATCAGCACATATGCAAACAGATAAAATGTAGGTGTGCGGTTGATTCTTAGGAGAGATTTTGATTTTTAGTAACAGAGGGATAAGACGTTTGAACAAGAGGAAGTTTTATAGGGGCATCTTCAGTAGGATACTATACATAGGAAATGAGAATTTTACTGTTGATTGTCTTACAGGTGTGGTACTTACAAAACTCTAAATACAAAGATAAATGGGAGTAAATGTTTTCTAGACCAGCTCATAATATAATCAGAATTCAAAGGAAATAAGAATATACAGCTACAGTATTCCCTAAAATATTTTCTGCAGATCACTTCTCTTTATAAAATTCTGGGAAATTTTTTAATATTATGTGTGAAATTCTTCATACTACATATATAACTGCTACCTACAGAACTCAGAGAAATATGTCAGGCTCTCTGGAAATAGAATTAAAAAGATTGTTACAATTCATATGTGTTCTGTGTATAGAAACATAGTGTAGTTAAACAATGAACCATCTTTCCAGACAACATGGAGATATAATTAATATCTAATGAAGTAGGAATCCATGTAACATGCTTTTGACACTCTAGAACATAAGAGGCAAAGAGCACACTAGTTACCAAGCACGATATAGTTACAAAAGCTTCTGCTATATGTAATGCATAGATTTGGAGTCCTGGGTAGAAATGGGAGCCAAAATCTCCTGTAACCTAAGAAATCATTCTATGGAGTATCCTACAGGAAATGATTCAAAGATGTCAAAGTTAACTAGACACAGACTTCTTAAGGTAGCTGTGGTTGAGAAAGATGAACTCAGTAAAACCTTCATGTTCTAATGGATAACATATATTTAACAGGCACATTATTCACAATACCCAGCTAATAATATTAGGATGCAAATAACTTACAGGTAATATACACACATGCTAATTTCAATTTGTCTCATAGAGGAACTCAAGACAATATTCTAGGCTGACCTGCACACAACTATGTAGCACAGGCTGTCTTCCAAACCATGGCAGTTATAATGTGAAAGACTCCAGAATGGTAGGATTACAGATATGGTATAACACACTTGCTTGAGAAATGTGCCTGCTTATAAAGTGAATATACATGTCTGAGCATAGGGAATGTCTCAGAATAGGACTTCATTCTAGATTATAATCGTGTAAATACATGCCTTTGTACCTTTGAAATGCATTGCTTCTATCTTTGTGCAGTTCCCCAAAATAGTAGTCTATCATTACCTTTGTACAGTGAAAATTTTTCCAAGCAGAGAGTCCTGATCAGGGACACTAAGCCAATTTTCATATAAATGTGAAGAAAGTAAGCTTCCTTTTATAATTTCAATGAACTCCTTTTGTAATGAAAAAAAACAAGAAAAGTAATGTTCAATGTACACTGTAAAAAGTTTTCGTGAAACATTTTTGTTTCAAAGTAGCACTTATACCAGTGATGCTCAACTTGTGTGTCACAATCATTTTTGTGGTCACATATCATATATATAGTATATCAGGTATTCCATACATTGTGTGTTATAATTTATAACAGTATCAAAGTATCAGTTATGAAATTAGAGCAGAATGATGTCATGGTTAGGGATGAACACAGCAAGATAACATACATTCGTCTCACAGAATTATAGAGGCTGTTTACCTGATTGAGACTCTGTTCCTTTAAGTGATGCCCAACCTGCCACCTACCCAGAATCTTGGCTCAAAAGTTGAACAGGCAAGAGCTCATGATATCTTACCTACTAACACTAGAATCCAAGAAGCAGAGTTCTTCTGAAGTATCAATGAAATAAAGCTAGTTTCTGTTCAAATCACCTTTCCTGGATTCCAGTCCACACTACAACCTGTAACCAGAGAGCTGCACTCCACTTCACAGCCTGAATCTCTGTCTGTCTCAAGTTACGCCAGCTCCTTTGTGGGACATCCAGACAGAAGCCTATTACAACTGCTCTCTGAGAGGCTTCAACCAGCAGCTGACTGAAACTGATAAAGAGCCCCATAGCCAAACACTGACTGGAGCTCAGGGACTTTTATGGAAGAGTTGGGGAAATGATTTAGGGCCCTAAAGGAGATAGGGACTTTACAGAAAGACCAATAGTCAAGTAACCTGGAACATTGGGAGCTTTCAAGAACTGACTACCAACTAAAAAGCATACATAAGCCGCATCATGACCTGTGGCACATATGTGACAAGTATGTTGATCCATCTCCATGTGTGTCCCTCAGAATGAAGAATGGGGACTATCCCTAAAGCTGTTAACTTTGGAAACCCTTCACAGATTTGCCTTAGTAGTAGAAGATATGATTCACCTGAAGACATTTCATGTGCTTTGGTGCAAGGAAAACCCAGGGGTCCCTAACCTCCTCAGAGTAGAAGGGGGAGAGACTCTGAGAAGGTTGAAAAGGTAGGGGGTGGCATTCAAGATTCAAAATGAATAAGCAAATAAATGAATAAATAAATAAATAAATAAATAAATAAATAAATAAATAGGTAACAATAATAACCACAATTAAAGACAACAGTAAAAAAGAAAAGAAAAAAGAAAAAAGAAACAGCAACTATACGAGAACAACAAAACAAAAACCAAAATGTCTTCCAGAAAATAATCAACCATGAAAAAATGGCAGGTACAGAAAATGCCTCATTCTAATTATATAATTCGTTTCCATTCACAGAGAGTAAAGTTGTAATATACATGTACACCTTGCTTACAGGTCCACCTGGAAAAGTGGTGAAATTTCTTACTTGAGCACCCTGTTTTATAGGGAAGTAGGTCTCACAGTTTAATACCCATTCACTAAAAAGGGTAAACATCCAACTATTTAAACTAATTAAATTAAGTGTAAGCAGTAGCTTGTTTGAAAGACAGAAAACTGTCTTTGTTCATGATTATATGAATTGGGGTTAAGATGTCAATATCTGGTAAAAGTGAAAGTGCTGTTTTATTTTTTGGTAGAGAAGAAAAACATTTTTATGTATCTACTGGACTGAGAGTAACGTCCAGCTCTCCCATAACCTATTATAAGTCTGTAGTGGACTACCTATTTTGTACTATGGTTATTTGTGAGGAATACTTTTTTTTTTTTGGTAAGTATAATTTAAGACACATATTTTGTAAAACACACTTTTATCACTATCATTACTTGTTCTGCTATTAGTTCAAATGGTATGGTTATAGAGGTGACATCACTAGAAACATTTGTAATGCCAAAACAAAGCCCATCTGAATTATGAGTAAGTTAACTTCCAACAGAAGGTGTTAACTTGTGTCTTTGTGATGAATCTTTGAGCTTGTCAGACTTTTACCTTCCATGCCTCTTATTTGGAGGTCATGTGTCCATAGTTCAAGGAAACTGTCATCATCAGGTAATCTCAAGACCCGAAAGCACATATGCATCTCTAGAAGGATGCTGAATATTACTGATGCAAAAATCTTCCTTACCTTTAAAACTGAAGCTATAGTGAGCACGGATTCCTCATTCCAATTAATCAATTCTTCATTGTAAATCCTATCCCTCAGGAATGATTGTGATTCTTCCTGTACATAGCTGAATATTTGATCAGAATCTTGTCCCTTCTCTGCAGTTATGGATAACGTATTCTGTGTGGACAAGCTTCAATTATTACAAATCCAAACAGGCAAAACACAAATATGTCTTTTAAGTTGAACCAGAGCCATGGTAATCATGAAAGAAGAGCTACAACTGAGAGGAATGAAGATGACATTGAATATTTTTTCTTTTTTAGCTTTAAAGTATATTTTCTTCAAATATATTTCTTCCAATTTGAACCATCAAGGTTTTCTTGGAATTAGATAATCCTCAAGATTGAATCACACTTTAGTGCACTCAAGCATTTTGGTGAATTTTCCTCTCTTACATATTCCTATTCCTTTCTTCCTTGAATAATTTCTCTAGCATCCCATTCTAAGTTATGATTGGGTTAATTCTCTTTCACAGATCAAATCATTATTTTATTTTCTGTCTTTCCTGGACTCTATTATGAATCTTAATATTTATGTTCTCAAGAAAACTTTCTTATTTTTCTATCCTTCCGAGAGTTTGTTATCCTTCTTCTGTAACTTTTTATTTCAACTATATTTATCTAAAGATACTGCCACATTGAAGAACCCAAGCAAATTTCAATCATTCTTTCAGCGTTTCACTTTGTAAAAATGAGGACCTTACACAGACTTCATGTTTTTTTCTTTTTTCAATTCATTACATGAGTACAGTCATTGATGACAGAAAGTTCTGCTCCAGAATAACTAAGGAATCGGTAGTAATTCTCATGTGTCTAAGTTGATAAACTTGTTCATATACAGCATAAATTACTGGCATAGGCATAGTGCTAAAATAGATGCTGGACAGTAAATGAATATTTACAATAAAAATCTACTAACATATTTAAAATAGACTAAGTCTAATTAGGTGGCAATTATATATAGTTCACTAGGATAAAAGAATCAATATATAGCAAAGAATAATATGTATATCTAATTTACTGATAAAATCAAATAAAGGTTTATAGATAAATTTAATTTAAGGTTGAGTTTTCTCAGAGTCAATGATATAAAGGTAGACACTAGAGCAATATGGATTCATAATGTAGCAGAAAGAATTGATAGTTGGAGAATCAGTAGGGCACTTCCAATAATCCATTTCATCCAACAAGCTGGTGAGTTTTGGTCTTTTTGAAATTAGTGCAAAACTTGGGAATACTATATTTTTTTTTTCAGTTTTCGTTAAATTATAAGACTCAAACTTCAAGGAAATTCATTTCTATTTTAAAAGGATCTTAGCCTCATGAATAGGTTATCTATACATTCATTAGTTTGATGAAATAATTTACTTAGATCAAATATTCTTGGAAATTATGTGACATAGGACAGCTCCAGAAACGCACAATGAAACTCACAAGTAATGGAGAAGGCAGCGTTCTGTGCAAGCCAACAATTGTTGGAAATTTCACAAAGTTCTTGTTCTTTTATTGGTGCTTGTTGGGTTGTATACACATTGCCTTCTCGTTTATCTGTTTCTTTAAAAAAGGAGAAATCATTATTTGTTGTAATTGAACTCACCTAGCTTTTGCATGCCCTTCACATTTTATATTCTGCATGCCTTACACATCACCACAAATACACAGAAAATAACTAATCAATATTCTAGCACGTATAATAATGACATTGCTTCATAAGGCACTGGATACTTAGTTGTAATGTGTCTCATACTTCTGGTATAAAACCACAAATTCTTCTTTTTTTTGCCTTGAAAGTTATTCATATAGGGTATTAGAGTGAAGGAATAAAATAGTAACAGACTTTAAGCCCACCTCTGTGACTTTCTGACTGAATAGCCATGTGCAACTATAAATTAACAGAAGTTATCTGCACTTTGAAACACAACTTTCCTGACTGCACTTTTAGTACAGTCCTTGACATACCTCCCACCCCTGACATGTGACCTGAAATCTGAGATCACAGTGTTTATGTCTTCTTCACTGGAGTACTATGGTATATTTTAAGACATGCGTAAGTGAACAGCTTGGTGGCACATGAATTTAATTCCAGATCTCAGAAGCAGAGCCAAGAAGATTTCTGTGAGTTGGTGGTCAGCCTGGTCTACAAAGGATGTTTGGAGATAGCAAGAGGTTTAATGTGGAAAAAACACAATTTGGCATTGATTTGTTATTCTATGTAGATAACATATCTAAATTAGTATTTTATATATCAAAGTATGAGACAAATTATTTATTAATTACTATTATTTCTGGGACACACCTCTTACATAAACTCAGGATGAGTAGAAAAAGGTATACAATTTTGAGGAAATTTGAGTAAAATTTCTATAGGAAATATTTATAAAATACAAGTAAAATTTCCCTTCACATAGTTTTGTAATTTCTTCATTGCTATTTGTTAAAACTCATAATTTCATCGATAAAAGTTTCTAAATTAAAGTCATTGTAGTAGAACATGTATACATACATATAATGCTCTCAGATTTGGATAAAAAAGTGAAAATTCGTACTTCTAATGCCTTCAGAGAGACGAGTATCAGATTCAATTCCCAGCAGTGCATATTGTCCAGGAGTGAATTACTTGCCACTCGAGGAACTGTTGAGTCCATGTTCTGTTTTCCTTATTTTCCAGATGTTTGATGGATCTTTCTGGGAACATGAGATTTTTCCTTCAAGTGGATGAAAAAATATGTTTCATCACCTATAAAGTCCTCAGAGTGTACAGGAATACATCAATTTCTAAGAGGTGAATAATGGCAAGGGGTGAATATCTTACCAATAAGACAGCTGCTGAGTCCAAGTTTTGTTTTCTTTATGTTAACCTTAATAGATGGCATATTCTCAGAACATGAGATATTTGCTCCACATGGATAAAAAAGTGAAGATATGCTATGTATAATGTCCTCAGAGAAAAGAGAATCAGATCATCTTTTTAGTAGTGCATAATGCCCTAGGGTGCATGTCTTGCCACAAGAAGAGCTGCTGATTCCATGTTGTTTCCTTTATTTCCACAAAATTAGATTGAGTATTCTGGGTACATGAGATGTTTGCTCCAAGTGGAGGAAAAAGTGATCTTTTTTCACAGATCAAGTCCTCAAAGATAAGAAGAAAAGACTGACTTCTCCACAGTGCATAATGTCCAGGGGTGAGTAAATTGCCACTTGAGGAAGTGCTGAGTCCATGTAATGTTTACCTTTTGTTCCAGATGTTACATGGAGTACTATGGGAACATGAAATATTTGCTACAAGTGAATAAGAAGTGAATTTTTGTCACCTATAAGACTTCAGAGAGAGGAGGAGCAGATCTATTTTTGACACTGCATAAAGTCCTGGGGTGCATGTCCTGCCAGTAGGGCAGCTGCTGAGTCCATGTTCTGTTTCCTTTATTTTTCTGATGTTCAAGGACTATTCTGGAAACAGGAGATCTTTCCTCAAGTGCATAAAATAGTGGTGTCTAATCACATATAATGCCATCTGAGAGAAGAATATCAGATTGACTTTTCAGCAGTGCATAATGTCCAGGGTGAATGGCTTGTCACTGGAGGAGCTGCTGATTTCACATTCTGTTTCCTTTATGTTCCAGATGTTAGTCAGAGTATTCTGGGAACATGAGATATTTGCTACAAGTTGAATAAAAAGTCAAGCATGGTCACCTATAATTTCTCAGAGAGAAGTGTAGCAGATTGAATTATTGGCATTGCAAAAAGACATGGGGTGCATGTCTTGCCAGTAAGACAGGTGCTGAGTCCATGTTGTTTTCTTTATGTTCCAGATGTCAGATGGAATATTCTGGGAACATTTGATGTTTGCTACAAGTGGAAGCAAAAGTGACCTTTCGTAACCTGTAAAGTTCTCAGAGAATTGTGGAACATATTGACTTCTCTACAGTCCATAATGGCCAAGGGTGAATGTATTCCCACTGCAGGAGGTGCTGAGTCCATGTTCTGTTTCCTTTAGGTTCCACATGTTTGATTGAGTATTCTGGGAACATGTGATCTTTATTTCAGGAGGATTAAAAAGTGACATTTTGTATCCTATAAAGTCTTCAGAGAGTAGATAATTAAAGTGACTTCTTCACAGTTCATAATGTCTAGTGGTGAATGACTTGCCACTTGATCAACTGAGTCCATGTTCTGTTTCCTTTTGTTCCAGATGTTAGTGGTGTATTCTGGGAACATGAGATCCTTGCTCCATGTGGATTAAAATGTGACTATTCAACACCTATAATGTCCTCAGAGAGAAAAGTAGCAGAGCAATCTTGGAATTGCAAAAAGGCCTGGGTGATGGTCCTGCCAGTAGGGCAGCTGCTGATTGCATGTTATTTTTCCTTCATGTTCCTGATCTGAGATGGCATATCCTGGGAATATGACATGTTTGCTCCAAATGCAAGAAAAAGTGATCTCTTGTCACAGATAAAGCCCTCAGTCATAAGAGGAAAAGATTGACTTGTCCATAGTGCATAATGTCTTGGGGTGAAAAACTTGCCACTGGAAAAGCTTCTGAGTTCATGTTCTATTTCCTCTAAGTTCCAGATGTTAAATGGAGTATTCTGGAAACATGAATTTTTTTTCAAGTGGAACAAAAAGTGATCTTTCATCACCTATAATGCCCTCAGAGAAAAGAGTAGCAGAGCAACTTCTTGGCATTGCAAGAAGGCCTGGGTGCGTGTCCTGCTGGTAGGGCAGCTGCTGATTCCATGTTATGTTTCCTTCATGTTTCTGATGTTAGATGGAGTATACTGGGAATCTGAGATGCTTGCTCCAAGTGGAAGAAAAAGTGATCTTTTTTTCCAGATAAAGCCCTCATAGAGTATAGGAACATATTGACTGCTGCACAGAGCATAAATTACAGGGGTGAATGACTTGCCACTTGAAGAGCTGCTGAGTCCATGTTCTGTTTTTTTTATGTTCCATGGAGTATTCGGGGAACATGAGATCTTTCCTTTGGGTGCATGAAAAAGTGATGTTTCATCACCTATAATGCCCTCAGATAGAAAAGTATAATATCAAACTTTCAACAATGCATCATGTCAGAAGTGAATGTCTTGTCACTGCAGGAGCTGCTGAGTCAATGTCTTGTTTCTTTCATGTTCCAGATGTTAGATTGAGTATTCTGGGAACATGAGATGTTTGCTTCAAGTGGAAGGAAAAGTGATCTTTAGTCACATATAAAGTCCTGAGAGAGAAGAAGAAAAGATCGAGTTCTCCACAGTGCATAAAATCCTGGGGTGAATGTCTGGCCATGTGAGGAGCTTCTGAGTCTGTGTTTTCTTTTCTTTATGATACAGATCTTCCACAGAGTACTCTGGGAACATGAGATCCTTTTTCAAGTGGATTAAAATGCGACCTTTGTCACATATGAAGTCCTCAAAAAGTTGAGGAACAGATAGACTTCTCCATGGACATGGGTGAATGTCTTGCCACTGTAGGAGCTGAGGAGTTCATGTTCTTTTTCCTTTATGTTCCAGATGTTAGTTGGAGTATTCTGGGAACATGAGATACTTTCTCTAAGTGGATCAAAAAGTGAAAGTTCATCACCTCAGTAGAAGACCTCAGAGAGAAGAGTAGCAGATCGACTTCTTGGCATTTCAAAAAGGACAAAGGAACATGTATTGCCAGTAGGGCAGCTGCTGAGTCCATGTTTTGTTTCCCTTATGTTCTAGATTTTAGTTGTAATATTCTGGGAACATGAGATATTTGTTACGATTTGAATAAAAAGTCAAGTAGAGTCACCTACAATTTTTTAAAGAGTAGTGTAGCAGATCAAATTCTTGGTATTGCAAAAAGGCCTGAGGTGCATGTCCTGCCAGTAGGACAGCTGCTGACTCCATGTTCTGTTTCTATTATGTTCTTGATGTTATGTAGACTATTCTGGCTATAAGAAATCTTTCCTCCTAGTGCATACAAAATTGATGTTTCATCACCTATCTCCCTAAGAGAGAAGAGTGTCAGATGGACTTCGCAGGAGTGCATAATGTCCAGTGGTGAATGTCTTTCCACTTGATTCTCTGAGTCCATCTTCTGTTTCCTTTATGTTTCAGGTGTTAGTTTGTATAATCTGGGAACATGAGATCTTTGCTCCATGTGGATTAAAAAAGTGACTATTTGTCATCTATAATGCCCTCAGAGAGAAGAGTAGCAGAGCAACTTCTTGTCATTGCAAGAAGGCCTGGAGTGCATGTTCTGCTTGTAGGGCAGCTGCTGAGTACACGTTTTGTTTCCATTCCGTTCCTGATTTTGGATTGAGTATTCTGAAAATACGAGACCTTTCCTCCAAGTGCATGAAAAAGAGATGTTTCATCCCCAATAATGCCCTAAGGGAGAAGAGTATCAGATGGACTTCTCAGCAGTGCATAATATTCAGGGGTGAATGTCTTGCCACTACAAGAGTTGCTGAGTCCATGTACTGCTTCCTTCATGTTCCAGATTTTAGATGGAGTATTCTGGGAACATGAGATACTTGCTCATAGTTGAATAAAAAGTGAAGTTTCATCACCTATAAGACCTCAGAGAGAAGAGTAGCAAATGGACTTCTTGGCATTGCATAAAAGCCTGGTGTGCATGACCTGCCAGTAGGGCAGCTGCTGAATTGATATTCTATTTATTTCATGTTCCAAATTGAGATCCAGCATCTTTCAAATATAAGATGTTTGCTCCAGGTGAAAGAAATTAAGGATCTCTTGTCACAGATAAAGTACTCAGAGATAAGTGGAAAAGATTGACTATTCCACAGTGCATAATGTCCTTTGGTGAATGACTTGGCAATGGAAGAGCTGCTGAGTCCATGTTCTGTTTCGTTTATGTTCCAGATGTTACGTTGAATACTATGGGAACATGAGCACTTTTTTCAAGTGGATGAAAAAGTGATCATTTGTCATTTATGAAGGCCTCAGAGAGTAGAGGTAAAGATTGACTTCAACACAGTGCATAATGGACATGGGTGAATGTCCTGCCACTGCAAGAGCTGAGGAGTCCATGTTCTGTTTACATTATGTTCCTTATGTTAGTTGGAATATTCTGGGACCAGGAGATATTTTCTCTAAGTGAATTAAAACGTGATGTTTCCTTAACTCACAATAAGTCCTCAGAGAGAAGAGTAGCTGATCAACTTTTTGGCATTTCCAAAAGGACTGAGAGGAGCTTGTAGTGCCAGTAGGGCAGCTGCTGAGTCCATGTTTTGTTTACTTCATATTCCCAATGTGAGATTGCAAGGATGCACATCCTGGGAATATGAGATGTTTGCTCCAAATGGAAGAAAAAGTGATCTTTTGTCACAGATAAAGTCCTCAGGAATAAAAGCAAAGATTGACTTTTGCAGAATGCATGATGTCCTGGGGTGAATGACTTGCCACTGGAGGAGCTGCTGAGTCCACGTTCTATTTCCTTTATGTTCCAGATGTTAAATGGAGTACTATGAGAATAGAGAACTTTCTTTCAAGTGGATGAAAAATGACCATTTGTCACCTATGAAGGCCTAAGAGAGTAAAGGTACAGCTTGACTTCAACGTAGTACATAATGTCCATAAGTGAATGACTTGCCACTTGAGCTGCTGAGTCCATGTTCTGTTTCTTTTATGATCCAGATGTTAGTTTGAGTATTCTGGGAACATGAGATATCTGCTACAAACTGAATAAAAAGTCACCTGCATTTTCTTTGAGAGAAGTGTAGGAGATCAACTCCTTGGCATAGCAAAAAGGCCTGGGGTGCATGTCCTGTCAGTAGGGTAGCTACTGAGTTCAGGTTCTGTTTCCATTACCTTCCTGATGTTGGATGGAGTCTACTGGAAATACAATGTCTTTCCTCCAAATGTATGAAAAAGTGATGTTTCATCCTCTATAATGTCCTAAGAGACAAGAGTATCAGATGGACTTCTCAGCAGTGCATAATGTCCAGGGGTGAAGAATGTCTTGCCACTGCAAGAGTTGCTGAGTCCATGTACTCTTTTCTTCATGTTCTAGATTTTAGATAGAGTATTTTGCGAACGTGAGATATTTGCTCAAAGTTGAATAAAAAGTGAAGTTTCATCACCTATAAGACCTCAGAGAGAAGAGTCGCAGATCAAGTTCTTGACATTGCATAAAGGCCTGAGGTGCATATCCTGGCAGACGTGCAGCTGCTAAATCTATGTTCTATTTATTTCATGTTACTAACCTGAGATCTAGCATCCTTCGAATATAAGATGTTTGCTCCAGGTGAAAGAAATTAAGGATCTCTCGTTACAGATAAACTCCTCAGAGATGAGAGGAAAAGACTGAATTTTCCACAGTGAATAATATCCTGGGGTGAATGACTTGCCAGTTTAGGAGCTGCTGAGTCCATGTTCTGTTTTCTTTAAGTTCAATGGAGTATTCTGGGAACATAAGATATTTCCTTCAAGTGCATGAAAAAGTGATGTTCCATGACCTACAATGTCCTAAGATAGAAGAATATGAGATTGACCTCTCAACAGTGCATCATGTCAGGGGTAAATGTGTTGCTACTGCAGGAGCTGCTGGGTCCATGTCTTGTTTCTTTCATGTTCCAGATGTTAGATTGAGTATTCTGGAAACATGAGATATTTGCTTCAAGTGGAAGAAATGTGATGTTTCCTCACCTCAGTATAAGACCTTAGAGAGAAGAGTAGCAGATCAACTTCTTGGTATTTAAAAAAGGACTGAGGAGCATGTACTTCTAGTAGGGCAGCTGCTGAGTCCCTGTTCTGTTTAATTCATGTTCCCAATGTGAAATGGCTAGATGGCGTATCCTGAGAATATGAGATATTTGCTCCATATGAAAGAAAAAGTGATCTTTCGTCACAGATAAAGTCCTCAGGCATAAGAGGAAAAGACTGACTTCTCCACAGTGCATAATGTCCTGGGGTGAATGACTTGCCACTGGAGGAGCTGCTGAGTCCATGTTCTATTTCCTTTATGTTCCAGATGTTTAATGGAGTACTATGAGAATATGTGAACTTTCTTTTAAGTAGATGAAAAAGTGACCATTTGTCACCTATAAAGGCCTCAGAGAGTAGAGGTACAGATTGACTTCAACACTGTGCATAATGTCCAGGAGTGAATGACCTGCCACTTGAGCTGCTGAGTCCATGTTCTGTTTCTTTTATGATCCAGATGTTAGTTGGAGTATTCTGGAAACATGAGATATTTGATTCAGTTTTAATAAAAATTCATGTATAGTCACCTACAATTTCTCAGAGAGATGTGTAGCAGATCGACTTCTTTTCATTGCAAAAAGGTCTGGGGTGCATGTCCTGCCAGTATGGCAGCTGCTGTGTCCATGTTCTGTTTCCATTATTTTCTTGATGTTGGATGCTCTATTCTGGAAACAGGAGGCCTTTCTTTCAAATGCATGAAAAAGTGATGCTTCATCAACTATAATGCCCTCAAAGAGAACAGTATCAGATATATTTCTCAGCATTGCATAATTTCTAGGGGTGCGGGAAGACTTGCCACAGCAGGAGCTGCTGAGTCCTTGTCCTGTTTCCTTTATGTTGCAGATGTTAGATGGAGTATTCTGGCAATATTTAATGTTTGCTCCAATTGGAAGCAAAAGTGACCTTTCGAAACCTATAAAGTTCTCAGAGAGTTGAGGAACATATTGACTTCTCCACAGTACATAATGTCCATGGGTGAATGACTTACCACTGCAGGAGGTGCTGAGTCCATGTTCTGTTTCCCTCAGGTTCCACACGTTAGACTGAGTATTCTGGGAACATGAGATTTTTTTTTCAAGTGGATGAAAACGTGACCTTTCATATCCTATAAAATCCTCAGACAGTAGAGGATCAAAGTGACTTCTCCACAGTTCATAATCTCCATTGGTGAATGACTTGCCCCTTGATCCACTGAGTCCCTTTTCTGTTTCCTCTATGTTCCAGATGTTACTTGGTGTAATCTGGGAACATGAGATCTTTGCTCCATGTGCATTAAAATGTGACTATTCATCACCTATAATGCCCACAGAGAGAAGAGTAGCAGAGCAACTTCTTGGCATTGCAAGAAGGCCTGGGTGCAGGTCCTGCCAGTAGGACAAGTGCTGATTCCATGTTATGTTTCCTTCATGTTTCTGATGTGATGGAATATCCTGTTAACATGAGATGTTTGCTCATGTTAAGAACAGATTGACTGCTTCACAGAGCATTATGTCCAGGGGTGAATGACTTGCCACATGAGGACCTGCTGAGTCCATTTTCTGTTTTCTTTATGTTCCATGGAGCATTCTGGGAACATGACATATTTTCTTCAAGTGCATGAAAACGTGATGTTTCATCACCTACAATGCCCTAAGATAGAAGAATATGAGATCGAACTCTCAACAGTGCATCATGTCACGGCTAAATTTCTTGCTACTGCCGGAGCTGCTGAGTCCATGTCTTGTTTCTTTCATGTTCCAGATATTAGATTGAGTATTCTGGGAACATGAGATATTTGCTTCAAGTGGAAGAAAAAGAGATATTTAGTCACATATAAATTCCTGAGAGGAAAGAAGAAAAGATCGAATTCTCCTCAGTGCATAAAGTCCAGGGTTGAATGTCTGGTCATGTGAGGAACTTCTGAGTCCATGTTTTGTTTCCTTTATGTTCCAGATTTTCTGTGGAGTACTCTGGAAACATGAGTTCTTTTCTTTAAGTGGATGAAAATGTGAAATTCATCACCTATATAAATTCCCTAAAGATGATGAACAGAAAGATGTCTCCTCAGTGCATAATGGACATTGGTGAATTTCTTGCCACTGCAGAAGCTGAGGAATTTATGTTCTCTTTTTTTAATGTTCCAGATGATAGTTGGAGTATTCTGGGACCAGGAGATATTTTCTCCAAGTGGATTAAAATGTGATGTTTTATCTCACTATATATTTATACCTCACTATAAGAACTCAGAGCGAAGAGTAGCAGATTGACTTCCTGGCATTTCAAAAAGGACTGCAGAACTTGTAGTGCCAGTAGGGGAGCTGCTGAGTCCATGTTCTGTTTATTTCATATCCCCAATGTGAGATGACAAGATGGCATATGCTGGGAATATGAGATGTTTGCTCCAAATAGAAAAAAAATTGATTTTTGGTCACAGAAAATGTTTTCAGAGATGAGAGGTAAAGATTGACTTCTCCATAGTACATACTGTCCAGGGGTGAATAACTTGCCACTTGAGTAGCTGCTGAGTCCATGTTCTATTTGCTTTAAGTTCCAGATGTTAAATGGAGTATTTGGGAACATGAGATTTTATCTTCAGTGGATGAAAAAGTGAACTTTTGTCACCTATTAGGGGATCAGAGTGTAGAGGTACAGATTGACTTCAACACAGTGCATAATGTCCAGGAGTGAATGACTTGCCACTTGAGCTGCTGAATCCATGTTCTGTTTCCATTTTGTTCCAAATGATAGTTGGAGTATTCTGGGAACATGAGATATTTGCTACAAGTTGAATAAAAATCAAGTGTAGTCACCTACAATTTCTCTGAGAGAAGTGTAGCAGATCAAAGTTTTGGCATTGCAAAAAGCCTGGCGTGCATGTCCTGCCAGTAGGGCAGCTGCTGAATTCAGGTTCTATTTCCATTACATTTCTGATGTTGGATGGAGACTACTGGAAATACAATGTCTTTCCTCTAAGTGCATGAAAAGTGATGTTTCATTCTCTATAATGCCCTAAGAGTGAAGACTATCAGATGGACTTCTCAGCAGTGCATAATTTCCAGGGGTGAATGTCTTGCCACTAAAAGAGTTGCTGAGTCAATATAATGTTTCCTTCATGTTCCAGATTTTAGATGGAGTATTTTGGGAACATAAGATATTTTCTCAAAGTCAATTAAAAAGTGCTGTTTCGTCACCTGTAAGACCTCAGAGAGAAGAGTTGCAGATCAATTTGTTGGCATTGCCTAAAGGCCTGAGGTGCATGTCCTGGTAGTCATGCAGTTGCTGAATCAATGTTCTATATACTTCACTTTCCCAACTTGAGATCTAGCATCCTTCGAATATGAGATGTTTGCTCAAGATGAAAGGAATTAAGGATCCTTTGTCACAGCTATTGCCCTCCAAGATAATAGGAAAGATTGACTTCTTCACAGTTCATAATGTCTTGTGGTGGATGACTTGCCACTGGAGGAGCTGCTGAGTCCATGTTCTGTTTTCTTTAAGTTCCAGATTTTAAGTGAAGGAGCGAATGACTTTCCGCTTGAGCTGCTGAGACCATGTTCTGTTTCTTTTATGTTCCAGATAGTAGTTGGAGTATTCTGGGAACTTGAGATATTTTCTCCAAGTGGATTAAAAATTGAAGTTTCATCACCTCACCATAAGACCATAGAGAGACGAGTTAGCAGATCAACTTGTTGGTATTTCAAAAAGGACTGAGGAACATGTACTGCCAGTTAGGGCAGTTGCTGAGTCCCTGTTCTGTTTACTCCATGTTCCCGATGTGAGATGTGGAGATGGCATATCCTGAGAATATGAGACATTTGCTCCAAATGGAAGAAAAAGTGATCTTTTGTCACAGATAAAGTCCTCAGGAATAAAAGCAAAGACTGTCTTCTACACAATGCATAATGTCCTGGGGTGAATGACTTGCCACTGAACTGCTGAGTCCATGTTCTATTTCCTTTATGTTCCAGATGTTTAATGGAGTACTATGAGAATATGAGAACTTTCCTACAAGTGGATGAAAAAATGACCATTCGTCACCTATGAAGGCCTCATAGAGTAGAGATACAGCTTGACGTCAACACAGTGCATAATGTTCAGGAGTGAATGACCTGCCACTTGAGCTGCTGAGTCCATGTTTTGTTTCTTTTATGATCCAGAAGATAGTTGGAGTATTCTGGGAACACGAGTTATTTGCTACAAGTTGAATAAAAAGTCAAGTATAGTTACCTACAGTTTCTCAGAGAGAAGTGTAGCAGATGGACTTCTTGGTATTGCAAAAAGGTCTGGGGTGCATGTCCTGCCAGTAGGGCAGCTGTTAAGTTCATGGTCTGTTTCCATTGTGTTCCTGATGTTGGATGCTGTATTCTGGAAACAGGAGGCCTTTCTTTCAAATGCATGAAAAAGTGATGCTTCATCACCTATAATTCCCTCAAAGAGAAGAGTATCAGATTTTCTTCTCAGCATTGCATAGTTTTATGGAGGAAAGATTTGCCAATGTAGGAGCTCCTGAGTCCTTGTCCTGTTTCCTTTATGTTGCAGATGTTAGATGGAGTTTCTGGCAACATTTGATGTTTGCTCCAATTGGAAGCAAAAGTGATCTTTCAAAACCCACAAAGTCCTCAGAGAGTTGAGGAACATATTGAAATCTCCACAGTACATAATGCCCACGGGTGAATGACTTACCACTGCAGGAGGTGCTGACTCCATGTTCTGTTTCCCTCAGGTTCCATGTGTTAGTCTGAGTATTCTGGGAACATGAGATCTTTATTCAAGTGGATGAAAAAGTAACCTTTCATATCCTAAAAAGTCCTCAGAGAGTAGAGGATCAAAGTGACTTCTCCACAGTTCATACTGTCCAGTGGTGAATGACTTGCCACTTGATCCTCTGAGTCCGTGTTCTGTTTCCTTAATGTTCCAGATGTTAGTGGGTGTAATCTGGGAACATGAGATATTTGCTCCAGGTGGATTAAAAAGTGACTATTTCTCACCTATAATGCCCTTAGAGAGAAGAGTAGCAGAGTAACTTCTTGGCATTGCAAGATGGCCTGGGGTGCATGTTCTGCCAGTAGGGCAGCTGCTGATCCCATGTTATGTTTCCTTCATATTTCTGATGTGAGATGGAGTATCCTGGGAATATAAGATAGTTGCACAAGTGGAAGAAAAAGTGATCTTTTGTCTCAGATAAAGACCTCAGAGAGTATAGGAACAGATTGACTGCTCCACAGAGCAAAATGTCCAAGCGGTGAATGACTTGCCAGTTTAGGAGCTGCTGAGTCCATGTTCTGTTTTCTTTATGTTCCATGGAGTAGTTTGGGAACATGAGATCTTTCCTTCAAGTGCATAAAAAAGTGATGTTTCATCACCTGCAATGTCCTAAAATAGAAAAGTATGAGATCGACCTCTCAACTGTGCATCATGTCAGGGGGGAATGTGTTGCTGCTGCAGGAGCTGCTGGGTCCATGTCGTTTTTCTTTCATGTTCTAGATGTAAGATTGAGTAATCTGGGAACATGAGATATTTGTTTCAAGTGGAAGAAAATGTGATTTTTATTCACATATAAATTCCTGAGGGAGAAGAAGAAAAGATCGAGTTCTCCACAATGCATAAAGTCCAGGAGTGAATGTCTGGCCATGTGAGGAGCTTCTGAGTCCATGATTTGTTTCTTTTATGTTCCAAATCTTCCATGGCATACTCTGGAAACATGAGTTCTTTCCTTCAAGTGGATGAAAATGTGATATTTCATCACCTATAAAGTCCCCAAAGAGTTGAGGAACAGAGAGACTTCTCCACAGTGCATAATGGATATGGGTGAATGTCTTGCCACTGTAGGAGCTGAGGAGAGAATGTTCTGTTTCCTCTATGTTTCAGATGTTAGTTGGAGTATACTGGGAGATATTTTTTCCATGTGGATTAAAACGCAATGTTTCATTATCTCACTATAAGATTTCAGAGAAAAGAGTAGCAGATCAACTTCTTGGCATATCAAAATGGACTTAGGAGCTTGTAGTGCGAGTAGGGCAGCTGCTGAGTCCATGTTCTGTTTTCTTCATATTCCCAGTGTGAGATGGCAAGATGGCATATCTTGGGAATATGAGTTGTTTGCTCCAAATAGAAGAAAAATTGACCTTTCATCACTGGTAAAGTCCTTAGAGATAAGAGGAAAAGATTGACTTCTCCACAGTGCATAATGTCCAGGGGTGAATAACTTGCCACTGGAGGAGCTTCTGAGTCCATGTTCTATTTTCTTTAAGTTCCAGATGTTAAAGGAATATTCTGGGAACATGAGATCTTATCTTCAGTGGATAAAAAAGTGACCATTCTTCACCTATGAAGGCCTCAGAGAGTAGAGATACAGATTGACTTCAACACAGTGCATAATGTCCAGGAGTGAATGACTTGCCACTTGAGCTGCCTAGTCCATGTTCTGTTTCCATTATGTTCCAGATGATAGTTGGAGTATTCTGGGAACATGAAATATTTGCTACAAGTTGAATAAAAAGTCAAGTATAGTCACCTACAATTTCACAGAGAGAAGTATAGCTGATCGACTTCTTGGCATTGCAAAAAGGTCTGGGGTGCATGTCCTGCCAGTAGGGCAGCTGCTGAGTCCATGTTCTGTTTTCATTAGGTTCCTGATGTTGGATGGAGTCTACTGGAATTACAATGTCTTTCATCCAATTGTATACAATAGTGATGTTTCATCCCCAATAATACCCTCAGAGAGAAGAGTATCAGATTGACTTCTCAGCAGTGCATAATGTCCAGTGGTGAATGTCTTGCCACTAAAAGAGTTGCTGAGTCCATGTACTGTTTCCTTCATGTTCCACATTTTAGATGGAGTATTCTGGAAACATAAGATACTTGCTCAAAGGTGAATAAAAAGGGAAGTTTCATCACCTATAAGGTCTCAGACAGAAGAGTAGCAGATCGACTTCTTGGCATTGCATAAAGGCTGAGGTGCATGACCTGCAAGTAGAGCAGCTGCTGAATTGATATTCTATTTACTTCATGTTCCAAATGTATGATCTAGTATCATTCAAATATAAGATATTCGCTCCACATGAAAGAAATAAGGATCTCTTGTCACAGATAAAGTACTCAGAGATAAGTGGGAAAGATTGACTTCTCCACAGTGCATAATGTCCTTTGGTGAATGACTTGGCACTGGAAGAGCTGCTGAGTCCACGTTCTGATTCGTTTATGTTCTATATGTTATATTGAATACTATGTGAACATGAGAACTTTCTTTTTAATGGATGAAAAACTTGACAATTTTTCATTTATGAAGGCCTCAGAGAGTAGAGGTAAAGATTGACTTCAACACAGTGCATTATGGACATGGGTGAATGCCTTGCCACTGCAGGAGCTGAGGAGTCCATGTTCTATATCCTTTAAGTTCCTTATGTTAGTTGAAGTATTCTGGGACTAAACAATATTTTCTCCAAGTGGATTAAAACATGATGTATCCTTACCTCACTATAAGACCTCAGAAAAAAGAGTAGAAGATCAACTTCTTGGCATTTCAAAAAAGACTGAGGAGCTTGTAGTGCCAGTAGGACAGCTGCTTAGTCCATGTTCTGTTTTCTTTATGTTCCAGAAGTTAAATGGCGTATTTGGGAACATGAGATTTTCTCTTCAATGGATCAAAAAGTGATGTTTCATCACCTACAATGCCCTAAGATAGAAGTTTATGAGGATTGACCTCTCAACAATGCATCATGTCAGGGCTGAATGTCTTGCTACTGCAAGAACTGCTGAGTCCATGTCTTGTTTCTTTCATGTTCCAGATGTTAGACTGAGCATTCTGGAATCATGAGACATTTGCTTCAAGTGGAAGAAAAAGTGATGTTTCATCACCTCAGTATAAGACCTCAGAGAGAAGAGTAGCAGATCAACTTTTTGGCATCAGAAGGACTGAGGAGCATGTACTTCTAGAAGGGCAGCTGCTGAGTCCATGTTTTGTTTGCTTCATATTCCCAATGTGAGATGGCAAGATGGCATATCCTGGGAATATGAGACATTTGCTCTAAATGGAAGAAAAAGTGATATTTCATCACAGATTAAGTCCTCAGGCATAAGAAGAAAAGACTGACTTCTCCACAGTGCATAATGTCCTGGGGTGAATAACTTGCCACTGGAGGAGCTTCTGAGTCCATGTTCTATTTCCTTTATGTTCCAGATGTTTAATGGAGTACTATGACAACATATGAAATTTCTTTCAAGTCGATGAAAAAGTGACCATTTGTCACCTATGAAGGCCTCATAGAGTAGAGGTACAGATCGACTTCAACACAGTGCATAATGTCCAGGAGTGAATGACTTTCAACTTGAACTGCTGAGTCCATGTTCTGTTTTCTTTATGTTCCACAAGATAGTTGGAGTATTCTGGAAACATGAGATATTTGATTCAATTTGAATAAAAAGTCAAGTATAGTCACCTACAATTTCTCAGAGAGAAGTGTAGCAGATCGACTCCTTGGCATTGCAAAAAGGTCTGGGGTGCATGTCCTGCCAGTAGGGCAGCTGCTAAGTTCATGTTCTGTTTCCATTGTGTTCCTGATGTTGGATGCTGTATTCTTGAACCAAGAGGCCTTTCTTTCAGTTGCATGAAAAAGTGATGTTTCATCACCCATAATGCCCTCAAAGAGAAGAGTATCAGACATATTTCTCAGCATTACATAATGTCCAAGGGGGAAGACTTGCCACTGCAGGAACTGCTGAGTCCTTGTCCTGTTTCCTTTATGTTGCAGATGTTAGATGGAGTTTCTGGCAACATTTGATGTTTGCTCCAGTTGGAAGCAAAAGTTATCTTTCGATACCTATAAAGTTCTCAGAGCGTTGAGGAACATATTGACTTCTCCACAGTGCATAATGTCCACTGGTGAATGACTTGTCACTTCAGGAGGTGCTGAGTCCATGTTCTGTTTCCCTTAGGTTCCACATGTTTGATGTGAGTATTCTGTGAACATGAGATCTTTTATCAAGTGGATGAAAACGTGACCTTTCATATCCTATAAAATCCTCAGACAGTAGAGGGTCAAAGTGACTTCTCCACAGTTGTTAATGCCCATTGGTGAATGACTTGCCACTTGATCTGCTGAGTCCGTGTTCTGTTTCCTCTATGTTCCAGATGTTGCTTGGTGTAATCTGGGAACATTAGATCTTTGCTTCATGTACATTAAAATGTGACTGTTTATCACCTATAATGTCCTCAGAGAGGAGAGTAGTAGATCAAGTTCTTGGCATTGCACAAAGGCCTGGGTGCATGTCCTGCCACTATGGCAGCTGCTGATTCTATGTTATGTTTCCTTCATGTTTCTGATGTGAGATGGAGTATGTTAGGAATATGAGATTTTTGCTCCAAGTGGATAAAAAAATGATTTTTAGCCTCAGATAAAGCCCTCAGAGAGTATTGGAACAGATTGACTGCTCCGCTGTGCATAATGTCCAGGGGAGAATGATGTACCAGATGAGGAGCTGCCGAGTCCATGTTCTGGTTTCTTCATGTTCCATGGAGTATTTGGAAACATGTAGTCTTCTCTTCAAGTCCATGAGAAAGTGATATTTCATCACCTATAATGCCCTCAGATAGAAGAATATAAGATCGAACTCTCAACAATGCATACTGTCAGGGATGAATATCTTGTTACTGCAGGAGCTGCTGAATCCATGTCTTGTTTCTTTCATGTTCCAGATGTTAGATGAAGCATTCAGGGAACATGAGATATTTGCTTCAGCGGATAAATATGTGACCTTCTATCACCTATAAAGACCCCAAGGTGTTGATGAAAAGATAGACTCTCCACAGTGCATAATGAACATGGGTGAATGTCTTACCACTGTAGGAGCTGCTGAGTCCACGTCTTGTTTCTTTCATGTTCCAGATGTTAGGTGGAATATTCTGGGAACATGAGATATTCGCTTAAAGTGGAAGAAAATGTGATCTTTAGTCACATAGAAAGTCCTGAGAGAGAAGAAAGTCCAGGGCTGAATGTCTTGCCATCTGAGGAGCATCTGAGTCCATGTTTTGTTACCTTTATATTCCAGATCTTCCATGTAGTATTCTGAGAACATGAGAACTGTCTTTCAAGTGGATGAAAATGTGACTTTCCATCACCTATAATGTCCTTAAAGAGTTGAGGAACAGATAGACTTCTCCACAGTGCACAATGGACATGAGAGAATGTCTTGCCACTGCAGGAGCTGAGTAGTCAATATTCTGTTTTCTTTATGTTCCAGATGTCAGTTGGAGTTGTCTGGGAATATGAGATATTTTCTTCACATGGATTAAAACATGAAATTTTGTCACCTCACTCTAAGGCGTCAGAGAGAAGAGTACCAGATCGACTTCTTGGTATTTTAATAAGGACTGAGGAACATGTACTGCCAGTAGGGCAGCCGCTGAGTTCATGTTCTGTTTACTCCATGTTCCCAATGTGAGATGGTGAAATGGCATATCCTGGGAATATGAGATGTTTGCTCCAAATGGAAGAAAAAGTGATCTTTAGTTACAGATATAGTCCTTAGAGATAAGAGGATAAAATTGACTTTTCCATGATGCGTACTGTCCAGGGGTTAATGACTTGCCACTGGAGGTGCTGCAGAGTCCATGTTCTATTTCCTTTAAGTACTGGATGTTAAATGGAGTATTCTGGGGACCTAAGATTTTTTTTTTCAAGTGGATCTAAAAGTGATCTTTCATCACCTATGAAGACCTCAGAGAGTAGAGGTACAGATTGACTTCAATACAGTGCATAATATCCAGGAGTGAATGACTTGCCACTGAACTGCTGAGCCCATGTTCTGTTACCTTTACGTTCCTGATGTTAGGTGGAGTATTCTTGGAACATGAGATATTTGCTACAAGTTGAATAAAAAGTCATGTATAGTAACCTATAATTTCTCAGAGAGAAGTCTAGGGGATCGACTTGTTGGCATTGCAAAAAGGTCTGGGGTGCATGTCCTGCTAGTAGGGCAGCTGCTGAGTCCATGTTTTGTTTTTATTGGTTTACTGATGTTGGATGGAGTATTCTGGAAACACAAGGCCTTTCTTTCAAATGCATGAAAAAGTGATGTTTCATCACCTATAATGCCCTCAGAGAGGAGTACCAGACCAACTTCTTAGCATTGCAAAAATTCCTGGGTGCATGTCCTGCCAGTAGGGCAGCTGCTGATTCCATGTTATGTTTCCTTCATATTTCTGATGTGAGATGGAGTATCCTGAGAATATGAAATGTTTGCTGCAAGGCGGAGAAAAAGTGATCTTTTGTCTCAGATAAAGCCCTGAGAGAGTATAGGAACAGATTGACTGCTGCAGAGTGCATAAATTACAGGGGTGAATGACTTACACCTTGAGGAGCTACTGAGTCACTTTTCTGTATTCTTTATGTTCCATGGGGTATTCTGGAAACATGAGATATTTCCTTCAAGTGCATGAAAAAGAGATGGTTCATCACCTAAAATGTCCTCAGATTGAAGAGTATAAGATCAACCTCTCAACTATTCATCATGTCAGGGGTGAATATCTTGCCACTGCAGGAGCTGCCAAGTCTATATCTTGTTTCTTTTATGTCCCAGATATTTGTGTATTCTGGGAACATGAGATATTTGCTTCAAATGTTAGAAAAAGTGGTCTTAATCACAAAAAAAAAATCCTGAGAGAGAAGAAGAAAACATTGAGTTCTCCACGGTGCATAATAAAGTCCATGAATGAATGTCTGGCCATGTGAGGAGCTTCTGAGTCCATGTTTTGTTTCCTTTATGTTCCAGATCTTCCATGGCGTACTCTGTGAACATGAGATCTGTCCTTCAAGTGGATGAATATGTGACCTGTCATCACCTATAAAGTTTCCAACGAGTTGAGGAAAAGATAGACTTCTCCATGGTGCATAGTGGACATGGGTGAATATCTTTTCACTGCAGGAGCTGAAGAGTCTATGTTCTGTTTCTTTTATGTTCCAGATGTTAGTTGGTGTATTCTGGGAACATGAGATATTTTCTCCAAGTGGATTAAAGCGTGGTGTTCTGTCACCTCACTAGAAGACCTCAGAGAGAAGAGTAGCAGATCAACTTCTTGGCATTTCAAAAAGGACTGAGGAACTTATAGTGCCAGTAGGGCAGCTGCTGAGTCCATGTTCTGTTTTCTTCATATTCCCAATGTGAGATGGTAAGATGGCATATCCTGGGAATATGAGATGTTTGCTCCAAATAGAAGAAATTTGATGTTTCATCACAGATAAAGTCCTTAGAGATAAGAGGTAAAGATTGACTTTCCACAGTGCATAATGTCCAGGGGTGAATAACTTGCCACTGGAGGAGCTGCTGAGTCGATGTTCTATTTCCTTTATGTTCCAGATGTTAAATGAAGTATTTGGGAACATGAAATTTTATCTTCAGTGGATTTAATTGAACTTTCATCACCTATGAAAGCATCAGAGAGTAGAGATACAGATTGACTTCAACACAGTGCATAATGTCCAGGAGTGAATTAATTGCCACTTGAGCTGCTGAGTCCATGCTGTTTCCTTTATGTTCTATATGATAGTTGGAGTATTCTGGGAACATGAAATATTTGCTCAATTCTATTAAACATTGATATTTAGTCCCCTATAAAACCTCACAGGAAAGAGTAGCAGATCAAGATCTTGGCATTGCATAAACGCCTGAGGCATATGTCCTGCCAGTAGGGCAGCTGCTGAATTGATGTTCTATTTACTTCACATTCTCAATGTGAGATCTAGCATCTTTCGCATAGAAGATGTTCGCTCCAGGTGAAAGGAATTAAGAATCTCTAGTCACAGATAGAGTCTTCAGAGATAAGAGGAAAAGGTTGACTTCTCCACAGTGCATAATGTCTTTTGGTGTATGACTTGCCACTTGAGGAGCTGCAGAATCCATGTTCTATTTCCTTTATGTTTTATATGTTAAATGGAGTACTATGAGAACATGAGAACTTTTTTTCAAGTGGATGAAAAATGACCATTTGTCACCTATGAAGGCCTCAGAGAGTAGAGGTACAGATTGACTTCAACACAGTGCATAATGTCCAAGAGTGAATGACTTGCCACTTGAGCTGCTGAGTCCATGTTCTGTTTCTTTTATGATCCAGAAGATAGTTGGAGTATTCTGGGAACACGAGTTATTTGCTACAAGTTGAATAAAAAGTCAAGTATAGTTACCTACAATTTCTCAGAAAGAAGTGTAGCAGATCGACTTCTTTTCATTGCAAAAAGGTCTGGGGTGCATGTCCTGCCAGTAGGAAGGTGCTAAGTCCATGTTCTGTTTCCATTGTGTTCCTGATGTTGGATGCTGTATTCTTGAACCAGGAGGCCTTTCTTTCAGTTGCATGAAAAAGTGATGTTTCATCACCTATAATGCCGTCAAAGAGAAGAGTATCATATGTATTTCTCAGCATTACATAATGTCCAGGGTGGAAAGACTTGTCACTGCAGGAGCTGCTGAGTCCTTGTCCTGTTTCCTTTATGTTGCAGATGGTAGATGGAGTATTCTGGCAACATTTGATGTTTGCTCCAATTGGAAGCAAAAGTGACCTTTCGAAACCTATAAAGTTCTCAGAGCATTGAGGAACATATTGACTTCTCCACAGTGCATAATGTCCACGGGTGAATGACTTGTCACTTGATCCGCTGAGTCTGTGGTCTGTTTTTTCTATGTTACAGATGTTACTTGGTGTAATCTGGGAACATGAGATCTTTGCTCCAGATGAATTAAAATGTGACTATTCATCACCTATAATGCCCACAGAGAGAAGAGTAGCAGAGCAACTTCTTGGCATTGCAAGAAGGCCTGGGTGCATGTCCTGCCAGTATATCAACTGCTGATTCCATGTTATGTTTCCTTCATGTTTCTGATGTGAGATGGAGTATCCTGGGAATATGAAATGTTTGCTCCAAATGTGGGAAAAGGTGATCTTTTGTGTCAGATAAAGTCCTCAGAGAGTATAAGAAGAGATTGCTTCACAGAGCATAATGTTCAGGGGTGAATTACTTGCCACTTGAGGACCTGCTGAGTCCATTTTCTGTTTTCTTTATGTTCCATGGAGTATTCTAGGAACATGACATATTTCCTTCAAGTGCATGAAAACGTGATGTTTCATCACCTACAATGCACTAAAATAGAAGCATATGAGATCGACCTCTCAACAATGCATCATGTCAGGGTGGAATGTCTTGCTACTGCAGGAGCTGCTGGGTCCATGTCTTGTTTTTTTCATGTTCCAGATGTTAGATTGAGTATTATGGGAACATGAGATGTTTGCTTCAAGTGGAAGAAAAAAATGATCTTTAGTCACATATAAAGTCCTGAGAGAGAAGAAAAGATCGAGTTCTCCACAGTGCATAAAGTGCAGGGGTGAATTGTCTGGCCATGTGAGGAGCTTCTGAGTCCATGTTTTGTTTACTTTATCTTCCATGTCTTCCATGGAGTACTCTGGAAACATGAGTTCTTTCCTGCAAGTGGATGAAAATGTGAACTTTCATCACCTATAAAGTTGTCCAAGATTTTAGGAACAGATAAACTTCTCCAAAGTGCATAATGGACATGGGTGAATGTCTTCCACTACAGGAGCTGAGGAATCCATGTTCCGTTTCATTTATGTTCCAGATGTTAGTTGGAGTATTCTGGGAACATGAGATATTTTTTCCACGTGGAATAAAATGTGAAGTTTGTCACTTCACTATAAGACCTCAGAGAGAAGAGTAGCAGATCGACTTCTTGGTATTTCTAAAGGGACTGAGGAGCATGTACTGCCAGTAGGGCAGCAGCTGAGTTCATGTTTTGTTTACTTCGTGTTTCCAATGTGAGATGGGGAGAAGGCATATCCTGAGAATATGTGATGTTTGCTCAAAAAAAAAAAAAAAAAGATCTTTCATCACATATAAAGCCCTCAGAGATAAGAGGATAAGATTGACTTCTCCATAATGCATACTGTCCAGGGGTTAATAACTTGCCACTAGAGGAGCTGCTGAGTCCGTGTTCTATTTTCTTTAAGTTCCAGATGTTAAAGGAATATTCTGGGAACATGAGATTTTTTTCTTCTCCTGTATCAAAAGGTGACCTTTCCTCACCTATGAAGGCCTCAGAGAGTAGAGGTACAGTTTGATTTCATCACATTGCATAATGTCCAGGAGTGAATGACTTGCCACTGAACTGCTGAGTCCATGTTCTGTTTCCTTTATGTTCCAGATGATAGTTGGAGTATTCTTGGAACATAAGATATTTGTTACAAGTTGAATAAAAATCAAATATAGTCACGTACAATTTCTCAGAAGTGTTGCAGATCGAATTCTTAGCATTGCAAAAAGGTCTGGGGTGCATGTCCTGTCAGTAGGGCAGCTGCTGAGTCCATGTTCTGTTTCCATTATGTTCCTGAAGTTGGATGGGGTCTACTGGCAATACCTGGTCTTTCCTCCAAGTGCATGCAAAACTTATGTTTCATCCTTTATAGTGTCCTAAGAGAAAAGAATATCAGATGGACTTAACAGCAGTACATAATGTCCAGTGGTGAATGTCTTGCAACTGCAAGAGTTGCTGAGTCCATGTACTGTTTTCTTCATGTTCCAGATTTTAGATGGATTATTCTGGGAACATGAGATACTTGGTCAAAGTTGATTAAAAAGTGATGTTTCATCACCTATAATACCTCACAGAGAAGAGTAGCTGATCGACTTATTGGCATTGCATAAAGTCCTGGGGTGCATGTCCTGCCAGTTGGGCATCTGATGAATTGATGTTCTATTTACTTCATGTTCCCAAGTTGAGATCTAGCATCCTTCGAATATAAGTTGTTTGCTCCAGGTGAAAGAAATTAAGAATCTCTAGTTACAGATCAAGTCCTCAGAGATATGAGGAAAAGATTGACTTCTCCACAGTGTATAATATTCAGGGGCCAATGACTTGCCACTGGAAGAGCTGCTGAATTTATGTTGTTTCCTTTATGTTCCAGATGTTACATGGTGTACTATGGGAACATGAGAACTTTCTTTTAAGTGGATAAAAATGTGACCATTCACCTATGAAGGCCTCAGAGAGTAGAATTACAGATTGACGTCAATTCAGTGCATAACGTCCAGGAGTGAATGAATTGCCACTTGAGCTGCTGAGACCATGTTCTGTTTCTTTTATGTTCCAGATGTTAGTTGGAGTACCTTGAGAACATGAGATGTTTGCTCCATGAGGATAAAAATGTGAATATTTGTCCTCTATAAGACCTTGGAGAAATGAATACCAGATCCACGTCTTGGCATTGTATGAAGGCTGAGGTTCATCTACTGACAGTAGGGCTGCTGCTAAGTCCATGTTCTGCTTCCATTATGTTTCTGATATTCAGTGGAGTATTTTGGGAGCACATGGTCTTTCTTTTAAATGTATGAAAAAGTAATGTTTCATCACATCTAATGCCTTTCAAGAGAAGAGTATCAGAGCTACTTCTCAGCATTGCATAATAATCAGGGTGTGATTGACTTGCCACTGCAGGAGCTTCTGAGTCTGTGTTCTGTATTCTTTATGTTCCAGATGTTAGATGGAGTATTCTGGGAACTTTTGTTGTTTGCTCCAAGTGGAAGAAAAAGTGACCTTTCATAACCTATAAAGTCCTCAGTGAGTGGAGGAAAACATTCCCTTCTCTACAGTGCATAATGGCCAGGACTGAATGTCTTTCTACTGCAGGAGGTGTTGAGTCCATTTTCTGTTTCCTTTAGGTTCCAGATATTAGATTGAGTATTCTGGGAACATGAGATCTTTTTTCTAGTGGATGAAAAAGTGACCTTTCATATCCTATAACATCCTCAGAGAGTAGAGGATCAAAGTGACTTCTCTATATTTCATAATGTCCAGTGGTTAATGACTTGCCACTTGATCAGCTGAGTCCTTGTTTTTTTCCCTCTACATTCCAGATGTTAGTTGGTGTAATCTGGGAACATTAGATCTTTGCTCCTTGTGGATTAAAAAGTGACTATTCATCATCTATCATGCCCTCAGAGAGAAGAGTAGCAGATCCACTTCTAGGCATTGCATAAAGGCCTTGGGTGCATGTCCTGCCAGTAGGGCAGCTTCTGATTTCATGTTCTTTTTCCTTTATGTTCCTGATATTCATAGAATATTCTGGGAACATGAGATCTTTTTTCCAGTACATGAAAGCATGATATTTTATCACCTATAATGTCCTCAGAGAAAGAGTATCAGATTGACTTCTCAGAAGAGCTTAATATCTATGGGTGTATGTTCTGCCAGTTTGGCAGATGCTGAGTCTATCTTCTGTTTTTTTTTTTTTTTTTTTTATGTTCACTATGTTAGGTGGAGAATTCAGGAAACATGAAACCTTTGCTTGTCATGGATTGAAAAGTAAAGATAATAATGCCCTCAGAGAGAAAGGTATCAGATTGATTTCTCTGTAGTGCATAAAGGCCTTGGGTGCATGTCTTCCAGGTAGAGCAGGTGCTGATTCCATGTTCTGTTTTCTTTATGTTCCTGATGTTCTTTGGAGTGTTATGGGAACATGTGATCTTTTCTCCAAGAGAAATAAAGGTTATCTTTCTTGATGTAAAAAGTCCTCAAAGAGTAGAGGAATAGATCATCTTCTCCACAGTGCATAAAGTCTAGGGATAAAAATGTTGCCAATAGAGAAGCTGCTGTGTCGTCCTTCTGTTTCTCTATGTTCCAGGTTTTAGATGCAGTATTCTGGGAACATGACAACTTTCCTCCTTGTGAATGAAGAAGTGATGTTTCCTCATCTATAATATCCTCAGACAGAAGATTATCAGATCTATTTCTCAGCAGTGCATAATGTCCTGTGGTGCATGTCTTGCCACTACTGTAGCTGCTGATTACATGTTCTGATTTTTTTTTTATGTTTTCCATGTTAGATAGAGTATTCTGGGAACATGAGGCCATTGCTCCTTATGGATGAAAATGTGATGTTTCATACCAAACTAAAACCAAGTTAACTCCGAATATTTTTGGTGAGTTTTCAATCATAAATTTTACCAGAAAAATTTGGGGCAAAGCAGGGAAAACCCTGAGCATCTCTGTCATGTGGTATAGTTGCATATCACATTTTATTCATGAGTCTTGTAGGTTTATTCAGAGTACAAAAGACTGATAAAATCACAATGGTTTTAAAATTCAGGGGTTATTTTGTTGTTAGATGATTGTGAAATCAGGTGTTCAGTTGTGATCATCACAGTGCAATGGCACGTAAGAGAATGATTTCCAGTTTTTACATTTTCAATGTCAGTATGTAATACATACTGTACAAGTGAATAACTCTGGTTGCTTCTGACTCATTAATGACTGTGTATACTGGTGGGGATGCTTATAGAAAGGCACAATTAAGGACAGAAGATGACCTCTGAGTCTGAGCACTACCCTACTGAAAGTTCCCATGGTCTGTCTAAAAAGCATGAGAGAGGCAAACCCGTCTGAGCAGTAACAATCAAAGGTTTCTGATTGCTCGGTGCATATGCAAATGTAAGCATTTGATCCTCAGGTTTACTGTGTTTGAAGTTATTAGAAATAATGCCTGTTGGGAGGAAACTAGATAGTTATGGAAACCTTTGGCAAGTTCTTTGGAACCCTGTTTTTTCTTCTGATATTTGAACTTATACAAGATAAGAAATACAGTTTTTTTTTTCAGTTAGGCTGTCTACAATATATTTCTTACAAGTCATAGGGCAGTTGGTCAGTTAGTAATGAATCAAAACCACAAATATTGAGAGTCAAAATAACCATTTGATCTCAATATTGTAGAAGTTGTGATATTTTATTATAATATTTAAAGGCAGCTCATGAGTTGTTATAATGAGCATATATGATAAAACATGATGTTGTCCACAATTCTCCATTCATTACCTCTGCAGTGCTGCTCGTTTCTCTTTGTCATTGTCCATTTGTGGTACAGCAAGCCACTGGTTGTAAAATTGAGAAGTCAGTAGAATTCCTTTGATGGAACACAGAAACTCCTTATAGAGAGAGAAAAAATATTTTGTGGAAAAATAAGTTATGGAGATTACTCAAAACATATTCAACTCTAAAATTTAGTTTAATTCTAACTTTTTTCACAACTATCAAACTTTCCCCTAGTTAGAATATTGACTGATATGAAGACCCAGTAAGTTCTGTCCATCAAAACTGTAAAGCTAAGAGCACAGTTTCAGATGTGCTTGGATTGCAGAAAAATCTCTTCTTAGCTCAATGTGCTTCTAGTGGACAGCTGTGCAAACCAGCACACATACATCACACCTCAGATCAAAGACTTTTTTCAATGCCAGAAATATACAATTATGGTAACTACAACAAAGACAACCATAGTAAGTTTTATCTGATTTCTGACATGTAGCAAATCATGTGTATTACTAAACCATGAGATAACATGAGGTCATGGCTCTTAGAGAAGGCCTCATCACCATGTCACTAAACCAGCATGATTCCCAACTCTGTGGTAAATATGTAAGCTATTGTTTATAGGTAGTGTAGCCCATACTCATACATCAAAGAATATTCTCTTGCCAAAGAAAGGAGACTGTTACAGAAAACCACAGATATTCAAGGTACAGAGAACAAAATATTCTGCTCTCCAAGCCCCACTGCACACATACTACACACGAACTCTTGAACCTTGGCCTCCAAACACTGGTTAAAAGAGTTAGAAAGATTGAACATCAGAGGATTAGAAAATTTGCTTTGAGATTGGGCCTCCAAGAAATGTGGCGAAAGCTTCATTTTTGATAGTCCAACAATATATTATTTTTGTTAAAATAATTTTTGAACAAAACATTATCCACACAAGTCACACTAACTGGGAATGAGTAAATCTTGTGAAGACTTAACTTCTAGATGAAGAACTACAGGCACCAAAATACTACAAAGTACGAGAAAATTAGTGTTTCCCATAGGGAACCCTCTAAGTCTAAGCCAATCACAGTTTCGGAGCTCAGAAATAGGTACCAAGATTATCCTTGGTAGAATACCAAGGATAATCTACTTTTCAGGTTGTTTGAACATATTTATGGACTCAATTTTATCTATTAGTAATGACACTAAATAAAAATAGGCCATGTATTTTAGCAGAAGTGTGTTTGAGGAGTAAGAAATTTATAACAAGGGAAAAATAGGAGAGAAATGATGTAGTTGAATTTTCATTTTAATAATAAAATAGAACATATAATTTTATGGTTTTAACAGTATGGCAGAGTAATTAAGAATACCTCTTTCTCAGCTATGAGGACATGCATTTGGGAACCAATATTCCATGAGATGGAGACAAGCAGATCATGAGATCGTACTTGGTATATGGAGCAAAGAGATACAAGATGGAATCACATACTCTATACTGAGGAAGAGAAGTCTGCCTCTCAGTAAAAAAAGAGAGAGTGACAGAGAATGAGGAACACTTGTAGTGAAATGCATCTGGCCAGGCATGCATACCAGGTAAAACTTTTATGCAGGTATGAACTGACACTCCACATGGCCACACGAAAATAGTCAAATGAAAGGTACTTAGTTATATTACTGCTCATTCTGACTGGACTTTTGTTTGAATTGCTATTCCTTACATTGTGAATAGCAGAGGAACCTTAAAGCTTATCAGATTTCTCTCATACATATCTTTTATCACTCATGGGAATTCATGATGAAGGAAAATACTCATGTAGACTCAGGAATCCTGAGGGTACATGATGCAAGGACTTTCCCTACCTTTAGTATCCACGCAACCACATGTACTGATTGATGTTTTATTTCCACTTCTTCCCCAGAATCCATTTTTTCCTTTAATGATTTGCATTTTGTCCCATTGAGAGATATGATAAATATGTCCTCTGTTGTGGGTCCTTTTTCATTTATGAGGGACAGGATGTCCTGAGAGGAAGATGATGCTGTCTAAGTCGAATTGCGTCTTGAGATACATGATATCTAATTGAACAAGTTTCCTGAACTATGTACAGGCAATAGCTTCAGTAGTCATATCTGTTTTCACCACAGCCCTCACTTTTATTCACATCAATCAGATTTCCATTGTCTTCTAATGTTATCCTGAGTTTTCTTGTTGAGATTTTAGAGGAACCATTGTTAAATTTTTTCTCTTCATCAGTATGTCTCCTTCATGAGAACATATACATGCCTATTTTTTTGAACTGTGCACCCTTTTTTCAGCAGTGTGTGTTCCAAGCTGAGATCAAAGTTTATTTTTCTATTCTAAGACTTCTTCTTATAAATTGACCATAATGAAATCTTATATATGCTACTTAAAACAAAAGTATTACAAGTAAACAAAGGAGTCATATAAAAAATATAAAATAAACAGTCCTCAGAGTAGAACTGGCTATTTGTCTAAAATAGAATAGTCAGGCTTGATAACATAAGTAGTATGATACAGACTGATTATGATGCATAAGTTTGGGTGTGTGTGTGTTTGTGTTAACATCCACATGAATTCAAGTGCATGTATAAATATAGAATATATATGCATGCATATATGTATAAAACTTTTTAGAAGAATAATAGCTCAAATGCAACAAAAATCATAAAAAAACTTAATATATGGGAGTAAAGAAGAAAATAATGAAATTATGCTGTTAGTTGAAAAAAAAAGTTACTTTAAAAGTTTTCAAAAATCCCAAAACCCAAGTATGAGCTCTAGTTGAAATCCAGGCACAGGTGTAAAGAACACAGAAAATTATGCTTTTTGGGTGACTAGAACCAAGATTAGGGTCTGAGCAGACATGCATACCTCCACATACCAAACATACAAGAGAGTAACATGTAAGACAGAGAGAGAAAAAGTGATAGCGAGAGAAACAGACTGAAATTCAGAGAGACATCATACAAACTCACAGGAAGTCTTAGAGAGGGATATACACACATGCAGAAAACACATACACACAGATAGATAGATAGATAGATAGATAGATAGATAGATAGATAGATAGATAGATA
>JANHMN010000001.1:97578308-97634289 GCA_030674055.1 Rhabdomys pumilio
ATAGATAGATAGATAGATAGATAGATAGATAGATAGATAGATAGATAAAGAGGTTTACAAAGTGATACACATGCACATTTTAAAAAGAAATATCAAATGTACAGATAAGTATACAAAGAGAAAGAACACAGAAAGAAATACACAAATATATTCATTAAAGATTAAAATCAACAACAACACAACAGAACATGCACACTTACACCTTCACACACAGGGAAATCAAAATATGGAGGAATGGGGAGGAGAGAAGTTATGTACCATAAAGGATGTGCAATAAAATTTTAACATAGAGAAAGAAAGAAAGAAAGAAAGAAAGAAAGAAAGAAAGAAAGAAAGAGAGAAGGAAAGGAAGGAAGGAAGGAAGAAAGAAGGAAAGAAAGAAGGAATTAAGAACAGAAGGAAGGAAGGATGTAAAGAAGGAAGGAAGGAATGGATTAAGAAATTAAGGAAGGAAGAAAGTAAAGAAAGATCTTATTGCCTGTATAATAGGCAACCATCATCAGGTGTGTGCAAATAAATAATTAATCTCACTTTATTACAGTGTATCTTTTTTGTATAGTGATAGGAAAACTATAGCTCAGTATCATTGAGCTATGAGTTTCATTTCTCTGGAAACGCAGATAAGAAATTCAAGAAAAAGTGCCTCTCAAGACTATTTTGATATCTTAGATGCCTTTACAAAGGGAGTAAATAGTTAAATATGATTTGCAAATTTATCATAATTAAGTATCATCTGTATTATATATATGTATTCACACTTGCACATATATGGACCTCAAAAATAAAATTCAGTTTTCACTCAACTTGAAAATAACTTACAGGCAGTCTTCTTTTTGGTTGTAAGTTCTCAATTATATCATTCACCGTACTGTTCTTTGTTGCTGTTACACATAAAGGCTATAGAAAATACAGAGAAGAATGGTATAAAATAAATTTGAAGCTAATGATTACAAAATTAGTTATTGTCTAACCATTACTTATAATCTACAGTCTGTAATGCTAAGTTTAATATAAAATAAACATCTTGTTTTCTTCCCTTGAGATAACTCTGGAAGACTGTCAGTCTACCATATTTATCACAGAATTAAATATGTAGGTACTTGGCATTAGAATACAACTGTAACAGGTTGTGTATGATAAAGAACGTCTCAGTAGCCATGGGTACAGGAGCTCAGCATCCTGATTTTCTATCATGGAAGCAGACAGGCAGGGAGGGTGGTTATCCAAGAGCACATCCCTTTGCTTCCTCCTCACCTAGACTTCCATCACTTTACACCCTTATTTCATGCACATCATATGCACAGTTCTAGGAAAATCAGGATAAATAGCACCTGCAATTTAAAAAAGGAAAGAAAAGAAAAAACAAACAAAAACAAAAGAACATTTCAAAACAAAACGAACAAAGATGAGTGAGTACTGTCTCTCTATCAAGCTCTGTATATAGTTTGATGAAATTCAAATCTACCACACTGAAATACGTAATGGTGATAGCACTAGAAACACAAAATAAAATATTTTAGAATTATCCATCACTTAATATTCCCAAGAACAAGCAAGGTGCTTGCATTATTAATTCTCTATTGCCTCTCACATTTAGAATCTGCTCAGCAGACCTAGGAATACAGCAAGAAGAAAATAGCATAAAATCAAATGATAGGAATCTGAGAAGATACCACTCATACACTGAAATTCTAATACATTACCACAGTGTATGACAGTGAGTCAATAAGTATGTTTATGAGGACTGTTTCTATAGCATCATAGCATCAGCTACCTGCAATAAGCATTGTAAGTTTCTAGAAAACAATCTGTTAAATAAGAAACAGAACAACTGGCCCGTCTCTATCAAAAAAAAAAAAATACCCTTGAACCAAGACAGTAGAAAACAAGAAAACAAGTTAATAAACAATTTCTTTCACAAAGTTATTATTTATTGTCTTCTAACCACTGGACATAACCTACTACCCTAAAAACAATTGTGTGTGTGTGTGTGTGTGTGTGTGTGTGTGTGTGTGTGTATGCTTGTGCGTGCGATTGCATGTGTGTGTGTGTGTGTGCATGTGTGTGTGTGAGTATGTTTGTGTGTACATGCGTTTGTATGTGTGATTATGTGTCTGTAAGTGTGTGTTTTGGTGAAGATTCATCCAAGACCCTATCATAACATGCCAGGTTACTTGAAGCAGGAACATGTAATTTTCAGCAGAGATTATCAACCTTATCATAGATTACATATTCCTAATATGAGGAGGAATAGGTTTTTAATAATTGTTCAATATATTCATAATAATATGTTTAATGTAGAAAAATTAACAATACCCTAAAAGAGAAACAAAAAACCCTATAAATTTTGAAATTACATATTAATAAACTAAACGTGGAACAGTAAGTTACTGCTATCACTAACAAGGTATGAATTTCAAAACAGATTACTTGAAGACATTTAGGCATGAAGGAAAATGCTGTCCTCCAGTATTGGCATAGGGATTGACTCATGAGGACAATACAGGTAATTGTTACCTCTGTAACATTAAGTCAAAAAGACAGTATTCTATGTATTTGCATTTGAGGTCAAGAGTAGGATAAGACATGCATAACTTAGGGAGAGGTTTGGGGATATCTTATGATTCATGCAGGTGATTTAGCAGTAGATTTCTATACTTGTATGAAACTTTCAAATAAAGGAGCCTCTAAAATCATCTGTGTCTATGTATTTTAAAATATACAGACACTGAGGGATCCACGTTCAATACAATAATAAGAAAAAAAGGAAAAATTTAGAGAAAAAATACATAAGTAAAAATAGCAAAAACATTTTTCTAATTAAAACATAGGAAAAAAACCAGGTTTATCATAAGTGTAATGAAATACATGGATGATTCAAAGAACTATTAAGGCTAAAAGCCAAACTGTAAACATAAAATCAAAGAAAACCAGCAAAAAATTGACAAATACTGGAAGTGCTGAATACTCACTAGAGAACATTGAGAAGGGCAATAGAGTTATTTATGTAAATTAGAAGAATGTTTTTATGCTCTAAAAGCATCTCTTCATGGAAAAAAGAGAAATAAACATACCACATAAAGAAAAGATAAAAAGAATCCATTACCAATGTTTTGAATTACAAAACTTTGCAATAATTATAGCAGGATAAAAAAGGAAAACACTAGAGTCATGTGTAAAAATCAGCAAAAATGTTTCCTTTAAGGAATTGGACCTAAGTCACAAAGGTGTTGAGAGACATCAGGGAAATTGCTCATGTAAAATACTGAGCATTTGCCATAGCTGAAAGCAAGCAGCAGAGGCAAGAAGGCACTTTCCTACAGGACTATCTGCTCTTCTCTCTCCTGAGGACAGATCTAGTTCAGCCAAGTGAGTGAGTGTTCTCCTAATTTATGTCACTGGTCAAAAATTAGTTTTATACTACACTCTTCTCTTTCATTACTGTTTTGTTTGAACTTGAAAGTATGAAGTTCAAATTGCATGATGATCATTCTACACACCTTGGTAGGTTTAGTGCAATTTCAACAGTGATATGTTAGAATATTGACTGTAAGTACATTTATATGCATTAGCTTTTGTAAAAGTCAGAGAGGTGGTGATCCTCTGAGCTACATACTATTGTGCTTACAGTAGAAAAGGTCTTCAAGGTTGTGCATGTTAAATTCCAGATCTGCACTAAACTGAATAGTGAAAAATGGAACAATAATATAAGTATTAAAAAATAGACAATTATTTAATAGCTATGAGTGTACCTCAATGATAAAACTACTATGTAGAATGTGTGAGGTCAATGAGTTTTATCCTAAGCACTGCAATGACATATGATGATAAACACACAGACACAGATACACACACACACACACACACACACACACACACACACACACACATACATACCAATGGTAAGCTAATATAAATCATTTGCAAACAGATGTTACATGAAAAGATATTTCTATACCTAGAACATTCAAATAAATTTGAGGATAAAGAGCCATGATTATGTACTTGGTCTTCCAAAGTCGTTGTGAGGATGCACAGTAGGGACATACTGAAAGAGCAGAGGACAGACGTAAAGAGATAAAATCTTATGAAATATGTGGTTGTGTAGAGCAAATTAATTCTTGATAATATTTTGCTTTGTTTAAGATTTGTTTATGTTTATCATATGTAATTGTTTTTGATTAGACAGAAATATTTTAAGTTAATATATGAGAAATAAGAACTCAGGAGAAAAAGCAGTTTGATTCTAATAAACTAATAATTCTTTGCTTAGCAATGAGAGCCCTTACAAACAAAAGACATAATTTTCAGTCATTTAAGAAAAAGTATTTCCTCTTTATTTTTTTGCTTTAGCATGTGGATATTTCTTGCTTTATATTACATTCTATATATCACATAAAAAAAGACACATGTGCGCATGCCATATACATATAGCTTTTCTATATTTGTAAATTCTTACTATCTCTCCCCTCATCTCTCCCCTCCAACCTCTTCTTCCATTATACTATAAACTGCCTGTCTCTCTTCTAGACATGAACTTGAAATATCAGTTTTGGTTTTGTATTTACATACACTGTCACTGCTTGGGATGTCTTCAGTGAATATCTGCAGTGAGAAATTTTTCTTGATATCATTCTTGGCTTATTTAATGGATATGCTCAAAAGCAATAAAAATACAGAATATAATAAAACTAATTAGTGAGTAACTCACAAATTACCACCTTAACCTTAAATACAAGACAATCAGCTTAGCAATATGTATTATTGGATTAGGAAATATTTAAAAATGTTTCGGAACCAAAGCCTTGGTCAGGTAATAGCACATTGACCAGGACCAGGAAGCACAGCCAGAACTTGTTTTTGCAAGGTTGTAGTCGACCTGATTACATCTGGAATTAACTACAATCCAGAACTGTAGGGGACACCAATGATTCAGGTCTTGAGAGTGGAATACTTGGACCTTGACATGGAAATCTTGAGGCATGCTGGCCATAAAAACTTAGGCCCAGACAAGGTAAAACATACCCACCATTAATTCCTAATGACTGGGGGAAGTATATCTCTGAGTTAAACGTCAGCCCGGGACAAAGCAAGTTCCAGATCTAAGCATAATGGTACACTCCTTTAATCTTACTCACACCTTCTGCAGGAGGCCTACATAAGGCCATTGGAAGAAGGAAGACTCACGCTTTGCCTCTTTGCTCTTACTGCCAGCCATCTTTTGGTATCTACTGCTTCAGGATTCTGATTTATACAGAAGACCAGGAAAAACAAACTAGCTTCATGGTAGCCTCGATACCAACTACTAATTCTTCTTAGACTGAAGAATTAACAAAACTTTTTGACAGAGAGACAGCCCATAATTTCTGTGACTCTAGACTAAGTTCTGTAACTAATACACAAGGAAAAGGCAAAAATCTACATGACCCCAAAGGAGGAAATAGCAAAAGGTTTGAATGGACATGGTAGAGTAACATCTGTGGAGTAAACTTTAAAGTAAGACTGAAGAGTACTGTTTACTACAATATAAATTAAAAAAAAATGAATGCAGAACTTCCTCAAAATTGAATGAAATGTGCGATAGATAGGAGAACCTAAAGCAGTATCTAATTACCAGCTAATGAACAACATATTTAGAGACAATCTACCAAAGATACTTTCAAGAAAGAAATAAAGCACAAACTGCATTTCCCATATCAGTTACAGAATTAAAGTATAATCACAAGATAAATACCTTTTGAGAAAATAGTACCACTGATCTTTCTGTTCTTTTGAAGTATAATGTTAAAAGTGAAAACCAGGATTAGAGTCTTGACAGTGCTAACACTTTTAAGATTATTGCTCATAAAAATTATTATAAGCCAATGGCTACCAGGAGGGTTCAGGGGTAGATGGTATTCCCCATATGACTGCCCTTCTGAATGACATGTTTCACTGGGACACTTGTATGACAGGAAGTTGAATATAGTGTGGAAGCTAAGTGGGAATGTCAAGACTTGACTATGTTCCAAGAGCTGTGTGACTATGACTGGGCCAAGAACTTCTCCTAGCTTCAGTTTCATATATATAAAAGGAGAGTTAAGACAGTGCCTTCGTGGCATAAATTCAGGTTCACATAGAAGGTTATCATTATTCACATTAAACTACAGGTAAGGTATTGACATTTGGTTAAAACACACTTAATTCAGGGAGAACACCTTCTAAAAAATATTGTTTATTAACTCGTGTGAATCATAGATTGGCATATAAGACAGGGGATACTAGAAACTAGTGCTTTATTTCTGTCAGTCATCTCATTAACTCTCCTGGTAAAAATTAATAATAAGCACACCATTATTCCACTACAGCATGTAATACACTCAGATGGATTGAAGATGAATTTTGAATGCTAATACTTTATAACTGTGATATTTATTTTGATATTTTACCCATTCACACTGTCTTACAGTCGTCAACATTATCTTGTTAATCAGTGTTTTTCTTATCCAAATAGCCACTTTAACCCAAAGAACTATTTTTCTTCTGCCTGCTCACAACCTTACATCAGGTTTTGTTTTTCTATCTGTAAGCTAATGTGTACAATGCTTCCTCTTTTTTGAAAATAATTATCCATGCTGTAAAGTCATTTTGTCATAGGAATTTTCTACTCCCTATTGTCATGGTTCTGATATCCAAGACTCAAGCTGAATATTCATATTGATATTCTCTGTAACATCCTGTGGAACAATGGACTGATTCTTGACCAAAGTCTAGCACATTCTTGTTTCTACCATTAACTGCTTACTAACTGTATAGTCTGCCTACAACCATTTTTAAAAGATGGGTAGATGATGCCTCTGTCCCTCATCTTACACAGACACACTCACACAAACACATTCACACACGTATATGTGAACACACACACACACATATATATATACATATATATGTATATATATATATATATATATATATATATATATATATATATATCACATCTAATATCTCTAAAATAAAGATGACACAGCAGGAAAACTCATGGGTACATGCTGATATAATGGGGTTCATTTTGATGCTTTGACCAGGATCTGCAAGTAAACACTGAAGGTACTGTTCCAAAATTGAACTTGATTGATCAATAAATGCTATTGGCCAATGAGGTGTGTGGAATCAACAAGACTTCTAATTTTACCACAGGATGGCTAGCAGATGCAGGGAAGGAAAAAAAGATTCACCATGCTAAAGAGAAAGATTCACTAACCATGTGAGATATAAGGCAGATTGGCCATTCTCTGCTTCCTCAACATGCTTGGGGTTGCAGACAGGATATTGGAAATAGAATTATGCCAAGGGTAGATTTAGGGTACGGAGGTAGGACTAAGGTGACTGAGCAAACAAGGTTGAGGGCAGATTCAGAGGTGTTGAGCTGGGAGTGATAAGAAGGGCATGATAGCTGAGGAAAACTTACAAGAGCCAGGCCAATGAGCTAAAGCATATCAAATAAGTTAATGTGTATGTATCTATCATCTGCAGATCCAATGGACTCTTATCCCTTGATCATTATCCTCATCAGTTATACATTAGACACCAGTGAAATTCTGCTACACAGACATTCAAACACTTGGGCATTCTACAAGTCACTATTTTTAGTTCTGTTCAATTAAATACTATGTTTTATGGAAATTAACTGGGAAGGATTGGAGTTATTGGTCAAATTTAATTATACTATAGAGTATTATTGTAGAGAAATCAATTTGTGTTCTTTCAAAATCTAGATAATACCAGACATTATGCAGGAAACAATGTGGAGGATATGGTGAGTTCTTGTTTTATCAACATACTTCATAGAAGACTTCATGTCTTCATAGAAGACAATTTACTTCTGTTCTGCTCCAAGAATCTTTTGGAATCCTGATAAACCTCACAGAGCAAAAAGTAAGGAATATACTTACATGTGAAAATGTATGTTGTGGAAATTATTGATAAACTAGGGTCATCATAGAAGGGAAATTTGAGTTGGCAACCTGTATACAATCAGAATAAAATGAATTCTTATTTTGCAAACATTCTGATTAATTGGTTTAACCTGTGAATTATGAAGCATTAAGTTGCCCCACAATTTCTATAGCTATTGTTTCATGAATAAAAATCCAAACTGTGGGTCTTACCAAAAGGTGGCCACAAAATTTCCAGTGGGCCAAAATAGGAAAGGGGTCTTAAAAGTACAGTTTTCGTTTCTCCTGACAAGTTCCACATCATCCATGGTAATTAGTGGGATGATATGTTTTATTTTAAACTTCATCTTATTCCTAAAAGCAGAATCAAGTGTCTATGATAGTTTGATTTGCATTGTAGTTGAAATTGCTTGTAGAAATATCCAATTTTTTCTGCCCCAGAGCAGAGGAGTACTCCTCTATTTTATCACTCAGCCACAGTTCAAGCCATGATAAACAGAATTCAACAAAGCATGTGTTGAAAGTAGTTACTGGATACAGGCTTCTCAGTGTATACAAATAGACATACCCTAAATGTTATTTCATTAACACTGTGAACCTTAGAGTCTAGTAAATGCAAAAATCACAGGAAACTTTGTAGTATGTGGCGGAAGATACATACTTATTAGGATGTAATAAAGTTCATATAGTAAAGCTGAGAATAAAGAATTGTGACTAAAACAACCTGGGATATAATCTTTAAATCTTATCATTAATTAAGTAGCACATTTTGAAATAAAATAAAATAGTCACAGAAAAACCATTTGAAATTATAACTGTGATGTTCATAGTGTAAGGCTTTGTAATTTCTGAGAAAATGTCACATACACTTCATTTCCTTTAGATTTTGGCCATTTTTTTTTAATAATGATGATTCTCAAGTGTTTATACAGAATAACAGATTTTTCTCAATCACATGTATATTTGTTTGAAATGATATAGATAATAAATAATAGATGGGAGAGAGATATGGATTGATATCTGCACTAGTATATGTATAAGAATAGGAGAAAACATTGTGTAAATTAGTGTGAAATGTATATTCATCCCCATAGATTCTCAGTACTTACTTCTTTTAACCTATAAAATGTTAAGGCAAAAAGGTAACGTTCAGATATTAACACTATGAGCCTAAGAGACTAAGACATACCAAAATCACAGGGCTACTTAAAGAAAACTGTGCTTCCTAGACCTCTATGCACAGGCAAGTCAGTCAGCATTGAGGACTACTGAAGTGGGTACATGCTTATGAGTATAAAATAACACTTTTATACTAAAGCCTACAGGCAAAGAAGAATTGGGAATGAAACAAGTTAGGAGATAATCTGTGAATCTTACAATTAATTAAATACATAGTATACCATGGATATATAAAAATCATAGAAAGATTATATAAAATTAGATTGCCTGAGTCTTTGAAATGATTAAATTTTCAGAATACTTATAAATTGTGCCTTCTAAAACCATTGCAGTTTCACTGATATGTGCAAGTATACAATACTTAAAAAGACAGCAAATGTCTACCAACCTATAAAGTTCTTCATAATGATTTTCTGCTGCATAATTCTTATTTTAAATGACTGATAAATTACATTATGGTAAAGAAAAATTGTGACTGAAATGTATGTGTTGAAATGCTGTAACTCTTTGTAAACTAACATATATTGATGTCAAGTAAATAATCAGATTTTCCTAATGATTAAATCTAGTTATTTCTCAGGGAGTCCAAATATTCAAAAATGTCAATTTTGCTCCAGCTTAAGATAGAGTATAGATAGATTCCTGCTATCTATCTTAAAAACTAAGAGTCTCTTTTCCACACGTTGTCTACTATTTGATCCCATGAGTATTTTGTTCCACTTTCTAAGAAGAACTGAAGCATCCACACTTTGGTCTTCCTTCTTCTTTAGCTTCAGTGGTTTGTGAATTGTATCTTGGGTATTCTGAGCATTTGGACTAATATCCATTTATCAGTGAGTGAATATTATGTGTGTCCTTTGTGAGTTGGTTACCTCACTCAGGTCCTATGAGGCTTGATGCCCCAATGTAGGGGAATTTGAGAACAAGGAGGCAGGTGTAAGTGGATGTCTGGGTGGGTCAGCGAACACCCCCATAGAAGAAGGCAAGAGAGGATGGGTTAGGGAATTTTAGGGGGGGCAGGGCACAAGGAAAGGAAATAATATTTGAAATGTAAATAAAGAAAATATCCAATAAAAAAGAAATAAACAACATATTGCCCAAAACTAAAATTAGTATTTAGCAAACATTAGTTTAAATTATACTTTTTTCAAGAAAAAGTGTCATTTCCCTTGCCTCTGGCAAAAGAAACATATGGCAATCCTTTGACTTGTGACTCCTATCAGAATCTCCAAGAGCCACAATGATAATTCCTGTCATCTGAACAGGAAGTAAAAGCAAGTGTTATACATCTCACTTTCATTTATGCTTCTTCCCAAACATCTCCATCATCTTCTGCACTGAGCTAACTCTCAAAATGTTACAAAACTTTCATTCTCTTAACGTAGGCAAAGTTTCTTTCCCAATTGTCTCCAATTTTCTTCCCTGGTATTCTCCATTCTTTCCTATACAGCATTGGTAAAACCTAGCTTCTCTCTTCTGCATATACTTCCAGATGCCTCTGAACATTTTATCTTATCCATAATAACATGTTGCCCTATAATAATGGAGTAGCTACTTTTTGGTGGTATTTTTAGTCTACCCTACTCATACAATACAAATATTAACACATTAAGGAAATATCACTCTGCCCAAAACATATATCTTTCAAAGAATATCTAGAGACAGCAGCTTTTAAATAGAAAGTATTTAGGACCAATGAGATTCAGAATCAGGAGGAACAGCAGACAATGGTTATCATCATATACTTCAAGCAATGATTAATGATAAGTTAAACAATAATACCAACTCAGTTTCCTGATAAACAAAACTGAAAATAAATGAACATGTCTAGAAATTAGTTCCTGTCTAATCATAATTAATGGTCACCTACTCAGAAATATTCAAAACAACAAAATATCTGTTGGAAACTAACAATTTGAAGAAAACCAAAAATTTCGGGTCTAACAAGGAAGCCAGACCAATTTTTTGTTTTTTAAATCTTTGTAGTCGGGATGGTTAAAACAATTGAATTGCACACAAAATAATCCTCACTCATAACTTGGACAGATTTTTCTTTTTAAGATTTACAGAAACCATTCTCCTGTATGCCCAAAGCATACCTCTCCTCACAGAATTGTTTCTACAGAAGATTGGTACTAATTATTCCTAAAATGACTACTTTTTCAAGAAACCACTGCTGAGTGGAGAGTTAGTTCACATAATCTGTAGGAATAAAGAGAAAACACTTCCTGATACAATTAGTCTATCGTAAGAATCAAATCATTTATAAAAACACCTTTTCTGTGCAGCCTGGTGGTCTTAAAATTTTATTTTGCCTTCCTACTCTTGAACACCAAACTGGTGACTGCAGTTGGTAGAAAAACCACTGAAGTCTGAGGCCTCTGCAGTAGTCAGGCTGAAGGGCCCTTGTGATATTATCAGTCTAAGGCTCAAGCCATCTGACACAGTGACACATGCATTGCCTTTTCTTATACCTAGTGACTTTAAAAAAATTTTTTTTAATAGTTGTTCAACCGTAAGTCCTTGAAAGGAATAACATATTTCAACAACCATACATATGTATAGGAAAGTTACATACATAAGAGATAGCATATAGACACAGATGAGTGATAGTTCAATAGACAGCCAGATTGAAAGCTACTCTTTTAGTGCTTCTTTGCTGTACCGTGCACATACAATTTAAATACTAAAACACATATTAAATGAATATCACACTTCCCAAAACATATGATTTATATTTCAAAGAATATGTGGAGAGACACCAGCTTTTACATAGAAAGTATTTAAGACTCAGGAGATTCAAGGAGTCAGCAGGAACAGCACGCAATGGTTATCATCACACACATCAAAACAATAATGCAAAGATATTTTACAAAAATAATACCAACTCAGTTTCATTATATTCAAAATTAAAGTAAATGGTCATGTTTGGAAAGTGTTCCTTTCTATCTGAATGAACGTTACAATTTTGAAAACATTTAAAAGAACACAACATATTTAGAGAAATAAGTAACAATTTGTTGAAAACCAGAGAGTTCATAGATTTTAAGGTTAAAGTAAGACAAGTTTACAATAAAAGTTTTTGTTCATAGCTGGCAAAACCAATTAGATATCTAGAAAATAATCCTCTCTCATGTCCAGGAGAGGTATTGTTTGAAGACCCATAGAAAGCATTCTCCTGGAAGCTCAAAGCATACCTCTCCTTATGTGATAACATTTTTCTTTAAGGGAATGGTACCGAATATTGCTAATGAGTAACTTTTCATGAAGCCACTGCCAAGTTAATATCTAGTTTACAAGACCTGGAGAATCAAGAGAGAATACTACCTTATTCCATTCAAATATCATAAGAATCAATTATCTAGTATATACATACCTTTACAGTGAAGCCTGGGTCAAGAAACAATCAATGGACATGAAATTATTGCTCTCCTTCTAGGCGCTATATATCAAACGGAAGTCAGCTGTTGGTAAACAAACCACTGAATACTGATGATGCTTTGGTAGTCATGGTGACAGGCCATTGTGATGTCAAGATTCATCGGCTCATGCTATAACTGGCAATGTGACAAGTAAATTTTATGATCTTCAATCTTTTTGCTTTCAAAATGTATTTGCTTAAACAATTGTTGAACCTGAAGTATTTTATTAAATAATAGATTTTTTATAAAAATATATGGTATAGATTATATATTAATAGTAGATAGACAAACAGACAGATAGAAACAAACACATCAGCAATAATACCTGTTCAAGAAAAGGAGCAATATTTTTTACAAAACATTGAAAATGTGTAATCATTCTTAATTATTCTCAATACCTAAATATTTTTTTAATCTATCAAAGTATACATTAAAATGCAACTTCATTAACACTGTGAACCTTAGAGACCAACATGTAAAAATTATTGGAGACTTTAAAAATGAATATGCTTTACTGAATAGGATCAGAAAACTTTTTCCACAGGAAAGTCAAACAGCATGGAAGATTTGTATATTAATATTGCAATTATAATGATGCATATTTCAGAATCATAATTATGTATAAAATATATTCTTTAAATGAATTCATTATATAATTTTTAATTTTCCTATAAAAATCATTAAAATAAATATAAAATACAATTCCATTGTATTACATTGCTATTGTTTAAAGTTTGAGGTTTAAACATTAGGTCTTTTTCCTCCTTTTTTCAGATGAATCATCATATTTTCTTCTTTCTTCCTTTTCATATATAAAAATTCTTTTCTCTTACAATACATTCTAATAGTTTTCCCTTCCTCAGTTCCTCTCAGCTCCTATCTACCCAACACACACAAACACACATACACACACACACACACACACACACACACACACACACACACATACACACATAGACACACACACACACACACTTTCTCTCACAACTGTGTTCAGTTCTCTCTCATAAACAGGCTTCTTGGAGATAAAAACATAACATATCAAAATAAAATACAGTAAGATCAAACAAAAATCATTATATTTAAGTTGGACAAGCTAAGCCAACAGAAGGTAAAGGACCCCAACATAAAGAAAAATAATCAGAGGAATCAGAGACTCACTCATTTACAACTTCTTAGGATAGATGATAGATAGATAGATAGATAGATAGATAGATAGATAGATAGATAGATAAATAGATAATGAGAGAGAGGATTCTGGTAAACTTATGCTTGTGAGTCATGCTTCAGTTTCTGTGAGTTATTTGTGTTTTGTTCTATTTTTTTTAGATGGCTTTTCTCTCCTGTTCATCCATCCTTTATGGTACCTTCTCTCCTAGAATAGAAAAAACAGTCTTTACAATCTTTATGACAAAATTTGAACACTGCATTTAGGCATTACTTTTTAGAATATATTCAAATTATGAATTGATTAAATTTGTAATATCTGAAATGATAAATTGAGGTAAATGACCAAAGTATTGATGGATGCAAGATTTCCATATTTCAGTCGGTTGATGATTATTGTGATTATACAGATTTTTCACTGTGTTTAAATATCATTCTAATTACTCCCTTAGATCAGGCACTTACCTAAAAGATTAAGAAAAATATTGAGTCTTCAAACATTCTTTCTCTACCAGCAATTGTATGTTTCAATATAATTCACTTTGCATTGCTCACAGAATCTCTTTGTTCCTCTTGAACAACTTGAAGTAAACTGAAGATACTCCATGGTAAGTCATGCAAGTTCTGAAAATAGAAAGAGTTATGCATGCTTTCAGAACACAGTTCAAGAATGGAGTTGTGTGAGAATCCTGAGTGGTTGTGAGAAAGTTTCAAGAGAACAAGATCTGAATCTTGTAGCCTCAGTTTCTTCAAACAAAGCATTGCTCTTGGAGTGTTTTTGTGCTCCTCCCAGTGGTAGCACATAGGTGTGAATTTATTTCAGCTGTTGTTATTCACATGCCTCCATGGAAATACAGGTTTTTACCATGTCTGGCTTGTCCTTATAATTGAACTCCTTGATTCTGGGACTCTTTTTGTCTTTATTTATTTCTTCCCCCCAACCTGCCACTTGATTTCCTCTACACACTCTGGGACTTAATGTCTCTGCAAGGTTAGGTGCTTCATCTCCCATTGAAGCCCCAAAGTAGCCCAGCCAGAACACATCCCACAGATAGGCAACAGCTTTTAATATAGACCCTATTCCAGTTTTCTGTGACTTGCATGAAGACCAAGCTGCACATCTGCTACATATGTGTAGGGATGCATAGGTCCAGCTCCTGTATGTTCTTTGTTTGGTGGTTCAGTGAGATCGGGCTCTGAGAGCCCCAAGGGTCCAGGGTAGTTGACTCTGTTGGTCTTCCTTTGGAGTTCTATCCCATTTGGGGCCTGCAATCCTTCTTTTAATTCTTCCGTAAGAGTCCCCAAGCTCCATCCATTGTTTTTCTGTGGGTTTCTGTGTCTGTCTGTGTTAGGGATTGGTGCTTGCCCATGGTATCAAATTTGACTTCTTATTGGTTGTCCTTTCCCTTAGTTTCTGTTCCATCACCCATGTCTCCATTTCTTATAGATAAATAGTAGGTCGAAAATTTTGTGGGTGGGTTGGTATCCCTAACATTCTACTGGGGTTCCTGCCTGGCTACAGGTGGAAGCCTCTTCAGGTTGTGTATCCCCAACATAGTGAACAGCAGCTAAGTTGATCTTCTTTAATTCTTTTGTGCCTCCCTTGTCCAAGGTCTCTTTCTTGCTCTGCAGATGCCTGTCATCTTGTCACCTTTGTCAGTTTCAAATTCCTTTTCATGGCTATCTAGCCATCTTTCCCATCCTTCTCTTACCTGGGCCTAAACCTCAAATTCCCCTTCCCCATCACCATCCCACCAAATTCCCTCCCTCCATCTGCCTCTTATGAGTATTTTATACCCCCTTCAATGTGAGGTACCATCTTGGAATTTCCTTACTGTTTATCTTCTTTTGATTTTGTTGATTGTAACTTGGTATGTGCATTTTAATACCATGCCTGTCATTTTGGTAAAGCATTACCTCACTCAGGGTGATATTCTCAAGTTTGATCAATTTGCTTGCTAAATTTATGATGTCTTTGGTTTTATAGCTGAACACTATTATATTGTGTAGACATACCCCATCTTTTTTATGAATTTTTGTTTTATCCATTCTTCAGTTGAGGGACATTTCAATTTTTTGTTTGTTTGTTTGTTTCTAGCTATTACAAATAAAGCTGCTAAGAACATAGTTCGGCAAGTATCTTTGTGGGATGTTGGAGAAACATTTGAGTATATTCCCAGGAGTTTTATAGCTGGGTCTTGTGATAAAAAAATATCCCCAGCTATCTGGGAAATCTCTAAGTCGATTTGCAAACTTATTATATATGTTTACACTCCCAAGAATAGTGAAGAAGTGTTTCTCTTGCTCCACATTCTCATCTGCATATAATATCCTTGAGTTTTTGATATTAGGCATTCTGATGGGTGTAAAATGGAACTTCATAGGTGTTTTGATTTACTTTTCCCTGATGACTAAGGACTTTGAACATTTCTTTATTTTTTAACTTTTGTTTTAATATTATTTAATCCTATTTTACATTCCAGGTTTTATCCCCCTCTCTACCACCCTCTGACTCTTCTACATTCCATACTTCCCCTGTCTCCCTGAAGATGCCACTACCTGCCCACACAAACCTTCCCCTGCAGACCTCTCCAGTCCCTGAATCCTCTAGTCTCTTGATGGTTAGGTGCATCTTCTCTGAGTGAGCCCTTACCTGGAAGTCCCTTGCTGTATATGTGTTGGGGGCCTCATATCTCCTGGTGTATGCTGCCTGGTTGGTGGTCCAGTGTCTTAGAGGTCTCAGTGGTCCAGGTTAATTGAGACTGCTGTTCCTCTTACAGTGTCACCTTCCTCCTCAGTTCTTCTAGCCTTTCCCTAATTCAACCACAGGAGTCAGCAGCTTCTGTCTATTGGTTGGGTGTAAATATCTACATCTGGCACTTTCAGCTACTTGTTGGGTGTTCAAGGGGGCAATAAGGATTTTTTTATGAGAACTCCATAGCCTCTGTAATAGTGTCGGGCCTTGGAGCCTCCCCTTGAGCTGGATCTCAATTTGGAATTGTCACTGGATCTCCTTTTTCTCAGGCTTTTGTTCATTTTTGTCCCTATAGTTCTTTCAGACAGGAACAATTATTGGTCAGAGATTCTGACAGTGGGATGGCAACCCTATTTCTCAATTAATGCCCTTTCTTTGTGCTAGAGGAGGTCTCTACAAGTTCCGATTCCTCACTGTAGGGCATTTCATCTAAGGTCCTTCCCTTTAAGTCCTCAGATTTTGTCACCTCCCAAGTCTCTGGTTTATTCTGCAGAGTTCCCCACCTCCTACCTCCTGAGGTTGCCTGTTTCCATACTTTCTGCTGGCCCTAAGGGCCTAAGTCCTTTTCCCCACACAACACTTGATCATGTTCCCCTCTTCCCTCCATGTTCCCTTTCTCACCTGGGTACCTCCCTCCCTCCCCCAACCCTGTGATTGCTTTCTTCTTCTACCCTATTGGGAATGAACAGTCCTTACTTGGTCCATCTGGCTTTTTAACCTTTGAGTTCTGTGGACATTATCTTGTGTATTCTGTACTTATTTTGATTAATATCCATTTATTAGTGACTACATACTATGTGTGTCCTTTTGGGTCTGAGTTACCTCACTCATCATGATATTTTGTAGTACCATCCATTTGCTTTAAAATATCAAGATGTCCTTGTTCTTAATAGCTGAGTAGTATTCCATTGTGTAAATGAAATTCTTAGATTAGGTCTTCTCATGGTATCACAGTTTTCCTGGATGATTTGTGTCAGCTATTTTTAGATTTAACATGTCTTTAACGTATTACTTTTTTATACTGTATCTTCTATTCTTCAGAGTCTCTCCTCCATCTCCTACATCTACTGGTGATGCTTGCATATGTAGTTCATTTTCTCTTTCCTAGGTTTTCCCACACTGGGGATTCCCCAGGGTTGTGTTTTCTTTATTGCTTCTGTTTGCAGATTCAGGTCTTGTACAGTTTTATTTACTTCCTTCATTTGTTTGATTGTATTTTCTTCTGTATTTTTAAAGGGTTTATTTGTTTCCTCTTTAAAGACTTCCACACGTTTCATTGTATTTTCTTGTACCTTTTTGTTTATTTTATTTATTTACATTTCAAATGTTTTCTCCCTTCCTGGTTTTTCATCCACAAACCCCATCGCTCCTATCCCTGCTATGTGGGAGCTTGTCCGTCCACTTCCACCTTACTGCCCTAGCATTTCCCTAGTTTGGGCATTGAGCCTCCCCAGTAACAAGGTCATCCTCTCCCACTGATACTGAATCAGGCCATCCTCTGCTGGCTTTATAATATGCATCTGGGGACCTGGGTCCCTCCATATGTGCTCATTGGTTTGTGGTTTGGTCCCTGGGAGCTCTGGATATTCTTGTAAGTTAATATTGTTCTTGCTATGGTATGGCAAACTTCAACTACTTCAGTCTTTCTAACTCCTCCATTCTTGTTTTTCTATAATGGATGTATTCTTTTACTATTTCAAGGCCTCTATCATCTTTATAATATTGGATTTTTGGTCATTTATTTTGTGTGGGTTTACTTGTGTTAGGATATCCAGGGATTACTAACTATAGTGGGGTAACTTTACTTCTGATGTGTCATGTTGTTCTGGCAATGGTTGAGTTGGTTCTTTTGAGATCCTTTAGCCATCTGGATAGTCGGTATTAGGAGGGTATTGACTTCAATGGCCCTAGTGTGGCTGGCCTCTGATGGACATCCTGGATCTGTATGTTTTCAGATCAGCATGTCAGTATCATTCAAAATCCATTGGTCTCTAAAGTTAATATCTGCAGGTCTGATGAGGTTGCCAGAGAGGTTAAAGGAGAAAGTAAAACTTGAAAGGACATCAGGCAGTTTAGGGCAGTTAGGACTCAAAAGCAATGACCTTGGATGAAGTGGACTACAGTGAGAGGGGTGACTTCCTCCAGGCAAAAGATATGACCCAGGATTGTTCCTGTCTGAAGGAATTGCAGGGACAAAGTGGAGAAGAGCATGAGAAAAAGAAGATCCAGTGACAGACCCAAATTGTGATCCAACTCAAAAGTTGATTTCAAAACAATTTTCATGAGGAAAAGATAAAAGATAACTCTAGGAGGAGAGAGGCAATCTGTGACTCTCGTTACACTTTATCAAATTTAGTAAAAACTGATGGCACAACTTAGCAAAACAGCATAAGTATTCTCACTGATTCAAATACTAAGAGTTCCTGGATTAGATATGAGAGTACACAAGAATTATGAGAAGCTCATACATTTCTGACTTTTATTTTTGTTCCTTTGAAATCATGATGGGATTTTAGGGAGAATCTGAGTCTTGGAAATTATCATGAGGTAGGTAAAATAATAATGGGGTGCAGCCTCAGTTTCTGTAGAAGCCCAAATATTGATGAATTCATGTAAAAAGTTAATAATTGACACTAAATGTGAGAGTGTTCCTGGCAAGAGCCCAACACAGGCTGTTTGTGTGGTGCAGTCCATTTGCAAGAGAAATTCTATCATTTCGGAGATACCTGTACCATGGAATTTTCAGCAGTCACCGAGCATAGCTAGCCTGAACCAGTAAAAGAAAAGTGTGTGGTTCTAATAGCAGATCTGCAGAAATGGTGCAGTTTGGAACCCAGAAAATAATATCCAGTATCTGATGGTGAACTTTTAAATTTTAAACTTCTGGTTTTTTTTTTAGATCTGTTTCTGAGTGTGAATTGTTTTTTCCTTTATAAGGCAAGAATATTTTAACTGTGATTTTTTAAAATTATTATTAATTTAATTATTAATCATTTTATTCATTTACCTTGCAAATGAGATCCCCTTCCATGTTTCCCCTCCACAGTAACCCCCATCCCATCACCAGTCTCTCCTTGTCCTTTGCCACTAAGAGGGTGCAACCTCTACTCATTCCCCCATTCCTGCCTCACTGCTCTAGCATCTTGCTATGCTCGGGTATCTGGTCTTCCCAGGACCAAGGGCCTCCCCTCTTGTTGATGTCAGATAAGGCCATCCTCTGCTACGTATGTATCTAGAGGCATGGCTCCCTCCATGTGTACACTTCCATAGGTGGTTTAGCCTTTGGAAGCTCAGGGTGGTCCAGTTAGTTGATATTCTTCTTCCTATGGGGTTGCAAATCCCTTCAGCTCTTTCAGTTCTTCCAATATAATATGCAATAATTGAAAGGTATTAACTTTTAAAGATACTCTGGAAAATTTGAGACGATATTTTAGAGAGGGTCAACTTTGTAAATGACTCCTGTAATTTAAAAACAGGTCCTAAAATGTTTTCATTCATAGACTTAGGGAAAAGCACACAAGATTCCGTCCTAGACAAATTGTTATAGGAAACACATGTCTTGCCAGGATGTAATGTCAATGGTAGATTTTGGTGTGTGTACAACCTGAGATGCCGTGGAAATCTCGGCCCAGCATAACTTAGAATCAATTATCAGGAGAAGACCACAGAAATGGCAGGAGCTGTGGATTGAGCTGCCTATGCTTGGGAGATGAACTGTTTGCTCTGAGTGGCAAAGCAACAGAAGTGCAGTTGTCTGGACATTACAAAGACCAGAAGATCCAAAGCTGCAGATGTTAGATTTGAAGCCATTACTCTGTTGGATTTTGGATTTATTATGACTGTGCCTTTTCTCTATCTTTTAAAGGAAGAGACTATAAAGACATTGCCTCTGAGACATTTTTGATGTGTAAAGGGACATTGGATTTGTAAACATAGCATGGACTTTAAAAGTACTGATCACAAAGACTGTGGAACTAAGAGATTTAATGTCTATATTATATTATTATGATACTAATAAGAAAGTTGGGGATGAACAAAAGAGGAAAGTCATGGATTTATGAAAGAGATATTTGTTTCAGATTGACAGGGGATATATTTTGCTGTTTTGTTTGTTTATCTAAATGACTAAAACTTGAATATGCCTGTTCTGGGGGAATTTCAACCATGACAATGCCTTCATAATATTGGCCTTTAGACAACTCTGCAGAACATTTATTTTGGACAATAATTAATATAGGAAAGCCCAGAGAAGTATAATGGTGCAAACTCCAGGCAGTTGGGTCCTGGGATTTGTAAAATATAGGTTGAACTGGAAATCAAGTTTTAGCCCAATTAATAGTACCCTTCCATAGCCTTTACTTTAGCTTATGCCTCCAGTTTCTTGTTTTTGAGTTCTTGTCCTGATATTCCGTCATGCTGGACTGCAAAAGTCAGCTGAAATAAACCTTATTCCTCAAGTGTTTTTTTTTTTTTAATACAATAGAAACTTAGTAGCACATACAAGTAGTTGTTGCAGAGATGGTATTATGATTTGAAAGTGTGTATAATGTATTAAAATGCATAAGTATTGTAAAAGAAACAAGATTTTCAATGATAATTCAGCTTTTAGTTATAAAGACTCATTCTCTTATATATTATTATGAAATGTGCTTCATACACATTTTTTTATAACTTTGATCAGTATGTTAGAATTAATAACACTAGAAGTTTCATTGATTAAGTTAAAAGTGAGCTCTGGAAAGAATGAGTCATTTCATTCTGGATATGAATTCCATGGGTATCACTTTCCTATAAAGAAGTGGTCACCTATATCCAATTTTAACCATTTCTTTATGAACAATATCAAAGAAATTTTAGTCAATGATGTGAAGAAAAAAAAATCAGTGTCATTGTCACTGTTGTTCTTCCTATGGTGTAGCACACCCTTTCAGCTCCTTCAGTCCTTTCTCTGACTCCTCCTTTGGGGACCCCATGCTCATTCCAATTGTAGATTGTGAGCATCTGCCTCTGTATTTGTCAGTCTCTGACAGAGCCTCTCAGGAGACAGTTATATCAGGCTCCTGTCAAGAAGCCCTTCTTGGCATCTGCACTAGTGTCCGTGTTCAGTGTCTCTGTATGGGATGGATCCTCAGTTGGTGCAGTCTCCTGTGGCCTTTCCTTCAGGCTCTGCTCCACAGGTTTTCCTCTGTATTTCCTCCATTTGATTATTTTGTTCCCCCTTCTAAGAAGGACTGAAGCATCCACTCTTTGGTCTTCATTCTTGAAGTGATGAAAAAAACATAGGAATATTTAAAAGGAACGAACAAGACACTATTAGTAACTCATTGAGTACAGAATTGGATAAGGACTACTGTCAGATATTTATGCATGAAGAGAATACACATGAAAAATTTACTTCTGCAAAGGAGAGGTGAGTTGTTGGGAAGAATCAATAAGAGCTATAGTTTTACAGAGATATTTATGTCATTTAAGGAAGTTGACACTTCATTCAAGAAAATAGGTTGAAGTTACTGGCAAAACCTAATTCTCAATGGATTCAGTTTTTTTTTTTAAGCCCATTGTTATGCTACAAAGTAGTTCTCTGGCAGAGTTGCATTCCTGGTCCACTTTATTTGATGCACTCATTGGTATTGCTGATTGGTCTAATCACATATACCATAGGGGCTGATTCTTCCCATCCTTATGAGCTTTTGTATTTAGAACCTCCCTTACTCAAAAAGTAAATTATCCTGTCTTTGAATACATTGCCCAAATGGGACTCCATTTCTTTGGCTGAGTCCTTCCAGTCTATCTCCAGCTAATTACTGCTATTCTAGCATGCATCCTCTATTCTCTCATATGGATGCAGACCTATAACAATTTTGGAGCTTGATAGGAAAGTCTTAGAGTTCTAGTGGAATGATTTTCGTCCTTGTCTTCAAATTTGCTTTAGGCTATATTTCTCTTAGACTGCAGAGGCTTTATCACAAAGCATCTTGTTACAGTATAATGTATTTGGATGTAAATTGTTATTTCTTGAAAACAAAAGTTCTTATATAACTTTCCTTTTACATTAAGAAGAGAGCATGATTATAGCACCATGCTACCACAAATTATACCTCAAATTTCTCCCACTGGTGAAAATCTCAGGGTCAGTATTTCTGAAGGGTAATGGATGAGCTTCATCCTGGCAAACTCACTTTATTAATCATGGTATCTTCCCAACCAGATAAGCATAACTTTCCTTTTTAGAAAAATACAGTTATAATTTTTTAAGATTCAGTGGAATAAATTCTCAGAATCCTGAAACAGTTACTCTATGAAACCATGTGACTCATACTATATGCTTGCATAGCTACAAGTAGCATGTAGGGAAAAAAAAGCACAGAACTCTGTTTGTGTGATGTTTGGTAAACATCTTTGAGAATTTCTCATTAGTTTTGGCCATATTTACCCTCTTCTCGAACTCATTCCAGATCAAATCCCCTTCTTTTCCCACCTAACTTGTGTCTCCTTTTTTTTGCCCATAAAGACAGATTGGTGCTACCTATATGTTCATAGGTGTGTGGCCTTCCACTAATGTATAATCCATCAAGATAATTCTAGAAGACTGGTATATGGGATAGAGGGACAATACTAATCATAGAAGAAAGCCACATGCAGTTGTACATATAAACTCATAGATGTGGATGTGAGAGCTGTCACAAGGTCCATACAACTTCAAGCCAGATCAAATCTCAGCAAGGAAAAGGGACTTGGGCAGTAAGTCCCACATCTACGGTAGGACTTACAGGCAATTGAAATCAGCAAAGAGAGTCACTTGTCAGGTACATTATTAATAGAGATAAGCATAAACTTAATTTTGTTTTCTAAGTAGAATTTATTTTGTTATCATGCAGACATTTCAAAGCATTAATAAGTTAAATTAATATTTATATATTTTTGTGTGATAGGGAAGGAAAGATGAAACAGAAAGAGGAAGGGAAGTAGAGACAGGGAAGAAAACAGGGATGGGGGAGATAAAGATAGATAGATAGATAGATAGATAGATAGATAGATAGATAGAGGAATTCATAGTGTCAGGCTGAGGACATGGATCCTTACCTTCAGAGCCATCTTGTTGCTTATTCTTCTATCTGCAAATTCAAACATACAAACAACATGAGAACACTGATAGGAAAATACAGTAAAAGGTGAAAAAGAGGCAAATACAGTGCATTACTGATTTCTGAGTAATAGTGAGATGGAGCAGAATTCTAACTCAAGGGGAGTCAGAATAGAAAGAAGCAAGCAAGGCATCACTGTCTCTAGCCACTATCTGAACAGGAAACTCATGAGTGCATTCACCAGTTATTATCCACTTTAACTATTATTTGTTTGAAACATGTCCTTCAATATGATAACATGGATATAACAACTTGGAGAAATGTAGAGGCACTGAATGTGAGAGAGATTCAAAAGTGGAGAGAACGCACTGAAGGGCGGGAGGGAAATAGAAGAGGAGGAAGGTCATGCAGTCATAATTTAATTTCAAAACATAAGAACTAAGAACCATAGAGCATATTTGGGGAAATAAATAGATTCATGGGAATTTGAATAAAAAGTAAAAAAGAGAAACAGATGCAATCTGAGCACCTGGACAAATAATAACAGGTTTTGAATGCCAACAATGGTCCTTCCTCCCTGGACACAGAAATATTAAAATAAAAAATCTTTCTCACTTTTAAGTCAAGCTGAGAATTTTAAATAAAAACTCTTCATCCTATCTTGAGACTGCTTAAGAAACCGTTTGCATTCAATCAGCATGAGTGTGCTCTTCTCTCAACTGTCAGGCAGAACATAGCCTAAGACAGTTGAAAACCAACCTCAAAAGGCCAAAATGATCCAAAGGACCTTGCAGGGAGACTGTCTTTTCTTTGTGGTTTACAAAATCTAATTTTCAGAGCCATTTATTGCTTATCTATGAGGATGAATGCCCAGCTAAATGCTAGTGTTTTCCTAAATCCACACAGATGTACTGGGTGGTTTGCATTTGAAAATAGTCTGACAAATACATCCACTATGCATTTCTTCTGAGAATACTCATAGTTTTCCAGATAAATATTGCATAAAAGCATCTCTTGACTTATCCAGGTCAATATGCAACATTTGAAGGCATACACTTAAGTATTGTAACAATAAATTAATTTTGAATGATTGCAATGAAAAGCTTTCTACACCCTCTGTCAGAGTCAGTGCATGATGAGGTTACGCCCCTGAGACCACCAAAGTAGAAATGCAGGCAAATGTGTTCACTTCCTTATTTCAACAACATGAAATAATTCTTAGATAATATTATGTTTGTTGCTCCATTACCCTCAAATTCTCCCATTAGAATCTTGTAAGCAAATTTTAAGGATGCCTGGGTAGTCATTTTCCTGTTGTTTTATGATTCTCAGTCTACCTATTTATTCATACGCCCATCAATTTATTCCATAAATTACTATGCCTTGGCTGTGGGCAGGGTATTGCTCCAGACACTCAAGGTGGGCAAAGCAACGTAATCCAGTTTCAATCCTGAGAACCCACAGACCAAGGACAGTAAAGTGGCCTGGGAAAATGTAAAGCGTAAGAAACAAATATATGGAAATGAACAAATCATGGTAACCATGTGAGATTCCATAATGTCAGACAAAGAAGATGCCTCTTAAACATCTGAGACATTAACTATTCAGGTAGACAGGATGTTACAAATACTTACAAAAGTACATCTGAGGCCATAGGTAGTCTACCTTGAAGGTTACAGGAAAGCCAAATGCTTCAGATAAAACTTGATGCATATGCTTGTAATGAATGACTAATTAGGTTGAAGGCCACTGTGGGCATACATACACTGCAGAGTAAAAATGAGGACCTATTAGTGTTGGGTTAGAGCATGCAAGAGAACTATAGATAAAATGGAATATGTGCTGTTGACATCAGAAGCAGAAAAAATAAACATTAGAAATGTCTAAAAAAAAGTGATGGTTTTTATCGGAGTTGTGGAGACAGACTACAAGGACACTGTGGAAAAGGAATCAACACATCTTTGAGTTTGAATGTAAATAAGAGTTTCAAAGTAGAAGCTCTGTCAGAAAATGGTCAATGATATGGCATTGACGTGAATAGTTCAGGTCAATAGAAGTGTAAAATAAACAAAATTTACACCGAAACATGTAAGAATACAAGAAATGTCAAAAAAATTTTTTTAAAGTAATGAAGCTTTTTAAATAATTAATTTAAAAAGTAGATTAGAAAGAAAGAAGCAATTTTTCGCTCTAGAGTCCTGTCATGATGAGAGCTATTGTGAATCAAAATGATGAACAAGCAAAACACAAAAATGAATGAACCTGCAAGAAGTCGTTAAACTGTAGCTTCAGGGCTTTGTATTGTGCCATGCATTCTCAAGATCATCTTTGAGAATTATAGATTTATATGCTACTTTGTATGAATTAAATAAAACATCACTATTTAGTTTGTGAGGGCAGGGGAGGAAATAATGTAGAAAATAATTTGAATTTATTTTAGCTTACTCTCTAATTATGAGGTTAGTGTAACTTTCAAACTAAGATCTGGATAGCGTTTCCCACTGAGCAGGGTGTTCCAAGTGCCTGGCCCTGTGGCTTAAGCACCTTACAGAGCCAGAGTTGTAAGTTATCAGAAAGATGCTATAGTGAAAATCATCAAAAGGAAACAATGTTTTAAAATGAATCAATATTTCTTACAAATATACAAATAATTATTTTTACTTCATACCACAAAGAAAAGAAGCATAAAGTCATAATAATAAGTATCGGTAGCCGACATTAGAAGATGGCGCCGACTGCCTGCCTGCCTCTTCAGATTTTTCTGGTAAATAGGTATTCTGCACATGCGTCTGCATGATTCAGGTGTGTGCCCCTCCCGAGTGGGCATATGCTAACGAGGTACTGTAGCCTTAGCCAATCCTTACATTGGCAACATCTACTTCTCTATATAAGCAGCACCCTCCGGCTGCACGGGGTCCTCCATAGTATTATTATTAGTTCCTGCAATAAAGGCTGATGAGAAGAATCCAACCGTGTTGTGTCTGCTTGCTGGACAAGTTGGGCGCGACAAATAAGTTCTTATGTAATGACTATAGATACAGTGGATCAAGGAGACAAGATGATTCATAAAATGATAATCATGCCAATAGAAACAATCCAGAAGGTAAAAACTGCAGATAATGTCAAGGGTAAAGAAAAAATCTTGATTAACACACATAAATACTTTCAATGAGTTTTTAATACAAGTGACTTATAGAAACTTGATAATGTCCAAAAAATTAATTTGAGTAGAGTGGTTAATATTAGTACACAATAAATATTTAAAATGTGTACAGACTCACCCCAGTATTACTACAGTAGGTTAAAGAAAAGATCACAACACAGTGCAGACTAAACGTCTCTGTTGTTGTTTTCTAAATTTAACATGATTTTTAAAAAAAGAAACATGTTTGCATAAGAAGCACTTTTAATCCTTTAGACAACCAAAAGTACCCTAGGAAAAACAGAATGTATAAATAGAAAGGGAAATTCTTTCCATCGCTGGAAGTATTGAGTATAATTCCCTTGCTTCCAGTCACAGTAGATCTGAAAAGCCAGGTGAGTTTACTTGTTATGTAAACTAAGCATCTTGTAAATACTGTTATATTTTCCTTCTAAAGTATTAGGGATCCAGGAAAATGATAAGAATAATGATAATCCTGGAGAGAAAAACCAGAGTAATGGGATAGATACCTTGAGGCATTTTCTGCTTGGGGTATCCACTGAAATGAGAAGAAACACACAAGTCTCCAAAAGCAAAAGAAAGTGTCAATGTACTCCATTTCTAATGTAGCCAGAGGGCGTGAGAAGGGCCACAGGGAAGAGTTTGCTAAAGGAAAAACTTTAAATCCCGAGTTTAAAATAAATAAATAAATAAATAAATAAATAAATAAATAAATAAATAAGGAAAGAAAGAAAGGTAACAAAATCATTCAAAGAATTTTAGTACTAAGTTTTAGCTCAGATGAATCACTATATATATACATATATATATATTAAGTAAGGAGAATAAGGAATATGGAGGAAGAGAGAACAAAGGATAAAGTGAGTTAAATTAGGCATGTTGATGTGGATGTCTATCATCCAAGTATAAGCAACTGAGAATAATCCTTTATTTTAGTTACTTTTCTATTGCTATGCTAGAATATTCTGAGAGAAAAGTAAGTTAGGGAAGAAAAGGTTTTCTGTTTCTTTTCTTTTTTTTTTTTTTGATTTGTAGTCACAGACTGAACATATTCTATCACTGCATGGAAGGCATGACAACAGGAGACTGAGTCCTGCATGGGAGACTGGAAGCAGACTGATTCCATTTCATTCTCACACAGAAAACAGAGAGAGAACAGGAAGTCGGGTCAGACTATAAAACCCAAAACCCACCCAAGGTGATGCATTTCCTCCATCAAGGATTTACCTCGTAAAGGTTCCATAACCATTCCAAATTGAAACCTCCCTGGAGCCCTATGGAGGATATTTCATATTCAGGCCACAGTGTGTGCAAAGAACCAAAGAACTTAGTGCGTGATGACAAAAGAAAGCTTGGTTGTTGTCATAGCTTACAGAGATAAGATTAAAAGGAGCTACACAGAGTGCAGAATGATTGAGTTTGCAACCTATTGCAGACTTCTTGTACAATGTTGCGCTAATACTTTGACCAAATTCCTCAGCCCCTTTCAATTACTTTTGTCATAGGCAGTATTATGACCTATGTAGTGAGTGACATATCTGATTGTTGTGGGTAACAAATAACATTGTATTTAAAAATTATATAACATCCCATATCACATGGGGGATGCTTTGGCATTTTATCATTAACTATAAGTACTGACATGAGGAGATTTATATATAATTTATATAGTAATTCTATAAAACTTTATTTGCAGTGTGCATGTTATCATTGTTGAATGAAATAACACTCTTGTATTCTACAACATGAAATCTGAAGGTTTCCACAGGCACTATGTAAGTCACTCTTGAAAATATTTTATATGTATGTTTTGTGAATATAGAGAAATATTTGATTGCAAAAATCATGACTAACTCAGCCCCAAGCCTCACAAAGAAATTTTAAATAACAGTTCCTTTAGCAGTGTTTTCATATTTGCCAAGTAGTTAGTACCAACAGAATTAGCATCCTAATTTGTTTTTTAAAATATTTTTTCTTTATGTAGCCATTTCCGTTTAACCTAAATAAATGCACGTAAGAGTTTTAGCCCTAATTTATAAGGTTGGACTCATGTATTTTTTGAAGTATATCCCTCAGAGTTTACACTTTCAGCCTTCTTTGCAGTTATTCTTTGTTATAATTGTTGTGCAATAGCTTAAGTCTGCTTTTAAACGCAGTGCTCACACTCTGTACTTCAGTGAGTCTGGTCCTGGCATGATTACTAAGGAAAGTAGAAAGAATTATTATACAGTTTTCCAGTGGGCCTCAGGAAGTGATTGGCCTTGATGTTTGAGACATGTATTTAAATCAAACCAGCAAAAGTAGAATAAACTATTCGAAGCATGTTTTTGAACTCTCTACCAGTGCAGTACATAAATCACTTCAGGCCCATAGGCTGAGAACACAAAAGGATCCAACTTCAGACATAAAGGAAAACCATCTAAAGACAGGGAGGAATTTTAATTAAATTTGGAGTGCACGTCAAAGCACCGAGTCAAAGCATTAGCTGTGCTCTGCATGGACGATGATTGACTTTAAATTCACCATGCCTCAGCCAGGAAAACTCAGCACGCCTCCGGGAGCCTCACATACAAGACAGCCCTTCTAGGAAAGACTGAATTCTTTTTGCTTCTTTAAATGGAATCAGTCAGAACATTTGCTTTTCACATTAAAGTGTTTTTTTTTTAACACAGTTTTTTTTTTTGAAAGTTCTAGGAAAGCGGGAGCATGGTCTTGTACCTGTAATTCCATCACTCGCGGAGCTAGTCTAGTGGAATCAGTTCAAGAGTAGTCTGGGTTGCTTAGAAGGTTCCCTGTAAGCCTGAGATGTAATGATATTTGACCTCAAAAATGAAAACAAAACACAATCCATAAAGCAAAAGGAAATATTAATAGAAAACAATATTGATAAGCATGGATGGGCATAGCAAAAATAGTATATGGATAAAAGGAGGATTTTTTTAATCAAATATTTTTATAACTTTTTCCTGCTTACTCTACTTCAATTTCATTATTAGATTCCAATAAAAGTCTTAGCATAGATACAGCAGCATATTATTACATATGAATGTGAATGGTATGTCAATAGTAAAACTTCTTACACAAATACACTTAATCATTTTAATATAAAATTTGAGTCATATGCATATAAACTTTTTTGTTTAAAATTACAATGTTATAAATATTTTCCCTAGATCATGTAGCTTTTTTAAATCATGAAGAAACATTTCATACTTTATTTGAATCAGTGCCATAATACATACACCTCAAAGAAGAAGGAAGAGTGAGAGACAGACAGAAAGGAAAGTCAAATGCTGGGAAACAGGATGCCACAGCAGCGAGAAGGATAGAGGGAGAAGGAGATCCAGAGAAATGCAAAAGGAAACATAAATAATTCACAGGGATGATTATGAGTGGACGCAGTTTTCAAATTATTTTGACTCCAAATTGCTTTTTTCTAAATTTGCGTTTGTTGGACACTTTGTTAATAAAAGAAGAATGCTTTAAGTTTCTGCTGCTCTTCACATAATTTGTGGAGAACATTCTTTACAAGACCTGGGTCTCTTAATTCTTGCTTCCTGACAATGGTTGTGAGCTTCATCAGCAAGTGGCTGGAGGGGGTGAACCATCTTACTGCCCTGTGTCACAGTGATCCCATGCCAGCAAGATGACTCTCCTGTCCTAGAGTGGTTTAAATATATATAAGTCATCATACCTACCTTCATTTAGGCATTGCAGGAACGTTTGCATATCTGCAATTGCTAAAGCCATTCTACTCTCTGTCTTCTAAAATGAGTTAATTTGATTCCAGTTTAAAAACAAATCAATCTACAAAGAAGTTAAAGAAATACAAGAACTCGTTAGTTTTTTTGAAAGTTTTTACAAGGTGTCTGATCATATTCTCACCCCAACTCTTCCCAGATCTATCCCAATTCCTCACCCATTCAACCATGTAACTTTTAAATTCCTTTTCAGACCATTCAAGAGCAATTTGTATGTCCCAAATATTCTTACACATGCCTTCTTCCATTGGAGCTTGGTCAACTTAAACTAGGGCTACACTCTTAGAAAAGCTAACAGCTGACAATAATCCCCTTTTCCACATTACTACATGTCAATTTTAATAAATTCTCCAAACATTTTATGATTTGCTAATGGCTTCTCATACCAAAGGATACAATATCCTTCTCATTTCTATGAGAATATAGAAATATAATGGCAATCTAAGCCACAACACTTCCTCTGCTTGTTCTCCCTGTCAGCCCATACTCTCCATACATCGTTTCCTCCATTTTTTCATCCCCTGTTCTGTACCTCTCTAGGGGATCTTTCCCCAAAGTGTCAGATGTTAGTTGTAGAAACTACTAAGCTCATACTTTAATCATGACTCCTGATTAGTTTTTAATCATTCTATATTGCTTGCCTCTTCTCAGTCACAGTTATAACTGTTCAAATATTCACGTTTTTATCATTAATTCAAAGTTCAGAACAAAGTCCCATTTCCACAGTTGATTCATCATTTTTTATAGGTCCACTTCATTTTTGCAGTATTGACATTTTGAACAGTGTATTTCTGTGGAAAATTTTTTTGTTTTAGATCTTCTCTCTCTCTCTCTCTCTCTCTCTCTCTCTCTCTCTCTCAATATATATATATATATATATATATATATATATATATATATATATATATATATATACACACACACACGTGTGTGTGTGTGGGGGGTGTGTGTGTGGGTGTGTGTGTGTGGGTGTCTGTTACAAGCACAAAACCTCTCTAAGGTTGGCTGTAATGCCATTCTGAGTTTATAGACAAGGCACAAAAGTTTTATGCCCCAGTTCCTGGGCTGCCAGCCCTTAATAGCTGCAGCTACAAGTGTTCCATCACCCCATGTACCAGCATGTACTGTAAGATTAAGATATTTGATACAGACCGTAGGCAACTCTAGGTTATGTAATACATAGGATCCAGAACTTACAAATGAGAGAAAACATGAGATACTTATTTTTGTATGTCTGACTTTGTTTTTTTAATATAATCTCCAGCTGTATCTATTTCTCACAGAGAACACAATTTCATCCTTCATAGCTGACTAAAACTCAGTTGACTATATATGTCACATTTTTTATACATCTGCTGACAGACTAATTCCTAGCATAGTTATTGTAATTAGTGCTACAATAAACATCACCCCTCCCAGTCACTCCCACCATTGTTCTCCAACACCCCTCCTTTCTCCATTCAGGGGGTGGACCACTTGGTATGCCCTGACCTTGGCACACTAAGTCTCTGCAGGGTGAAGCAAGCACATCCTCTCCCACTGAAGCCAGACAAAGTAGTGCAGCTAGAAGAATACATCCAAATATAGGCAACAGCTTTTGGAATAGCCCCTGCTTCAGTGTTTTGGGACACACATGAATACTAAAATGTATAACTGCTACATATGTGCAGATAATCCTAGGTCTAGCCCATGTATGCTTTTTGGTTGGTGGTTTAGTGACCACCAACCTCAAGGTTGGTGATCACCCCAACCTTATGAGAGCCCTAAGGATTCAGGTTAGCTGACTCTGTTGGTCTTCCTGTGGTATCCCTATTCCCTTTGTTGTCACAATCCTTCCTCCTGTACTTCCACAACAGTCCCAAAGCTCAATCCACTGTTTCACTGTGGGTGTTTGCATCTATCTGAGACAGCTGCTGTGTAGAGCCTCTTCATGGACAGCCATGCTAGACACCTATCCATACGCATAACAGAATATCGTTAGTCAAGGATTGGAGCTTGTCCGTGAGATGAGTCTCAGATTGGGCTGAATATTGGTTGGTCATTCTTCCGGTCTCTGCTCCATCTTTGACCTTGTGTTTCTTGTAGACAGGACAAATTTTGGGTCAAAAGATTTGTGAGTGGCTTGATGACCTTATCCCTCCACTGGTCTTGTCTGGCTAAGAAGGTAGCCTCTTTAGGTTCCATATCCCCAATGCTACTAGTCATAACTAAGGTCACCTGCATTGATACTTGGGTGATAGAGCCAAGTATCCCAGCGCTCTGTCATGTCCTGGAGAAGTCCCCCACTCTCTACCCCTGTCAATTGCAGATTTCCATTCATTCTTATGACCACCAGACCCTCTTTCTTGTCCCTCCTCACACCTAATCATGAACCCTGAGTTCCTCTTCCCACCCCTTTCCCACCAACTACCCTCTCTCCATCTGCCTTTTTTTTGACTATTTTATAATCCTATCTAAGTGAGATTCAAGCATATGTGTTTGTGACTTCCTTCTTGTTTAGGCTCCTTTTGTGAAGTATAGCATGGGTATTCTATAGTTTATGGCTAATATCCACTTTTAATTCAGTATATACCATGCATGTTCTTTGTGGACTCAGTTACCTCACCCAGGATGATATTCTCAACTTCCATCCATTTGTCTGCAAAATTCATGCTATCTTTGTTTTTAATAACTGAATAATATTCCATTGTGTAGAAGTACCACATTCTCTTTGTCCGTTCTTCAATTGAGGAACATCTAGGTTACTTAAGTTTCTAGCTATTATGAGTAAAGCTGCTTTGAACATAGTTGAGTATGTATCTTTTTAGGATGATGGAGAATCTTTTGGGTATATGCCCAGGAGTGAAATAGCTGGGTCTTGAGGTAGAACTGTTCTCCCTTTCTGAGAAAGTGTCGAGTTGATTTTCAAAGTGGTTGTACAAGTTTGCAGTCCCACCAAAAATGGAAGAGTGTTCCTTTTGCTCCACACACTGTCCAGTGTGTGTTATCACTTGATTTTGTTTTTATCTTAGCTCTTCTGGTGTGTGTACGCTGGCATCTCACACTTGTTTTGATTTCATTTCTCAGATGACTAAGGACTTAACATTTCTTTAAGTGTTTCTTGGTCATTTCAGATTCTTGTGTTGAAATGTATCTATTTAGCACTGTGCCTGATTTTTTTTAATTGGTTATTTCAATTGTTGGTACATAACTTATTGAGTTGTTTAGAAATTTTGGATATTAGACCCCTGTGAAAGGAAGTGTTGGTGAAGATCCTTTTCCAATATGGAGGATGCCTATTTGACCAGTTGACAGTGTCCTTTACCTTACTTTGCGGTTTCATGAGGTCCCCATTTATGCATTGTTTTTTATTGGATATTTTATTTATTTACATTTCAAATATTAACCCTTTCCTGGTTTCCCTTCCAGAAACCCCCTATCCCTTCCACCTTCACCCTGCTTCTATTTGGGTGCTCTCCCACCCACTCACCCACTCCTGCCTCCCTGCCCTGGCATTCCCATACACCGGGGTATCAAGCCTTCACAGGACCAAGGCCCTCTCCTCCCATTGTTCCCTATAAGGCCATCCTCTGCTACATATGAGGCTAGAGCCATGGGTCACTCAATGTGTACTCTTTGGTTGGTGATTTAGTCCCTGGAAGCTCTGGGGAGTCTAGTTGGTTGATATTGTTGTTCTTCCTATGGGATTGCAAACTCCTTCATCTCCTTCAGTCCTTTCTCTAACTTTTCCATTGGGGACCCTGTGCTCAGCTCAATGTTTGGCTGTAAGCATCCACTTCTGGATTTGTCAGGCTCTGTCAGAGATTCTCAGGAGACAGGTATATGCATTGTTGAGCCTGAGGCATTGATGTCTGTTCAGGAAATTATCTCCTGTATCAATGTTTTCAAGAGAATTTCTCACTTTTTCATCTATGAGAATAAGTGTATCTGGTTTTATGTTGAGGTCTTCCATCCACTTGGCCTTTAGTTTGCTGAAGAGTGATTTATATGGATCTATTTTCAATCTTCTACATGCAGACATCCAGCAGCATTTGTGGACAATGTTTTTGTTTTTGCATTGTATGGTTTTGGCTTTTTTTTTTCAGAGACCAAGTGTCCCTAAGTATGTGTGGTTCCTTTCTAATTATTTTACTTGATTCCATTGATTAATGTGTCTGTCTCTGTACCAATACCATGCAGTTTTTATTCCTGTTGCATTGAGTGCAGCTTAAGGTCAGGGATGGTGATTCCTTCCAAAGTTCTTGTATCATTCAGGATTGTTTTGTCTATCCTGGCTTTTTTGGTTTTCCATATGAAGTCAAGAATTGGAATTTTAATGGGAAATTTATTGAATCTGTAAATTGCTTTTAGTAAGATGGGCAGTTTTACTATGTTAATGCTACCTATTCATGGGCCTGGGAGATCTTTTCATCTTCTGATATATTCTTTACTTTCTTTCTTATGGGACATGAAGTTCTTGTCATATAGATCTTTTCTTAATTGGTTAGTGTTATGCCAAGATATTTTATATTATCTGTGACTATAAAGATTATTGTTTTCCTTATTTCTTTCTTGTCCTGCCTATCATTTGTATAAATAAGGGATTTTGATTTTCTTGGGTTAATTTTCTATCCAGTCACTTTCCTGAAGGTTCCTATCAATGTAGGAATTCTCTGGTAACATTTTTGGGGTCATTTTTGTATACTGTCATATTATCTGTAAATAGCAATACTTTGAACTTATAGTCTTATTGCTCTAGCTAGAAATTCAAGTACTATTTTGAATAGATAAATAGTAGATCAACCACCTTGTCCCTGGTTTTAGTGTAGTTACTTTAAGTTTCTTTTCATTTAGTTTGATGTATATTGCTTTGGTTGTGTTTAAATGTGTTCCTTATAGTCCTGATCACTCTAATACTTTCAATATGAAGGAGTGTTGAATTTTTTCAAAGGCTTTCAGTGTCTCTTGAGATGATCATGTGATTTTTATTTCTTTCTGTTTGTTTATATTATGAATTTGGTGATAGGTTTGCATATGTTGAACCATCTCTGCATCCCTCAGATGAAGCCAGGGTGGATATTTTTAAAACCCTGGATTCAGTTTATGAGTGTTTTATTGAGTATTTTTACATCAACATCCATAAGAGAAATCTGAAGTTCTCTTTCTTTGAATGATTTAGGTATAAGGGTGACTATGGCTTCATCAAAACACTATTGGCAGTGTTCCTTCCATTTCTGTCTTGTAGAACAGTTTGAGTAGTACTAGTATTACCTCTTATTTGAGAGTGTGATAGAAGTCTTTACTAAGATCATCTGTCCCTGGGGTTTGGGGGATGACTTTTGATGACTGCTTCCATATCTTTCGAAATTATGGGGCTGTTTAAATACTTTACCACATCTTGATTTAATGTTGATAAGTAGTATCTGTCTAGAAAATCATCCTCTTCCTTAAGGTTTTTCAGATGGAGTATAAACTTTTGAAGTAAGACCTAATAATTTTTTTTAATTTCCTTAGTGTGTGTTGTGTGTTGTTATTTCTCCGTTATCATTTTTTTTTTTTTTAATTTGGACACTGTCTCTCTATCTTTGGCAGTTACACTAAGTGTTGATCTTCTTGATTTTCTTAAAGAACCAGCTCTTGGTTTCATTGTTTTTTTTTAAATTGTTTCCTTTGTTTCTATTTGTTGATATCTGCCCTAATTTTGTTTTGATATTTCCTGTCTTCTACTTCTCTTTGCTGTGCTTTCTTCTTCTTCTTCTTCTTCTTCTTCTTCTTCTTCTTCTTCTTCTTTCTTCTTCTTCCCCCTCCTCCTCCCCTTCCTCCCCTCTTCCTCCTACTCTTGCTCCTCCTCCTCCTCCTCCTCCTTCTTCTTCTTTTTTGAGCTTTCAGGTGTACTTTTAAATTGCTGGTATAAGTAATTTATAATTTCTTTATGGAGTCATTTAGTTCTCTTTCCTCTTAACATTGCTTTCCTTGTGTCTCATGAATTTGGGTATGTTGTGTTTTCATTTTTATTGAATTCTAGAAAGTATTTAATTTCTTTATTTCTTGCTTGACCCAAAGGTTATTAAGTTGTTTAATTTTCATTAGTGTGTAAGCTTTCTGTTGCTTCTGTTGTTGTTGAAGTCCAGCTATAATGCATGATGGTTTAATAAGACAGAAGGTGTTATTTCAATTTTCTTGTTTCTGTTGAGGCAGAGAAGAAAGTATATTCTTTTTTTGTTGGATTAAATATTCTGTAGATGTTCATTTGATTCATATTATCTGTGAGTTTCATTATTTCTATGTTCTATGTATAGGATAACCTGTTAACTGGTGTTAGTGGAGTGTTGAAATATCCCACTATTAATGTGTGTGGTTTGATGTACGAAGCTTTAGAAATTTTTTTTTTATAAATATTGATTCCCTTGTGTTTGGGACATGGATGTCATAACTGAGATCTCATCTTGGTAGATTCTTCCTTTGATGAGTGTGCAGTGTCCTTCCCTGTCTCTTTTAATAAATTTTAGTTGAAAGGCTATTTTATTAGATACTAAAATGAATATTTCTAGCTTGCTTCTTGGGTCCTTTTTCTTGGAAAACTTTTTTCTAGTCCTTTCCTCTGAGATAATTTGTATCTTGATTGCTGAGGTATGTTTCTTATATGCAGAAGAGTGATGAGTTATGTTTTTGCATCCATTCCGTTAGCTTGTGTTTCTATATTGGGGAATTAAGACCATTGATGTTGAGAAATATTAATGTCCAGTCATTGATTATTAGTTCCTGTTATGTTGATGTTGGCAGTGTGTGTGTGTGTGTGTTTGTGTGTGTGTGTGTGTGTGTATCTATGTGTATCTCTGGGCTTCCCTTGTTTTTGCTGGTACAGAATATTTCCTGAGTGTTCTTGGATGTAGTTATCCTCCTTGGGTTGTACTTTTCCTTCTAGTATTTTCTGTAGGGATGGATTGGTAGATAGATATTCTTCAAATATCTTGCTTTCTCCATCTATAGTGATTGAGAGTTTTGTTGGACATAGTAGTCTAGATTGGCATCTGTGGTTTATAGAGGTTGTAAGATATCTGTCTACACCCTCCTAGAATCTCTGTTGATAAGTAAAGGTGTAATTCTGATAGGTCTGTCTTTGTATATTACCTGCCTTGTATCCTTTGTAGCTTTTAATATTCTTTCTTTGTTCTGTAGATTTTGTGTTTTTATTATTATGTGGAAGGAGGATTTTCTTTTCTGCTCCAGTCTAATTGGTGTTATCTTAACTTCTTGTATGTTTATAAGCATCTCTTTCTTTAGATGGGGAAAGTTTTCTTCCATGCTTTTGTCGAAAATATTTCTGGGCCTTGTTTTAAGTACATTGGCATTTCCATATGGCAGCAGTTAACTGATATTATGCTTTCTTGCTGATGGGTTTCTATGGAGTTCCATATATGTAAGATACTGAGACAGCAGCTTTGGGCATACCCAGTGAAGGATATCACTTGTGGTTTATTCTAGATTGATGACATTTTTTTTTTTTTTTTTGTAGCCTGGATCTTCTACCCCAGTGGTGATTGTTGCCCATCATTTTCTGTCCTGTCCCATCAATATGATTTTCCTACAAAGCATCTCTAAATAAACAAGAACATGTTCTATTCCTTTTCTCAAAGGACTATACTCTATTATATAAGGAATTCCAGGACCCTAATAGCTCTCATCTTCCTGTGTGAGGAGTATGTATGAACGATACATAAAACACTAACTCAGACTTTATCAGTAGTCAGTGCTATGCTATATAAATATGAAAGATACTAGCATACATATACAAAACATATTGATGTGCATTCTGTACTTTTGATTGAGTAATTCAGCTTCTAGAGTTAATTTACTCTTAATATTCTACAAGTTATAAATTTTTAAAAAGTCTTCCTAATTTGAATTTTAATGATATTTTATTTATTCTTTGAATATATTATACAATGTAATTTGAACATTTTATGTCTGTTTTCCAATGCCTTTCATGACCACTTTCTCCCCTCCTGTCTATGACCACCTAGCCTGGAGATCTTTCTTTTTCTCTTTCTTTGTTTCTTTCTTTGTGTCTCTTTCTTTCTTTCTTTTTTTCTTTCTTTCTTTCCTTCCTTCCTTCCTTCCTTCCTTCCTTCCTTCCTTCCTTCCTTCCTCCCTTTCTTTTCTTCCCTTAGTTAATCTAGTTTGTTTCTCAACTAGTGTTAGGAGTAAATCCTACTCCTGTATGTAATTGACCTACTAGGCATCACATCATTAAAGAAAACTTTCCTTGTCCCAGGAGTTACTAAAGCTGTGGTAGCATCATTACTGCCTCAAGAATCTACCATTCTCAAACTTTTACAGGACTTGAAGTAATCCACCTTATCTCCCCATCATGCCTGGTTGATTATATAACCTTGCCAATGGATCTTGGAATTCTGTAATCTTCAGTAATTTCCAGAATCTTGTGAGTTACTTACTTTTGATTTCCATTGAGTTTTCATCCAGGATAGAATGTTTCAATACGGAGAAAATTGCTACAGAATACAAGTATATCTCATGGCTTTACCTGGTACAAAGATGGCAGAAAAAAATTCTTTGTGTAACAGAGATATTTTAAAAGTGAGCCTTGTTATCATAAGGGTCTACCTTGAGAGCAGAGCAGTGATTCTCACTGTAGGCCATTATGCTAAGTTTATTTGGTGCTGAGGATCAAACCCAGGGTTTTATACATGGTAACCAAAGACTCTACCAGCAGAGTTCTGTGTTCAGAGCCAAGTTATTTTTGCGTAATTACTGTTTATTATTTTCAAGTATACATCATCACATACACAAACATTATATTAAAAAGTATACTTGAGTTTTGTGAGAAGAAACAGAATATATCAAAATAACCTTAAATTTCATTTCTAATCTCATTGTAAGTACTAGTCAGAAGCATTGTAATTAGCTATCTTTGTTGTGCTTTATCTTTCAGAATATTCTCTTACTGGGGAATATTTAGCAATTTAGGCATTGCCCCTCCCAAGTGAATGGAAAAAATGAAACAAACCTCATAAAACAATTAGACAGAGAAATCCAATCACAGGAAATCAAACTTGATAGCTAGGCCACTCTACCTGAATCTCAGTTGTTTTGATATTTGTCTTCCTATATTGTTTCTGGAAAAAATTTGCTTATATTGAGAGCTTCTGAAGTCTGATTCAAATTTATATGAGTTTTTCCTTCTAAAATGTGATGCTCTTCTCTGCCTTAAGCATTTTTAATAGTAGAGTCTCAAACAAATAAACTATAAATGCTAAAAGTATGGAAGCTGTGCAGTTCTAGACAACAAAATAGATTTGCACATACGACTCCCCTTGTATGTTATATAAAACGGTCAAACTGTGTGCTCTTTTTGATGGTTTTTCTATTTTATTCTGTTTCTTCTTTTTAAACTAGTTATTCTATATAACAGGCTTTTTGTTATGTTAATGGCTACACTGAATTATTATATCAAAATTTTTCAAAAATACTATTTAATTAGTGTTGTGTACCAATGTGTACTTTATTTTTCTATTTACAAAGTTGACTCTTTGCTATAAATTTTTTAAAAATTAATTAATTGTTTTTTACATCCCAATCACTGCTCCCCAGTGCCCACTTTACAGGGTCCTTCTGTCAACTCCTTCCCCTTCTCCCTGGGAGGGTACCTCCTGGGGGATAACCCAACTTGGCTCACTAATTCTCTGCAGTGTTAGGCACATCCTCTCCCACTGAGGCCAGACAAGGTAACTTTGTTGGAAAACAGATTTCACAGGCAGACTATATTTTCAATTATAGCCTACAGGGATCCTCCTGGCCTGGAGAGGGTAGTGACAGGGGCACAGAGTAGGACTCTGGTGATCTACGTATCTGCCTGGGGCCCCTGTCCAGCCTATGTATATTCCATGGATGCTGGCTCAGTCTCTGAGAGGTTCTAAGGGTCCAGGTTAGTTGACTCTGTTGGTCTTCTTTTGGAGATTCTATCCCCTTCAATCCTTCCCCAAACTCTTCCAGAAGTGTCCTCAATTTCTTTCCAATATTTGTCTATGGGTATCTCCATCTGTTTCAGCCAGCTCCTATCTGCAAGCATAACAGAGTGTTATCAATCAATTGTTTTATTATACACCAATAAGAAACATATTGAGAAAAAACCTCAGTGAAACAATCATATTCACGATGGTGTCAACAAAATAAAATACCCCAATGAAGGAGATGAGAAGATTTACAATGAAAATGTTAAAACACCGAGGAAAGGAATTGAGTAAGATACTAGGAGATGGTAAGACACTAATGGATAGGCAGAATTAATACATTAAAATTGTTATATTACCAAAAGTAATCTATAGATTTACAGCAAACTATCCAAATTCCAATGTTATTCATCATAAAACAAAAATATAATTTTAAATTTTATGAAAGCATAGAATACCCTGAATAGGCAAAGAAATCTTGAGCACAGAGAACATTACCTGAGGACCACAGTCACTGCTTTGTGGATATACTACTAAGCCACAGGGAATAAAAACAGCAAAGTATTAACAACAAAGAAAGCAAGGGGGAGATTGTTATTGGACAGAAGAGGACCCAGTACGTACTGAGCATGCCTATAATTACCTGGTAGTTGAATTGATTTACTTTTAATTTTTTGAGACTTCCTTTTTTTTTATTCAATAATCCTTTTCTTTTTCACTCTAGTAGTTATCCCCTCCAGGTTTGTGCTCTGACAGTTCCTCATCCCATACCTTCTGCCTTGTCTCCAAGAGAATGTCCCATCCCCCAACCTCACCCCAAAAGACCTCCCGACTCCCTGGGGCTTCAAGTCTCTCCAGGGTCAAGAGCATCTTCTCTCACCGAGGGCACACCAGGCAGTCCTCTGCTGTACTGTGTCAGGGGCCTCATATCAACTGTTTTATGCTGTCTGTTTGGTAGTTCTATGTCTGAGAGATCTCAAGGTGGGGTGGGGGATCCAGATTAGTTGAGAATGCTGGTATTTGTATGGGGTCACCCTCCTCCTCAGGCTCTTCTAGCTTTTCCCTAATTTAACACCAGGGATCCCTGGCTTCCGTCCACCCGTTGGACGTAAGTATCTGTCTTTGTCTCAGTCAGCTGCTTGTTGGGCCTCTATCAGAGGACACCTATGCTAGGCTCTTGTTTGTAAGCACAGCATAGCATCAGTAATAGTGTCAGATGCAATATAAGAAATTGATATATTAATAAAAGACATGTTAAATCTAAAAATTACTGACACAAAACATCCAGGAAAACTGAGATACCATGAAAAAATCTAACGTAAGAATAAAAGGAATAGAAGATGAAGACTACAGGCTCCAAAGACCAGAAAATATTCTCAACAAAATCATAAAAAAAAATCCCAACCTAATGAAAGAAATACCTATAAACATATAAGAAGCTTATAGAACTTCAATTATACTAGACTAGAAAAGAAAATCCTCCCACCATACAATAATCAAACTACAAAATTTATAGGAAAAAGAAAGACTTTTAAAAGAAGCCAAAGGAAAAAGCAGGTAAAATACAAAGGCAGACCTATTAACGTGCACCGGACTTCGAAACAGAGACTCTACAAGCTTCAAGGGCCTGCTCATATATCTTGCAATCTTTAAAAAAATAGATATGATCCTAGACTACTACACTTAACAAGGCACTCAATCACTGTAGATGGAGAAAACAAGATATTTCGATAAAAACTCTAATTCAAATAATATCTACCAGAAATCTGGCCCTACAAAAAATACTAGATGGAAATTTCAACCCAAGGATGATAACTACATTCAAGAAAAGACAGGAAATAAATAATTCCATACCAGGAAAATCAAGAAAAACACACAAACTCTCTCTCTCTCTCTCTCTCTCTCTTTCTCTCTCTCTCTCTCTCTCTCTCTCTCTCTCTCTCTCTCTTTTGCACACACACACACACACACACACACACACACACACACACACACACATATACACACACACTCTACCACCACCAATATAAAAAAACAGGAAATAACAATTACTGGTCAGTAATATCTCTCAACATCAATGGACTCAATTCCCCAATAATAAGACACAGGTTAACAGAATGGATGCAAACGCAGAATCCATCATTCTGCTGCATGCAAGAAACACACCTCAGGCATAAAGATAGACTTTACTTCAGAGTAAAGAGTGAAAAAAAATTTTCAAGCAAACAGACCCAAGAAAAAATCTGGAGTAGCCATTCTAATATCTAAGAAAATAGACTTTCAACCAAAATAAATTAAAAGAAACAAGGAAGGACAGTTTATACCCATCAAAGGAAAAATCTCTCAAGATGTGATCTTAATTCTAAACATCTATACCCAAACACATGCTCACCCACATCTGTAAAAATAAAAAAAATGAACCCCATACATTACCAGTGGGAGACTTCAACACCTCACTATCACCAATTAACAAGACTTCCAGGTAAAAAATAAAACAGAAAAATAATGAAACTAACAGATATTATGAATCAAATCGACCTAACAGGTGTCAATAAAATAAAATACAAAGGAATATACATTCTTCTAAACAATCCATGTGTCCTTCTCCAAAATTGAGCATATTGTTATTAATACCAATACTTCTCAAACTACTCCACAAAGTAGAAACAAAAGGAAGACTGCTAAACTCATTCTTTGATGCCACAGCCACCCAGGTACCTAATCCACACAAAGAGTCTACTAAGAAAGAAAACTTCAGACTGGTTTCTGATAAGAACATTGATGCAAAATATATGCAATAGAATAATCAAAAACAGAATCCAGGAATACATCAATGACATTATCAACAAGATCAAGTAGGCTTCATCCCAGGTATGAAGAGATAGTTTAATATACAAAAATCAACAAAATCCACCATATAAGCAAATTGAATGGAAAAAGTCACAAGATTAACTCGTTATGTAAAAAGCATTTCATAAAATCCAACAATTATTTATGTGAAAGGTTTTAGAGAAATGAATACTGGGCATATATGTAAACATAAAGCAATATACAGCAAGAAAATACCATTGTGCTAAATGGAGAAAAACATAAAGCAATTCCAGTAAAACATGGCTAAAGCTTAAATTGCACATTGATCTCCACACATTAGTAGTGAGAGATTTTAACTCCACTCTCACCAATTAACAGGACATCCAGAAAAAGCAAAACTGAGAAATAATGAAACAAGACAAGGCTGCCCACCTTTTCCCTATCTATTCAATATAGTACTTGAAGTTTTAATAAAGGCAATAAGACAGCAAAAGGAGATCAAGGGGGTACAAATTGGCAAAAAAGAAGTCCAGGTATCACTATTAGCAGATGACATGATAGTATAAATAAGCAACCCCCAAAAGTGCTACCAAAGAACTCGAACTCCTGATAAATATCTTCAGCAAGATGGCTGGATGTAAAATTGACTCAAAGAAACCAGTAGCCTCCTTTATATAAATGAAAAAGAGACTGAGAAAGAAATTAGGGAAACAACACCCTTTACAATAGCTGTGAATAATATAAAATTTCTTGGTATAATTGTACTAAGCAAGAAAAAGATCTGTGTAACAAGGATGTCATGTCCTTGAAGGAATAAATTGAAAAAGATATCAGAAGATGGAAAGATCTCCCATGGTCATGTACAGGTAGGATTTACAGAGTAAAAATGACCATCTTAGCAAAAACAATTTACTGATTCAATGAAATTCCCATCAAAATTCCAACTAAATTTTATAGACCTCTAAAGATCAATTTTCAACTTCATATAAGAAAATAGTAAACCCAGATATTCAAACCAATTCTGAAGAATAAAAGAACTTTGGGAGGCATCACCATCCCTGACCTTAAGCTGTATTGAGCCGGGCAGTTAATCCCAGCACTTGGGAGGCAGAGACAGGCGGATTTCTGAGTTCGAGGCCAGCCTGGTCTACAGAGTGAGTTCCAGGACAGCCAGGGCTACACAGAGAAATGCTGTCTCGAAAAACAAAACAAAACAAAAAAAAAAAAGGAAGATCTGCCTCCTGTGACATGGCCACCAGGGCTACCTGGACTACCAGTGACCTAGATAAGTCAACAATTCAGCAGACGGGGCCAAGTAATCCTTCTACACTCCACATTTGTAAAAAAAAAAAAAAAAAAAAGCAATAGTGATTTAAAAATTAACTGTATTGGTAGAGAATCAGACAAGTTGATCAATGGATTCAATTCAAGGCACAAAAATAAGCCCATACCCCTATAGAAACTTGATTTTTTGATGAAGAAGCCTAAAGCATACAGTGTAAAAATAGAAGTATCTTTCACAAATGGTGCTGAACTAACAGGATGTCTACATGTAGAAGAGTGAAAATCGATCCTAGTTACCGCTCTGCATGAAACTCAAGTCTAAGAGGATCAAGGAACTCAACATAAAATGAGATACACTAATTCTCATAGAAGAGAAAGGGTAAAACTCTCCTGAAAGAATTGGTACAGGAGACAGTGTCCTGAACAGAACACCAATGCCTCAGGCTCTAAGATCAGCAATTGATAAATTCATCATCATGAAATTGCAAATCTTCCTTAATGCAAAGTACATCGACTGCAGGGCAAATTAGTGGCCTAAAAATGGTCAAGTATCTTCACCAATGCTACATCTGATAGAGGACTAATATCCAAAATTTGAAAAAAAAAAAACCCTAAAGAATCTCAACACAAAAAAAACTAAATAATTCAATTTAAAAAGGGAATATAGAGAATTCTCAACAGTGGAATCCTGAATGACCAAGAAGCATTTAAAGAAATGTTCAGTTTTCTTAATTTCATTTACACAATGGAATGTTGCTCAGCTATTAAGAAAGAGGACATCCTGAGTTTTGAAGGCAATTGGACAGTACTGGAAAACACCCTGAGTGAGGTAATTCAGACCCAAAAAAAGACAAGCAGGGTATTTCGTCACTAATAAGTGAATATTAGCCAAAAAATGTACAGAACACCCAAGATACAGTCCACAGAACTCAAAGGTTAATAAGCAGGAGGGCACAACTGAGGAGTTCTCAATCACACTTGAGAGGGAGAAGAAAGCATCTCAGGAGGGGGAGAGGGAGAGACTGCAGTGGGAAAGAGGACAGGAAGGGGAAAGGGTGAACATGGATCAGGTATTGGGTCGGGAAAAGGACTGAAGCCCTGAGGGCCAGCAGAAGGAATGGAAACAGGCAACCTCAGGACATAGGAGATGGGGGAACCCTCCATAATGTACCAGAGACCTGGGACATGAAAGGCTCTCAGGACTCAAATGAAGGGACCTTATATGAAATGACCTACAGTGGCGAGAGGGATCTTGTAGAGCCTACCTCTAGCAGAAAGACAGTGCTTCAAATGAGGGGTGGGGTTGCCATCCCACACTCAAAAATTCTGACTCATAATTGTTCCTCTCTGAAAGAACTGCAGGGGCAAAAATGGAGAAGACTTGTAACAACATCCCACAAAGATCCTTGCTCACTGTGTTCATAAAGCTTTCTTTGTAATAACCAGAAACTGAAAAAGAATTCTAAATGTTCCTCAGCTGAAGAATGATTAAAACAAAAAGTAATACAAACCAAAAAATGTGGTACATCTACACATTGGAATAGTAATCAGCTATTAAAAACAAACGTATAATGAATTTTGCAGGCAAATAGATCAAACTCGAGGTCATCATCCTGACTGAGGTAACTCAGTCCCAAAATAACATGCACGGTATGGACTCACTTAGAAGTATATATTAGCCATAAAATGCAGATACCATGTAACAGTCAACAGACTCAAAGAAGCTAAAAAAGAAGGCCAAGAGGGTACCTCAATTTAGAGGGAGAATAAAATACAAGAGTCAGATGGAGGGAGAGTACTGTGAGGTACGGTGGTTGGAAGGTGAAGTATAAGGTCTAGCTCCAGGTAAGAGAAGGACAGCAGAAATGGCTAGATGGCCATGAAAAGGAACAGACATTTGCAACTGACTGGGGTGAGAAGATGGTGGGCATCTGAAGAACAAGACAGAGACCTGAGGCAAATGAGGCATACAAGAATAAAAAAAAAATGACCTTAGCTGTGACTCGCTACACTGGGGATATGCAACCTGAAGAGGCTCCACCTCCAGTCAGGCAGAAACTCCATTAGAACTATAGAGACACCAACCCATCCACAAAGCTTTCAACCAAAAATTTATCCTATCTATAAGAAATGTATGCATATGCATGGGGAATGGAGCAGAAACTAAGGGAATGGACAAGCAATAACCAGCCCACCTTGAGACCATGGGCAAGCACCAATTGCCTAACATTAATTACTAACAATATTCTTTTTTTGCTTCCACACAGGGACAAGTTGTCCTCTGAGAGGTTCTGCTCACCAGATGACAGACAGAAATAGCCACCCACAATCAATGGATCGAGCTTGGGGACTCTTATAGAAGAATAGGAAGGATTGCTTAGAGGCCCCTAATGGATAGGAACTCCAGAGGAAGACCAAGAGAGTCAACTAACATGGAGCCTTGGGGCTCTCAGAGCCCTATTCCACTGACCCACCAAACACAATATACACAAGCTGGACCTATACCTCCCCACACATATGTAGCAAATGTGCAGCCTGGTTTTCATGTGAGTCACAAATAACTGGAATGGGGGCTGTATTAGAAGCAGTTGGCTATCTTTGTGGAGTGTTCTAGCTGGGCTACTTTGCTGACTTTAATGGGAGATGAAGCATCTAACTTGCAGAGACTGAAGAACTAGGATGTGTTGGGGGAAGAAATAAATAAAGCAAAAAAGAAAAGGAGTCACAGAAGTGAGGAGTTGAATTACAAGGACAAGCCACACATGGCAAAAACCTGTATTTCCCTAGAGGCATGTGAATAACAACAGCTGAAGCAAATTCACACCTATATTACCTCTGGGAGGAGCACAAAAACATTCCAAGAACAAGTCTGTGTTTGAAGAAACCTAGGCCACAAGGTTCACATCTTGTTCTCTTGGAGCTTTCTCACAAGCACTCAGGATTCTGCCATAACTCCATTCTTGAACTGTGTTCTGAACGCATGCATAACTATGTTCAGAGCGAGCATGACTTACCATGGAGTATCTTCAGTTTATTATACATTGTTCAAGAGGAACAAACTGATTCTGTCAGCCCTACAAAGTGAATTCTATTATGTTTGAATTATATTCAAATTTATAATTGTTAATAGAGAGATAATATTTGAAGACTAAACATTTTTTTTTAATCTTTTGTGTAGGTGCTTGTTGTAAAGGAGAAAGTAGAATTATATTTAAATACAGAGAAAAACATCTGTATAATCACAATCACCATTAACCAACCGAAATACTGAAAACTTGCATCAGTGGATATTTTGGTCTTTTCCTCAATGTATCAAATCCCACATTACAAAATTTATCAATACATATTTTGAATAATTCTAAAAAGTAATGCCTATATGCAGTGTTCAAATTTTGCAATAAAGATTGTAAGGACTGCTTTTCTATTCTAGGAGAGAAGGCGCCATAAAGGATGGAAGACCAGGAGAGCAAAGTCAACTAAAAAAAAAACAGAACAAAACACAACTCACAGAAACTGAAGCATGAATCACAAGGCCTACATGAGTTTACAAGGATCCTCTCTCTCTCTCTGTCTCTCTCTCTCTGTCTCTCTCTCTGTCTCTCTGTCTCTCTCTCTGTCTCTGTCTCTCTCTCTCTCTCTCTCTCTCTCTATATATATATATATATATATACACACACATACACATATACACATATATACTTAGAATGTGTAAATGAGTGAGTCTCTCATACTTTTTCCTTGTGTTGGGGTCATTTACCTTCTGTTGGCTTAGCTTGTCCAACTTTAATATAATGATTTTTGTTTGATCTTACTGTATTTTATTTTGATGTTATGTTGTTATCTCTAAGAAGCCTGTTCTATTTTTATGACAGAGAGCAAATGTGAGAGGAGGTGTGTGTGTGTGTGTGTGTGTTTGTGTGTATGTGTTTGTGTTTGTGTTTGTGTTTGTGTTTGTGTTTGTGTGTTATGTGGAGAGGAGCTGAGAGGAACTGAGGAAGGGAAAACTATTAGAATGTATTGTGTGAGAAAAGAATCCATATATAAGAAAAGGAAGTAAGAAGAAAATATGATGATTCATCTGAAAAAGTAGGAAAAACACCTAATGTTTAAACCTCAAACTTTAAATAATAGCAATGCAATACAATAGAATTGTATTTTAAATTTATTTTAATTGTTTTATAGGAAAATTATAGATAATAGAATGAATTTATTTAAAATGTATTTTATACTTAACTATGATTCTGAAAAAAGCTTTATTGTAATGGGAATATTAATATAAATTCTTCAATGCTGTCTGACTTCCCTGTGGATGAAGCTTTCTGACTTTATTCAGTAAAGCATATTTATTTTTAAAGTTTTTTCCTGATTTTTGCATGTTGTTCTTAAAGGTTCACAGTGTTAATGAAGTTGCATTTTCATGTATACTTTGATAGGTTAAAAAAGATACAGTTTTTAAGAATAATTGGGAATGATTACATATTTTCAATATTTTGTAAAAAAAAATTCCTCCTTTTCTTGAACAGATATTATTACTTATATGTTTCTTTCTGTCTGTCTGTCTATTATTTATCTATAATCTAGACCATATATATTTCATAAAAATCTCTTATTTGACAAAAATACCCTATGTTCAACAATTGTTTAAACAAATATATTTTAAAAGCAAAAAGATTAAAGAACATATAGCCTGGTCTTCAGAGCCCATTCCAGTACACAGAGAAACCCTGTCTCGAAAATCAAAGGTGCTGTTTGGAGTGATAGAGGTAGATTGTGATGGTAAGTACTGTTAACTAGATACCTAGGAGGCAGGACCTGTGGAGGATTATTTAGATTAATATTAGCTTCTGAGAATATGTGTTAGAGGCTATCTTAATTACATTAATTGAGGTGGAAAGACCTGTCCACTGTGGGTGGGATCATTCACTAGAGATCCTGGATTGCATTAAAGGGGGGGAAAACAAGCTGAGCATATATGCATGCATTCATTGCTCTCTTCCAACTGTAAATGGAAATGTGGCCAGCTGTTACAATCTCTCAATGCTTCCATGCCATGCTGGATTGTAATCTAGATGTCTGAGCTACATAAACCCTTTCACCATTGGAAAAAAAAAGATTAAAGAACATAAAATTGACTTGTCACTTTTTCAGTTATAGCACGAGCCTTTGGTATGTTGACATCTCAATGACCTGTCATCCTGACTACCAAACCATCCTCAGTAATCAGTGGTTGGTTTACCAACAGCTGACTTTAGTTTGATTTTAGCGCCTAGAAGGAGAACAATAATTTCATGTCCATTGATTGTTTCTTGACACAGGCTCCACTGTTAAGGTATGTATATAAGAGTTAATTGATTCTTATGATAGTCAAATGGAATCAGGAAGTATTCTGTCTTGATTCTCCAGGTCTTGTAAACTAGGTTTTAACTTGACAGTGGCTTCATGAAAAGTTACTCATTAGCAATATTCAGTATGAATCCCCTAAAGAAAAATGTTATCACATAAGGAGAGGTATGCTTTGAGCTTCCAGGAGAATGCTTTCTATGGGTCTTCAAACAATACCTCTCCTGGACATGAGAGAGGATTATTTTCTAGATATCTAATTGTGTTAACCCACTATAAACAAAAACTTTTGTTGTAAACTTGTCTGACTTTAACCTAAAAAAATCTATGAACTCTCTGGTTTTTGACAAACTTATTTTTTTCCCTAAATAAAGTTTTCAAAATTGTAATGTTCATATAGATAGAAATGAACACTTTTCCAACATGATCGTTACTTTAATTTTGAATATTATGAAACTGAGTTGGTATTATTTTTGTAAAATATCTTTGCATTATTGTTTGATATGTGTGACAATAACCATTGCCTGCTATTCCTGCTGATTCCTTGAACCTCAAGAGTCTTTTTTTCTTTTTTATTGGGTGTTATAATTACATTTCAAATTTTATCCCCTTACCATACTTCTTCCCACTACCCAGAGACCTCCTATCCCATCCCCACTCCTCATGCTTCTATGAGGCTGTGTACCCACCTACCCCCACCCCTACTACCCCCTTCACAACCTCATATTCCCCCACACACACTCTGTGTTTGTTTTTCATGAGACCAAGAATCTCCTCTCCCACCTATGCCCGACAAGGCCATCCTCCCCTACATATACCGCTGGAGTCATGTGTCCCGCCCTATGTGCTCCCAGGCTGGTGGTTTAGACCCTGGGAAGCTCTGGTTGGTTGGTATTGTTGCTTTCCTCATGGGATCACAAACCCTTTCTGCTCCTTCAGTCTTCTTTCTAACTTCTCCATTGGGAAACCCTTGATCATATCTGTGGTTAGCTGTGAGCATCGTCCTCTGAATGTGTCAGTCTCTGGCAGACCTCTAAGGAGACAACTATATCATATTCTTGACAGTGTGTACTTCCTCACATCCAAATCAGTGTCTAGCTTAGAACCTCAAGAGTCTTAAATGCTTTCTATGTAAAAGTTGGTGTCTCTCCACATATTCTTTGAAATATAAATCATATGTTCATATTTTCACATATTCTTTGAAATATAATTCATACGGGGAAGTGTGATATTCACTCTATGTATGTTTTAGTATTTGAATTGTATGTACAGGGTACAGCAAAGACCCACCAAAAGAGTAGCTATCAATCTCTGTGTGTATGAACTATCATTCATCTGTTTCTATACTCTGTCTCTTCTGTATATAACTTTCATATACATATATATGGTTCTAGAAATATATTACTCCTTACAAGGACTTATGGCTCAACGACTATTTAAAAATAATTTTTGAAAGTTACTAGGTATAAGGAAAGTCAACGCATGTGTCACTGTGTCAAATGGCATGAGCCCTAGACTAATGACATCACAATAGCCCTTCAGCCTGACTACCACAGAGGCCTCAGACTTCAGTGGTTTGTCTACCAACTGCAGTCACCAGTTTGGTGTTCAGGAGTAGGAAGGCAAAATACAATTTTAAGTCCATTGACAATTTCTCCCTTTCAGGCTCCACCGAAAAGGTATTTTTATAAATAATTTGATTCTCATGATAGACTAATTGTATCGGGAAGTGTTTTCTCTTCATTCATACAGATCATATGAACTCTCTGCTCAGCAGTGGTTTCTTGAAAAGGTAGTCTTTGTAGGAATAATTAGTACCAATCTTCTGTAGAGACAATTCTGTGAGGAGAGGTATCCTTTGAGCATACAGGAGAATGGAGTCTGTAAATCTTAAAAAGGAATCTGTCCAAGTTATGAGTGGGGATTATTTTTGTGCAGCTCAAAATTGTTGTAATCACCCTGACTACAAAGATTTTTTTTTAAACAGTTTGATCTGGCTTCCTTCGTAGACCCCAAATTTATGGTTTTCTTCGAATTGTTATAGTGTCCAACAGATATTTTGTTTCGAATATTTCTGAGCATTTGAACATTAATTCTGATTAGACAGGAACTACTTTCCAGACATGTTCATTTATTTTCAATTTCATTTATCATGAAATTGGGTTGGTATTAGTTTTAACTTATCAGTCATCTTTGTTTGAAGTATATGATGATAACCATTGTCTGCTGTTCCTCCTGACTCTGAATCTCATTGGTCCTAAATGCTTTCTACTTAAAAGCTGTTTTCTCTAGATATTCTTTGAAAGATATATCGTATGTTTTGGGCAGAGTGATATTTCCTTAACGTGTTAATATTTTTATTGTATGAACCGGGTAGAGTAAAGGCACCACAAAAAAGTAGCTACTGTATTATTATTATTATAGGGAAGCAGGTTATCATGGATAAGATAAAAACATTCAGAGGCATCTGGAAGTATTTACATCAGAGAGAAGCTAGGTTTTATGATTGCTGTCTCAGAAAGAATGGAGAATACCAGGGTAGAAAATTGGAGATAAATGGGAGAGAAACCTTGCCTTCATTAAAAGAATGGTAGTTTTATAACATTTTTGAAGTTAGCTCAATACAGAAGTTGATGGAGAAGTTTGGGAAAAAACATTAATGTAAGTGAGATGTAGAAGACTTGCTTTTAATTCCTGTTCAGATAACAGGAATAATCATTGTGGCTCTTGAAGATCCTGATAGGAGTCACAAGTCAATAGATTGCCATATCTTTCTTTTGCTAGATGCAAGGGAAATGACTCTTTTTCCTGAACAAGTCTAATTTTTAAACTAATGTTTGGTAAATACTACTTTTGGTTTGGGGCTTTATGCTTCTTTGTTTTTTATTGGATATTTTCTTTATTTACATTTCAAACACTATTTCCTTTCCTAGTACCTTGCCCCCTAAATCTCCCTAACCCATCCTCCCTCTCCTTCTTCTATCGCGGTTTTCCCCGATCCATGCACCCATCCACTTACACCTGCCTCCCTATCCTTGCATTACCCTACACTGAGGCATCAAGGCTTCATAGGACCTTGAAGGCTACCTAGATTCTCAATACTTACTTCTTTTACTCTATAAACGGTTAAGGCAAAAAAGGCAATATTCAGATATCATTAACACTACGAACCTAAGAGATTGAGACATAAAAAAAACACAGGGCTACATAGGTAACCCATTCACAAAAGAACACACATGGTATGCACTCACTGATAGGTGGATATTAGCCCAAATGCTCGGAAAACCCCAGATACAATTCACAGACCACATGAAGCTAAAGAAGAAGGAAGACCAAAGTGTGGATGCTTCAGTCCTTCTTAGAAAGGGGAACAAAATATTCACGGGATCAAATAAGTAGACAAAATATAAAAACTCTTTGTTTCTAATCAGCAGTAATCCATCTATACTCTATCTTGAGATGGACCAAAATTGGTATTTTAGAATATTTGGACTCCCTGAGAAATAACTAGATTTAATCATTAGGAAAACTTAATTATTTTCTTGACATCAATATATGTTAGTTTACAAAGAGTTACTGCATTTCAACACATACATTTCACTCACATTTTTTTCTTTACCATAATGCAATGTATCAGCCATTTGAAATAAGAATTATACAGCAGAAAATCTACAAAGAACTTTACAGGTTGATAGACTTTTGCTGTCTTAATTAGTACTGTATACTTGCACATGTCAGTGAAACTGCACTGTTTTTAGAAGGAACAATTTATAAGTATTCTTATTTAAATAGTATTTCCATAGTATTTATTAAATACTATGTATTTAATTGTGAGATTCAAAGATTATCTCCTATCTTGTTAATTCCAAATTCTTTTTGCCTGTAGGCTTTAGTATAAAAATGTTATTTTATAGTCATAAGCATGTATCCACTTCAGGAGTCCTTAATGCTGACTGACTTTCTTGTGCATAGAGGACTATGAATCACAGTTTTCTTTAAGTAGCCCTGTGATTTTTGGTATGTCTCAGACTCTTAGGCTCATAGTGTTAATGATGTCTGAATGCTGTCTTTTTTGCTTTAACGGTTTATAGAGTAAAAGAAGTAAGTATTGAGTATCTATGGGGATGAATATACATTTAAAGTACTTTACATGATGATTTCTCCTATTCTTGTACACACATTAGTGTAGATACCAATCCATATCTCTCCCATTTATTATTTATTATCTATATCATTTCAAACAAATATACATATGGCTGAGAAAAATCTGTTGTTCTGTATAAACACTTTAGAATGACCATTGTTAAAATACAAATGGCCAAAATGCTGAAGGAAATGAAGTGTATATGAATTTTCCTCAGATATGACATAGCCTTACACTATGGACATCACAGTTCTAATTTCAAATGGCTTTTCTGTGATTATTTTCTTTCCATGATATACTCTTAAATTAAGAGTATATCCCAGGTTCCTTTAGTCACAATTCTTTATTCTCAGCTTTACTATATGAACTTTATTACATCCTAATAAGTATGTGTCTTCCTCCACATACTACAAAGTTTCCTGTGATTTTTACAGTTACTAGACACTAAGGTTCACAGTGTTAATGAAATCTACATGCTGTCTTTTTCACATTAACTCTCGATAGGTTGAAAAAAATTAGAAATTGAGAATCTTTGGAGATGAATATTCATTTCATAATATTTTACACAAATATTTTTTCTATTGTTGCACATATATTATAGTAGTAATCTACCTATCAAATGATATATCAATCTATCTACCTATCTATCTGATTGTGAAAATATGGTATTTCTTACAAAGACTTACGGTTCAACAACTACTAAAAAAATAATTTTTGAAAGTCACTAAGTATAAGGAAAAGCAACGCATGTGTCACTGTGTCAGATGGCATGAGCCCTAGACTAATGACATCACAATGGCCCTTCAGCCTGACAACCACAGAGGTCTCAGACTTCAGTGGTTTGTCTGCCAACTGCAGTCACCAGTTTGGTGTTCAGGAGTAGGAAGGCAAAATACAATTTTAAGTCCATTGACAATTTCTCCCTTCCAGGCTCCACGGAAAAGGTATTTTTATAAATAATTTGATTCTCATGATAGACTAATTGTATCAGGAAGTGTTTTCTCTTCATTCCTACAGATCATATGAACTAACTCTCAGCTTTGCAGTGGTTTCTTGAAAAGGTAGTCTTTGTAGGAATAATTAGTACTGATCTTCTGTAGAAACAACTCTGTGAAGAGAGCTATGCTTTGAGCATGCAGGAGAATGGTTTCTATAAATCTTATAGAAAAAAATATATATATAACAAAATAATCTGTCCAAGTTATAAGTAAGGATTACTTTGTGTGCAACAGAATTGTTGTAATCACCCTGACTACGAAGATTTTTTTTAAACAATTTGATCTGTCTTCCTTCGTAGACCCCAAATTTCTGATTTTCTTCAAATTGTTATAGTGTCCAACAGATATTTTGTGGTGTCAAATATTTCTGAGTATTTGAACATTAATTCTGATTAGCCAGGAACTACTATCCTGACATGTTCATTTATTTTCAGTTTTGTTTATCAGGAAATTGAGTTCATAATCTTTTTTAACATATCTTTACATTATTTTTGAAGTTTATGAAGATCACGGTTGGTGACAGTTTTTCTTTTACACTTTGATTCACCGCGGTCCTAAAGGTTTCTAACTAAAGATATGGTGCCTCGGTACACATTCTTTGAAAGAATGCTATTCGTATGAGCAGGTCCCAATCAGGAAACCACCACAAGATTTTCCACTCCATTATTACAGGGAAGAATTTCATTATGGATAAGAGAGGAAAAATGTTCAGAGGCAGCTGGAAGAGTTCAGAGTAGAGAGAAAGAAGGGACAGATTTAGTGTGGCCAAGGCTGGGTTACAGGAAGAAAGAATATCAGGAGAGAAAAATGGGGCTAACCTGAGTAGGAGAAACTTTACATTGATAAAGATGGAGAGGGGACTCTACAGTTAGCATAGCACAGGAGATGGAGACGTTTGGAGTGGTACAGATATTTACATAGAGCCTTTAAAATGTACAAGTATTTTTACTTCCCAGAATCAATGTTGATATCCTTATAGGAGGCACAG
>JANHMN010000001.1:97659289-97690406 GCA_030674055.1 Rhabdomys pumilio
ATCATGGGAAGGAGAGTGAAGATCAATAGCTGTTGGTAGCCATGTGTGTTCAGAGCAATTTAAAGGCACAGGAACATCTGGGAGTCTTCTATTTTTCTAATTTGCTAATATAGGTACAACATACAAGTTAATTGTGGTATTTCATGAACAAAGACAGTTTTCTGCCTTTCAGACAAGCTGCTGCTCACACTTAATTTAATTAGTTTAATTAGTTGAATATTTATACATTTTAAGGAATGGGTATTAAACTGTGAGACCTTCTTACATGTAAAACAGAGTGCTCAAGTAAGAAAGCTCACCACTATTCCAGGTGGACCTGTAAGCGAGGTGTATATGTATATTTCAGCTTTACTTTCTGTGAATGGAAAGTACTGATTCAACAAATTACATAATTAGAATGAGATATTTTCTAGCCCTGCCATTTTCTCATGGTTTATTATTTTCTGGAAGACATTTTGGTTTTGTTTGTTTTGTTGGTTTTTTTGTAGTTACTGCTTATTTTTCTTTTTCTTTTTTTACTCTTTTCATTATTATGATTATTATTGCTATATTTTAATTAATTAATAATTAATTATCTTTTCATATTAAATCTTGAGTGTTACCCTACCTCTTCACCCTTCACAGAGTCTCTTCCCTTCTCCTCTGAGCAGGTTAGGGCCCCCTAGATTTTCCTCGTACCGTATCACATCAAATGTCTTCAGGTGTATCACATCTTCTTCTACTGAGGCAAATCTGTGAAGGGTTCCGACATATGGTCAACAGCTTTAGAATTAGCTCCCGTTCTTCATTTTGAGGAACCCACGTGGAAACTGAGCTACAAGTTTCTTACCTGTGTAACATAGCACATATGATGCAGCTTCTGTATGCTTTTTGGTTGGTGTTCAGTCCCTGATGGCTCCCAATGGTCCAGGTTACATGACTGTTGGTCTTACTGTGAAGTCTTTATTTCATTTAGGGCCCTGAATTTTTTCCACAACTCTTCCATAAGAGTCCCTGAGCTCTATCCAGTGTTTGGCTGTGGGTCTCACTTTCAGTCAGTTGCTGGTTGAAGCTTCTCAGAGAATAGTTATGATAGGCTCCTATCTAGATGTCCCACATAAAAGCTGGCCTCTTTTGAAACAGAAAGAGACTCGGGCTGTGAAGTAAATTGCAGCTCTCTGGTTGCATGTTGTAGTGTGGACTAGAATCCAGGAAAGGTGATTTGAACAGACATTAGCTTTATTTCATTGATACTGCAGAAAGAACTCTGCTTCTTTTATTTTAGTGTTAGGTAAGATCTCATAAGCTCCTGCCTGTAGATTCATGTTTTTGCCAAGATTCTGGGTAAATGACAGTTTGGGAATCTCTTAAGGAAACATAGTCTCAATAAGGTTCACAGGTTTTCTAATGCTGTGACACTAATGTATTTTATCTTGCTGTGTTCCTCCCTAACCATAACATCATTTTGCTCTAATTACATAACTGATACTTTTATACTGTTATAAATTATAACACATAATTTATGGAATATCTGATATACCAGATATATGATATGTGACCACAAAAATGATTGTGACACACAAGTTGAGCATCACTGGTTTAAGGGCTATTTTCAAACAAAAATGTTTCTCTAATACTTTCTACAGAGTATATTGATCATTACTTTTCTTGTTGTTGTTTTTTTTAAATTACAAAAGGAGTTCATTGGAAATATAAAAGGAAGCTTACTTTCTTCAGATTTATATGAAAATTGGATTAGTGTTCCTGATCAGGACTCTCTGCTTGGAAAAATTGCCGCTATACAAAGGTAATGATAGACAACTCTCTTGGGGAACTGCACAAAGATAGAAGCAATGCATTTCGAAGGTATAAAGGCTTGTATTTACAGGATTATAAACTGAAATGAAGTCCTATTCTGAGAGGTTCCCTTTGCTCAGACATATATAGTCACTTTATAAACAGGTGCATTTCTCAAGCACGAATGTTGTACCATCTCTGTAATCCCACCATCCATTAGTCTTCCACATTATAACTGCCATGGTTTGAAGACATCCTTTACTACACAGTTGTATGCAGGGCAGTCCAGATAATTGGTTAGTGTTTCTGTGTGAGACAAATTAAAATAAGCATGTGTGTATATTACCTGTGGGTTATTTGATTCCTAATATTATTATCAGGGTATTGTGAATATTGTACCTGTTAAATATATGTTATCCATTAGATCATGAAGATATTACTGAGTTCATCTTTCTCAACCACAGCTACCTTTAAGAAGTCTGGGTCTGCTGGGCAGTGGTGGTGCACGCCTTTAGTCCCAGCACTTGGGAGACAGGCAGGCAGATTTCTGAGTTTGTAGGCCTCCCTGGTCTACAGAGTGAGTTCCAGGACAGCCAGGGCTACACAGAGAAATACTGTCTTAAAAAAAAACAAACAAACAAAAAAAAGAAGTCTGGGTCTATTTAACTTTGATATCTATGAATAATTTCCTGTAGGATACTCCATAGAATGATTTCTTAGTTAACAGGAAACTTTGCCTCCCATTCTACCCAAGACTGCAGAATCTATGCATTACATATAGCAGAAGCGTTTCTAACTGTATTTTGCTTGGTAACTGGTGTGCTCTTTGCCACTTATGTTCCAGAGTGTCAAAATCATGTTACATGGATTCCTACTCAATTAGATATTAAATATGTCCCCATGTTTTCTGGAAAGATGGTTCATTGTTTAAGTACACTATGTTTTCATACAGAGAACACATATGGACTGTAACAATCTTTTACATTCTTTTCCCAGAGAGCCTGACATATTTCTCTGAGCTCTGTGGGTAGCAGTTGTACATGGAGTATGCAGAATTTCACACATAATTTTTTAAAATTTCCCAGAATTTTATAGGGAGAAGTGATTTGCAGAAAATATTTTAGGAAATACTTTAGCTGTATATTCTTATTTCCTTTGAATTCTGATTGTACTATGAGCTGGTCTAGAAAACGTTTACTCCCATTTATCTTTGTTTTTAGAGTTTTGTAAGTAACGTTACTTGTAAGCCAACCGACAGTAAAATTCTCTATTTCTATGTATAGTGTTTTACTGAAGATGCCACAACGAAACTTCCTCTTGCTGAAACATCTCATCCGTGTGTTACTGAAAATCAAAACCTCTTCTAAGAATGACCTAGACACCTACATTTTATCTGTCCGCATAGCTCCTAATGTGCTGATAGATCCAAATTACAAATACTCATTGTATAATAGTGACCATTCAAAAAAGGTAAGGGAATCTGATATTTCCCTTTGGGAACAACGTCCTCATTGTGATCATGGAATTGGGAAATACTCAGCAAGGCCAGTGATGGTAAAGGACACCCTAGAATTGAGTTCTGCTGGAGTGGGAGATGCATTGATCTTTTTCAACAAGGTCTGGAAAAAGAGATTGTTAATGAAGTTTGAAGGAAGTGAATCATCTCCTTTTTCTTCTTTCTTTTTTTTCTTCTTTCTCTCTCTCTCTCTCTCTCTCTCTCTCTCTCTCTCTCTCTTTCTTTCTTTCTTTCTTTTTTCCCTATCTTTTCAGATGTTGATTTTAGATATTTATGTTTTAGCCAACCACATGCTGCATGTATAACAGTAGTCCATGAGGGTTTCCGTGAAGTTGAAAAAAATCGCGATTACCTAGTTCTTTATTTGTTTGCTTGTTTGTTTTTTATGGTAGCTATACTTTGAAGCACATGATAGTTGTACTTCATAGTGGTGATACTAGTATAATTATAAAATATTCATCTCAATTGTGCTGCTAGTCATCTAAAAGCACATTACATAAATATATATATACACACACATGTCTATACATATATGTACATATGTGTATAATATATAATATGTATATATACATGTACATATATATAATGAGATATAAAATGAATAATGATAAGAAAGTATATTATGTAATATAGTTTTTGTTATTTCAACAGTCACTCACATTTACATAAAAGGGAACAGTGACTGTTTGCATTATTTCATGTACAGTTGATTTTTATCAGGTTTTCTGTAGCTCTTCAATCTACTATAAACGTATATGCATTCATATTTTTCATAACTTTACATAGTTACTTTATAACCTGATTGCAGTACTCATCTCTAAGTACTATCCTCACTATCCCCTGTTCCCTCAGTTTACTTTGAAGTTAAACTTGATTTAATTTTTAATTTTTTTAAATTTGGGGAGGAAGTTACCAGGGGATAGGACAGATATGGAAGGACTGGAAAATGAGTGTTACTGGGTTGCATGATGAGAAATTAATTCACAGAGAATCAATGAATAATTTACATTTTGAAAGGGAAAAAGACAGACAACAATAAAGCCAACAAAAGTAAAAGAATAAAAAGCAAGTGTATATTTTAACTTGTGGTTTACAGAAATAAGGTCCACAAAAAGTCGTTCATGGTGATGTTACTCACAATGGAGTAGGACAGCTCAGGGAGTAGCTTGTTCAATTTAGATAGTGGCTCAGTTTGCTACTATTGCTATGACAAACACGGATGAAAAGCAACTTATGGAGTACAGGTTACACTTTTGACATACTTCTAGTTACCAGTTAACTACTGAGAAAAGTCAGGGCCCAAACTGAAGCAGGGCAGGAACCTGGAGGCAAGAACTAAGGGAGAAGCAGTGTAAGAGTTGTGCTTCCTGTCCTTCATCTCATATCTTTTTGTTTAATTAATACCTCAAAGTTGTCATCATCTGGGAAATCTGGGCCCTAAAATTGCTATCGTTAATCAAGACAATATTTCATAGACTTCCCTACACAATAGGCCAATCTCTTGGAGGCATTTTTCAGCTAAGATCCCTCTTCTACCCACCTTCTTATCTTAGTCATTTTCTATTACTTTAATAAAACATCATGACTAAGGGGACTTACGGAAGTAAATGTTTATTTGGGACTTAGAGATGTAGAGAGATTACAGCTCTTCAAAATCATGAAAGAGGAGTATGGCTGAAGGAAGGGAGGACAACCAAACAGGAAGCAGAGACCTGGTGGCTCTTATCTTAGGCAGGAAACATGAAGCAGAGTAAGTACATTGCCAATGGCACCTAGCTGCTGTAACCTTAAATTCTTATAAGTAACACAGATTCTCCAGGAAAGCCAAGCCACTTAAACCACCCAAAACCTGTCACAAAGCTTATGTTGCAATGTCTGTAATTATACGGGCATTCCATTCAAACTATCACAATGAAACTCAACCTGCTCCCTTCCTCCCTGCAAAAAATGACAAATACAAGAAAACTTTGAACTCATCAACTTGATTCACTCACAGATATTCTGGCAGCACATCAGTACTTTGTGTGGCAGCACATATCTTACTTTGCTTTAGTGGTTTTCCATTGTTTGCAATATGCATGAAATTTTAACTAGGTTAAGTAAGTTCTAAAGAACTCATTAGAGTCTGCATTTCAGACAGAGACTTCATTTCACTGGTTGATATCTGCTCATAGTGTTATTTTCCTCATCATTTCAGATATCAGTTGTTTTTAATGATTTCAATTTTGTAAGCTATGTGAAATGAGAGAGGATCTTGATTGTGCCTTGTGTTGTTACAGATTACTATTATACAAATCATGATTGACAACTACTTTGAAATATTTGGAAACAATGAGAGTACAATTGGTAAAGAAAATCAAAAGAGTTCTGATGACTTAAAGATGTCACTAAGTACTGCTGGTAAGTCACCTGTTATGGAAAAAGACATAGATATCCACAGTGAGTAAACCTCATATACTAAAATGCAGAATTAAAGATTTCATATACTCCGTCTCAGGAGGAAGGTCCTACATGTAAGAAATGTTTCAATTAGTCATCAAATGAATGGTAGGGTAATATCATTCCCTGATTTGATTAATTTGTAAATATCAGAGCGGCATTGGGCATATCATTATGTCCTGTCCAGCAGGACATTAAACAGGGGTCCGGGAGATCACCTAAGAGAGAAGATGGGGGACAGGCAAATGCAAAGAAACATGGCTTGTCTATAGGCTGATCAAATTGTAATTTTTACTTTTTCACACAGGGGTTGTATACACAAAAAGCAGGATGTGTGGAAGGGGATGAATGCTGTAGTGTAGGTGTTCAGGTGGAGTACAGATATCTTGCAGAACAGAGTGTCAGCTGGGTGAAGGTTCATGGCACAGTTCACTATGACTCCACCTATGACTCACTTGTCCTTATCTAAGTTGGTACTATCCACAAAGGCTACCCAAATTCTGTGACTATCCACAAGACCTATGACTATTTGTTCTTATTCAGGCTGGCAAATTTCTACCAAAGCTGCCTGCTTACAATATCTTATAGCTATTTGTTTCAGTGTTTTTCCACAGAGACCTAATACTTTGTGTTACTAGGCATGTATGTCAGGCCTATTGCTGATTTTAGGCCTATGGTTGATTTTAGGCCTTCAGTGTATAAGCAGGGCTTCCCATGACATCATGATATTAGAGTAGGGGAAAAATTTTGTTGTATATCACTTAAATTATATAAGAATATTTGTATATATACATATATATATACACATACATACAGATACACACATATAATTACTTGCATACATGTATATGTATACATGTATATATGATAGAGGGACTCCTCATTGAGCCTGTATAAGAATTTCAGAATATTACCTTATTTGTTCCTCACCTTTCTTCCCACAGTCTCTAAGTCATGTAGGATATCTTGGATATGAAATTATTTTTAACTAGATCACTTAAACAATTAATATATTTAAAAATACTTAAGCATACTATATGAATGAACCTTGTGCTGACAAGCTTTGCTATACTTGTGCAAAACCACTAATGTTTGTGTAATTTCATTTAGGAGATAATCTTTCCAAATGCTTAGCACTTGGTATAAATATTAAGTTGCACAGGATCCATTATAACACATATGTGAAGAATAGTAAAGATGTTAAAGCATACCTGATTTAACAGGTAACACCATTCTAAATCAGATATACTGTTAACTCTGTAAATTCTTTGTGTAGTGTTCAGAAAATACACCAAAAACTAGTCTTATCTGAAGTGGGGTGAATCTATCATCTGAGAATGTTTGTCTAATGATAACATTTTCTATTTCATTTAGCAGGGGACTGTGGAACAATTTCAACATATGACATTCCACAACAGAAACTTCTTCAGGACTGAAGAAGATTTCAATCATTTTATTTCAATGTTCCCTTCTACCTCCAAATTTAGCATAGGAGAAGTGGTTAATAAAAAAAAAAGCCTCTTCAGTTTTATATTTTGCTATATTATTTGTTACAATTAGTTTCACTCACCATATTTATTCTATGTTGTGTATTGCATAGTCTTTCCGTTTTTTATTGAATAATTTATTTACATTTCAGATGCCATCCCCTTTCCCCATTTTCCCTTTCTATAAAACCCCTATCCCATGCCTCCCTTTCCTTTTTGCTTTTATACAACTTTTTTAAAAAATGTTAATCAAAGGCTTTATAAGTTTGGTAATGCACAATCAGAAGTGTAACCCAATACCCAACCTAGATATATCAACTATCTTTGACTGGTGGAGACATGTGAACATATGCCTCCATGCCACTGTCTCTTTCTCACTCTTTCTCTTCTCTCATCACCTAGCTTCTTCTCTCCCTCTTCTTCTCTCCTTATGCCTTCTCTTCCTCTCGGTACTCCTTCCCTATTAGCTCCTCCTACATATCACTATTCCTGTTACAATAAAGCTTTTCTCTCAAAATACAATTAGAGCCTAATTATGCCTATTTGTACCAGTGAGGTACAAGATAGTCCTAATACCCATTTTATCATTTTGTTGACTTAAACAGAACCTCTGTCATCTCTCCTAATTAAAACACATAGTTTTGAACCTGGCTTTTTTCTTGGCTTAGAATGAATGTCAGCTGAACACCATCCACTCAGATCTTTTCTCTCAAAGTAAATAGCCAGGATGGGCTATGAGACTATAGGTTTTCAACCCCATCAGAAATCCAGAATGACCGAGTTAACTGAAATTATGGGAAACAGTAAGCATAGCTTCTAAAATGTAACCTATTTATAGAGACTGCTGAACACCTGGACAGTCCCTATACTACTGAAAGTTGGAGCATCAAATCTTCAGCCTTCTGGCCCGGAATCATCTGACAGACCTTAGTGATGCAGAGTTATTAAGGGCTGATTACTGTGTCTAGGCAGATATAATCAGTTGACTATTCTGCAAGTGTGTCCTTTTGTGGACAGTAATTTGTCTGTAGATGGAAAAAAGCAATTCTTGCCTTGTGGCTGTCTCCGCACAACTGGAATAACTCCAAGGATGCTCAATTTCTTCTTAGAATCCAAGACAGGAAGCTGTCAGGAGCAGACAGGTCTCTAATCAAAATGAACATTAATATAAAAATATTTGTAATGTCAATTCTATGGATTTCTGACGTTTTGAAAACCAACTATCCATATAAGATAACCTGGAATGTTGTCTGTTATCTCCTCTCAGCCATTTCTAAATAAAACATGTAAAACACCCTAACAATAAACTCTAAGCCATGAATTTGCTATAGCCCCTTAACTCACAGGCTAACCATCTCAAATCTGTTAAAAAAGTTAAAGGAATGGGTCTAAGCCTTGTATACCTAAATGTGTTATACAGGCACAGTGCCCATGAGAGTGTCAAGATTCGTCTCACCTCTATATCAGTAAGAAGCTTGTACCAATGAAAACCTTAAATTTGAAATCAAAGTAAATTTTGTACCATTTAAGAAGTTATAACTTCATCTTGATACTAACTATACAGATTCCTATCAATAGGTTATAGCTATGCAATAAATTCTGGCTAGTCCTCCCTGTTCCAACAAAACCACTACTTTTCCCTAGAAAGACAGCCCAATATTAACCACCTTAGTCCCCAAGCTCAGGGAATAGGGGTGCTGACTCTTCATTAACTTCTTCAAGCTGATTAAGGGCGTTGAGAAATTAGAAGAGGGGTGGTGGGAAGAGTACATTGATAAGCCTCTGACACTGTGTCTTCACTGCATCCAGATGGAATTCCAGGACATCGGAGGTTTGAGCAGGTCTGCTCAGTTTGCTTGATGAGTAGATACACCGAGGCTGTGTATTCTGCAATATACAATTCTCAGAACAACTTTTAGTATCAAGAAAATTTTTTTTTCTAGAGGGCTGACATTTTTTATAAGATGTTGGTTCTAACAACTTTTCTTTTTTTCCCCTTTTTAAATTGGTTATAATATTTACATTTCAAATTTTATCCCCTTATGCCATTCCCCCCACAACCCAGGAATCCCTTATCCTATACCCTCTCCTTGAACTTCTATGAGGGTGTGATATTCCAGTTTCTATGATGCTGTTTCCAATAGCATAAACTGCCTCCTAAATTCTAAATTCTTCCATTTGTGTTATTAAATCTCCTGTTTTTCTTTTTTTCTTTCTTTTTTTTCTCTTTTTTCTCCTTTTGTTTCCTTTTTTCATCTCTTTTTTTTTAAATTGGATATTATATTTACCTTTTAGATTTTATCCCCTTACCCCACTTCATCCCACCACCCAGAAACCTCCTATCCCATCCCTCTTCCTCATGCTTCTATGAGGCTGTGCCCACACCTATCCTCCCCCACTGCCCCCTCCCAACCCTGACATTCCCCCCAAACTCTGTCTTCATCTTTTATGGGAACAAGAATCTCCTCTCCCACCTATCCTGACAAGGCTATCCTCACCTACATAATACTGCTAGAGTCAGGAGTCCCTCCCTATGTGTTCCCAGGCTGGTGGTTTAGAACCTGGGGGCCTCTGGTTGTTTGATATTGTTGCTTTCCTCCTGGGTTCACAAACCCTTTCTGTTCCTTCAGTCTTCTCTCTAAGTTCTCCATTGGGAAACCCTTAATCATATCAGTGGTTGACTGTGAGCATTGTCCTCTGAATGTGTCAGTCTCAGGCAGACCTCTAAGGAGACAGCTATATTATGTTATTGACAGCATGCGCTTCCAGCCATCCACATCAGTGTCTAGCTTAGGTGACTGTTCATGGGATGGATACCCAGGTGGAATGGTCTCCTGATGACCCCTCCTTCAGTTTCTGTCCCATCTTTTGTTTCCATATTTGCTCCCTTGAGTATTTTTGTTACTTATTCTAAGTAGAACTGAGGCATCCTCTCTTTGTATTCCTTCTTCATGAGCTTCATGTGGTCTGTGGGTTGAGTCCTTTGCTATTTCAAGCATTTAGGCTAACATCTGCTTAACAGTGGATAAATACCGTGTGTGTTCTTTTTGTGATTGTGTTAACTCAGGATGATAACTTCTAGATCCATTCATTTGCCTAAAAATTTCTCAACTTCATTATTTTTAATAGCTGAGTAAAACTCCATTGTGTAGATGTACCACATTTTTTGTATCCATTCCTCTGATGAGGGACATCTTGGTTCTTTCCAGCTTCTGGCTATTATTAATAAGGCTGCTATGAACATACTGGGGCATATGTCCGTATTATATGTTGGAGCATCTTCTGGGTATATGCCCAGGAGTGGCATAGCTGGATCCTCAGGTAATGCTATGTCCAGTTTTCTGAGGAACCGCCAAACCAATTTACAGAGTGGTTTTACCAGCTTGCATTTCTACCAACAGTGGAGGTGTGTTCCTCTTTCTCCACATCCTCGCCAGCATCTACTATCCCCTGTGTTTTTGATCTTAGCCATTCTGACTGGTGTGAGGTGGTGTCTCAGGGTTGTTTTGACTTGCATTTCCCTGATGACTAAGGATGTTGAGTATTTCTTAAGGTGCTTCTCAGACATTCGAGTTTTCCTCTGTTGAGAATTCTTTGTTTAGCTCTGTACCCCATTTTTAATAGGGTTATATGGTTGTCTAGAGTATAATTTCTTAAGTTCTTTGTATATCTTGGATATCAGCCCTCTATCAGATGAGGATTGGTTAAGAACTTTTCCTAATCTGTTGGATGCTGTTTTGTCTTATTGACAATGTGCTTTGCTTTACAAAAGTTTTGCAATTTTATGAGGTCCCATTTGTCAGTTCTTGATCTTAGAGCATAAGCCATTGGTGTTCCCTGTGCCTATGTATTCAAGTTTCTTCCCCACCTTCTCTTCTATTAGTTTCAGTGTATCTGGTTTTAAGTGAAGGTCTTTTATACACTTGGATTTGAGCTTTGTACAAGGAGATATGAATAGATTGATTTGCATTCTTCTACATGTTGACCTCCAGTTGAACTATCACCACTTGCTGAAAATGCTATCCTTTTTCCAGTGGATGGCTTTAGCTCCTTTGTCAAAGATCAAGTGATCACAGGTGTGTGGGCTCATTTCTGGATCTTCAATTCTATTCCATTGATCTTCCTGCCTGTCTCTGTACCAATATCATGAAGTTTTTATTACTATTGCCCTGTAGTACAGTTTGAGGTCAGGGACTGTGATTCCCCCAGAAGTTCTTTTGTTGTTGAGAATAGTTCTTGCTATCCTGGTTTTTTTGATGTTCCAAATAAATTTGCAAATTGCTCTTTCTATCTCTATGAAGAATTGATTTGGAATTTTGATGGGGATTGCATTGAATCTATAGATTGCTTTTAGCAAGATGGCCATTTTTACTAAATTAATCCTGCCAGTCCAGGAGCATGGGAGATCTTTCCATATTCTGAGATCTTCTATTTCTTTCTTCAGAGACTTGAAGTTCTTGTCATACAGATCTTTCACTTGCTTGGTTAGATTCACACCAAGATATTTTATATTATTTGTAACTATTGTGAAGGGTGTCATTTCCTTAATTTCTTTCTCAGCCTGTTTATCTTTTGAGTATAGGAAGGCTACTGATTTGTTTGAGTTGATTTTATATCCAGCCACTTTACTGAAGTTGCTTATCAGGTTTAGGAGTTCTCTGGTGGAAGCTTTAGGGTCACTTAAGTAAACTATCATATCATCTGCAAATAGTGAAATTTTGACTTCTTTCTTTCCTATTTGTATCCCTTTGATGTAATCCGCGCGCGATCTTCCCACCAGCAGGAACTCACGCGGACACAAAGGATCCTTCTACAGCAGGCTTTATTGCAGCCAAAATGGAAGGGAAGACCCCGATAACAAAGGGATATGTCCTTAAATACCTATTAGGTCGGCATGTTGGTGTGTACCTCTGTGATTGGCTAGCAGAGCTCAGGAGAATATGACGTCTCGGGATGTGTCACATGTAGGCTGGTTCAAGGGACTCTGAGCATGCTCTGAACACTTGTTTACTAGTTAAGCGGGGTGAGTCCGGGCTGATGTCGGCGCCATCTTCCAATGGCGGCGGTGTGATAGTGCGTGATGACGTTGGCGCACCACATCTCCCCCTAATTGTTTTAATAAATTTTGTGGGCTCCCTCTGAGGTCCAAGCCCAATACATACGCACAACAGAAGGACATGATGGGCCAGGCAGACAATGATCAAAGAGACGAGGTTTTGATAGGACTCATCTCCAATCAACGAGGCAGGCCCGGGCCTCCACACTCCCCAGGGGTGCAATGGGAACTTGAGCCCTCCCAAGGTTAATGAGTGTAGGGACAACCTTAACTCCAGACCATGTCCACACTCCCCCAGGTGCAATGGGAACCTGTGCCCTCTGGGGTTAACAAGTGTTGGATGGACTAGATGCCTGGGTTGGTTCCCAGTGTTCTTCTGTGTGTTTTCAATAGCAAAAGCCAAAGCTAAAAGCAATAAAAGCCAAATCTAAGAACTAATAGGGTAGGAGGCATCAATCTTTTAAAATAGACATCCAGATTCCCAGAGACTCTCCATTTTCTAAAGCAGCAAAGGCTTGAGCCAGCACTACTTTGTCTCTTTTCCTTTGAGCTCGTAATTTACACAATAAGAAGAGAGTACCGGCCAGACCAAGGCATAGGACTGCTCCAAAAAGACCCACTCCCACCCATTCTTTGAAATAAGAAATAGCTGAAGAGACCCAAGAGGACAGCCCCTCGGTTAGGGATAAATCAAGGCGAGTCGAATTCACTTCAATGATGGCAAAACGTAGCTGGCAAAGCGTTTCTTCAAATTCCAAAGTCCAATTCTGTAATAAAAACTGAGAAAGAGTTTTAGACAAATTTGCTGCACGAGTAAAATTTTTATATTGTATGGAAGTGATACATAATCCTGGCATTTTTTGTTCGCAGCCCAATTGGGCCAGCTGCCACAGGATGTCAATTTGTTCTTGGACCAGGTCTATGCGTTGGTTTACCAACATTAGGCCTCCCATTATTTGTGAGTTAGCCGAGGCCTGGACATCAAGGGCTGAAGTTACTGAGGCAGACAGCCGGTTTATAGTATGAGCTGTTTGTACTGAGGTAGATAAGGCAAGAGCAGAGGCTGTAACTGATCCCACTACTGCGGCTCCTGCAATAATGCCCACAATGATGGCTGAGATACCAAAATCTCTCTGCACCCTGAAGCGACTCAAACTATTGGGTGCCTCAACTGGCACGGGAACAAACCTGGGCAAGTGGGTTGCCATTTAGGGTGGCAATCTGAAAGAGCAATTCTCGAGATAGTCGTTCCGATTCCGCCGTCCGGTTGTCCTTTAGGAAGTCTGATAAGAGTCAACTCTGTTTGATAGACTGAGAGAAGTCAGCTTTCATAGGGGTAACACATAAGCCTTTTACGGGAAAAATGTAGGACAATTGGACAATCCTAAATAAGTCTTCTACTTGGTCCTGAATTAAATCTACTCTTTGGTTTACCAATAGGAGTCCTGAGACCAAATGAGCATTATGCTCCTGTTGAGTGGCTAGAGCTGTAGCTGTTTGCTCTACCACACTATTAATAGTCTCAGCAGTTTGCACTTGCTGGGTTATAGCTATAACTGCTGTTATTCCAAAATCTCATTTTTCTCTGAGTAGAGTGAGAAGTGGGAAATTATTTGGCTCCACCTCAACTGGCATGGGAACAAATGTGGGAAGCTTTACCAATAGAGCCGTATCATTGTGCCCATTCCAGCATTTTGTTAGATAGCATTGTATATCACTATTGTTACAAGCTAGAACATTACTACTCACATTATTGTTTAATAAAAAGAAGAATGGTGCCTGTACACATACAGGTGCTGGGCTAAAGGAATGATAGGCAAACATATTATTATAGGTGATATTAGATAGGCTAGTCGTGGTGTTAGTCTCATTTCTGACAGCAGAAATATTATATATCCAAAGTTGTTCCCCAAACCATTCCCTCGGAGGATCAACTCAGAACGAAAAGCAAGTAGCTATTAACAAGATGGAGGTGTCACTGCTAACCCTGCAGCCACGTCCCCCTCGCCACAGCTCTCTAGTGAGATTGAGCTCCTCATGAGTCAGGGCCATTATTCAAGGACATTCAGAAAGCAGTGTCTTATGCCAAGTTTGTAAGTTGTGAAGAAATTGTCTCTGTCTCTACAGATAGCCAACTAAAACTATGGAATGTGGGGAAACCATACTGTCTGTGTTCCTTCAAGGGTCATATTAATGAAAGAAAAAAAGAAAAATTTGTAGCAACTTTTCTAAATGTCTTTTCTTTCTGTGACCCAGTAGTAAGTTAGAGCCCAGCAGTTCCTGCTGAGATAGAACAAAGGCCACGTTGCCGTTAGGCTGTAGGTGTTAATCACCCTAGCCTGCAATCTCCTAACCTCAGAAGTTTTTAAGATAGCACAAAACTATTTACTTAACCCCTTGCTGGTCTTAAGGCTGGGATAAATCTTTTTTTGCCTCTTTATTCCCTTCTTTCCTTTCCTTACTTCCCTGGGAGCACTCAGCTCCCCTCTTTTTGACTTTTTTTTTTTTAACTCCTCTTTCAAATCCTCCTTTTCGGAGAAATAAAATTTTTCCTCTTTAGAGGAATCTAATTTAAGAGCTTCTAATTCTTTAAATGGATAAAGAGTTTAGACCTTATTTTTCACCTTTCTTTAAATAGCAATCTCTTTCTCTCCCAGAGCGTCCTTGCTCTTCCCTGACTCCTCAACAATCTTGTCTGAGGGGACTGAATACTTGGGGGCTCTAAGCCGTTTGCGCGCACCACTTCTCGTTTCCCGGTCAGATTCTGACATGCTCTGCTGAACTCCCGGGAGGGTCTCCTGGCCTGCACATATTTCTGCACTACACTGCTCCTCCTTCAAACACGAGTAAATAAGCTGCCAAACAGAATAAATGCCTTTCCTGAGATTTTACAATACAAGAAGAACCAGAAGGAGGGCCGCTGCTACCGAGATGAAAGCAAGGCCGACCTCAAGCGAGTAAGAGAGCATACCTTTCTGATCCGTACCAGAGCTGTAGTTCTGAATCCTCCCAGAGATGGGGGTCTCCCTCGGCACCCACAGATGGATTTTCCCGGGTTTGGGCACCACTTGTAATCCGCGCGCGATCTTCCTGCCAGCAGGAACTCACGCGGACACAAAGGATCCTTCTACAGCAGGCTTTATTGCAGCCGAAATGGAAGGGAAGACCCCGATAACAAAGGGATATGTCCTTAAATACCTATTAGGTCGGCGTGTTGGTGTGTACCTCTGTGATTGGCTAGCAGAGCTCAGGAGAATATGACGTCTCGGGATGCGTCACATGTAGGCTGGTTCAAGGGACTCTGAGCATGCTCTGAACACTTGTTTACTAGTTAAGCGGGGTGAGTCCGGGCTGATGTCGGCGCCATCTTCCAATGGCGGCAGTGTGATAGTGCGTGATGACGTTGGCACACCACACCCAATGACGTTGGCGCACCACACTTTGACTTTCTTTTGTTGTCTAATTGCTCTAGCTAGGACTTCCAGTACTATATTGAATAGGTAGGGTGAGAGTGGGCAGCCTTGTCTAGTCCCTGATCTTAGTGGGATTGCTTCATGTTTCTCTCCATTTAGTTTGATGTTGGCTACTGGCTTGCTGTATTGCTTTTACTATGTTTAGGTGTGGACCTTGAATTCCTAATCTTTCCAAGACTTTTAACTTGAAAGGATGTTGAATTTTGTCATATGCTTTCTCAGCATCTAGTGAGATGATCATGTGGTTTTTTTTCTTTGAGTTTATTTATGTAGTGGATTACATTGTTGGATTTCTGAATATTGAACCATCCCTGCATTCCTGGATTCAATCCTACTTGATCATGTTGGATGATTGCTTTGATGTGTTCTTGGATTCAGTATGCGAGAATTTTATTGAGTATTTTTGCATCAATATTCATAAGAGAGATTGGTCTGTAGTTCTTTTTCTTTGTTGGGTCTTTGTGAGGCTGAGGTATGAGCGTAATTGTAGCTTCATAGAACAAATTGGGTATTGTTCCTTCTGATTCTATTCTGTGGAATAGTTTGAATAGAATTGGGATTAGGTCTTCCTGGAAGGTCTGATAGAATTCTGTACTAAAACCATCTGGCTCTGGATTTTTTTTGGTGGGGAGATTTTTAATGACTGCTTCTATTTCTTTAGGGGTTATGAGACTGTTTAGATGGTTTATCTGCTCCTTGTTTAATTTTGGTACCTGGTATCTATCTAGACAATTGTCCATTTCATCCAGATTTTCCAATTTTTTTGAGTATAGGCCTTTGTTGTAGGATCTGATGATTTTTTTTAATTTCCTCAGTTTTTGTTGTTATGTCTCCCTTTTCAGTTCTGATTTCATTAATCTGAGTACTGTCTCTGCGTCCTTTGGTTAGTCTGGCTAAGGGTTTGTCTATCTTGTTGATTTTCTCAAAGAACCAGCTCCTGGTTTTGTTGATATTTTGTACAATTCTTTCTGTCTCAACTAGGTTGATTTCAGCCCTGAGTTTGATTATTTCCTGCCATCTACTCCTCTTGGGTATATTAGCTTCTTTTTGTTCTAATGCTTTCTTTCAGGTGTGCTGTCAAGTTTTCAATATGTGCTCTTTCCATTTTCTTTTTGTGGGCACTTTTAGATCTATGATTTTTTTTCCTCTTAGTACTGCTTTCCTGGAGTCCCACAAGTTTTGATATGATGTGTCCTCATTTTCATTAAATTCTAAAAAGTCTTTAATTTCTTTCTTTATTTCTTCCTTGACCAAGTTATCATTGAGTAGATCATTGTTCAGTTTCCATGTGGATGTGGGCTTTCTGTTGTTTTTGTCCATGTCAAAGACCAGTCTTAGTCCATGATCGTCTGATAGAGTACAAGAAATTATTTCAATCTTTTTGTATATGTTGAGGCCTATTTTGTGACCAATTATATGGTCTATTTTGGTGAAGATACCATGAGGTGCTGACAAAAAGGTATATTCTTTTGTTTTAGGATGAAATGTTCTATAAATGTCAGTTAAGTCCAATTGGTTCATAACTTCAGTTAGTTTAATTTTGTCTCGGTTTAGATTTTGTTTCCATGATCTGTCCATAGCTGAGAGTGGGATGTTGAAATCTCCCACTATTATTGTATGAGGTGCAATGTATGCTTTAGGCTTTAGTAAGGTTTCATTTATGTATGTGGGTGCCCTTGCATTTGGGGCATAGATGTTCATAATTGCAAGTTCCTCTTGGTACATTTTTCCTTTGATGAATATGAAGTGTCCTTCTTTATCTTTTTAAATTACTTTTGGTTGAAAAACGACTTTATTTGATATTAGAATCGCTACTCCAGCTTGTTTCTTGGGGCCATTTGCTTGGAAGATTGTTTTCCAGCCTTTTACTCTGAGGTAGTGTCTGTCTTTTTCACAAAAGTGCATTTCCTGAATGCAGCAAAATGTTGGGTCCTGTTTATGTATGATTTGTGGTAAGATATTGTGTAAATTTGGATTTGTCATGGAATATTTTGGTTTCTCCATCAATATTGATTGAGAGTTTTGCTTGGTATAGTATTCTGGGCTGGCATTTGTGTTCTCTTAAGGTCTGTATGATATCAGTCCAGGATCTTCTGGCTTTTATGGTCTCTGGTGAGAAGTCTGGTTTAATTCTTATAGGTCTGCCTTTATATGTTACTTTACCTTTTTCCCTTACTGCTTTTAGTATTTTTTCTTTGCTTTGTACATTTGATGTTTTGATTATTATGTATCTGGAAGTATTTCTTTTCTGGTCTGGAGTTCTGTAGTCTTCTTGTATATTTATGGACATCTCTTTCTTTAGGTTAGGGAAGTTTTCCTCTATAATGTTGATGAAGATATTTACTGGTCATTTAAGTTGGGAGTCTTCCTCCTCAATTATACCTATTATCCTTAGGTTTGGCCTTCTCATTGTGTCTTGGATTTCCTGTATGTTTTGGATTAGTAGGTTTTTTTTTTTTTGTCTTTTGTTTCGGACCAATACTCTGTCTGGTTTGGCTTGCACTGCTGCTTGGGTCCACAGGGACTGAGTCTCGAAGAATGGAGACAAGGCAGAGGTTCTGGAGTCAAGTCTCAAGTCTCCTTTATTGTTTCTCTTTTATTGGCGCATATTCACTCTTGTTCATTCTTCTTAACCCTATTTACTCATATACCTCTTAACTCTATTGACTATATATTTTTCCTCTCAACTCCTATTGATTCTCATTCACCCTAGTACAAGGAAATCTTGGGTATTTATAAGCACAGGCAGGAGAACACAGGTGAAAAGATTTTACCACATGCACTATGCAGCTGGGGTCACTAACAGCAAAACAAGCTATGTGGGATAAACAAGATATTTGTTAGAGTGTGCTCAGCTGTTGTAGGCTGCTGAAAAACCAAGTCTCTATCAGGGTAAATGGTTCCAGATGGCTGCAAAGATGATAGCTGCTTTGTAGCTGCTTTCTGCTTTCTGCTTAAAGTCGGCTCCCTACAGTCTTTAGCATTTTCTTTGACAGTTGTTTCAATGTTTTCCCTGGTATCTTCTGCGCATGAGACTCTCTCTTCTATCTCTTGTATTCTGTTGGTGATACTTGTGTCTATGACTCCTGATCTTTTTTTTTTTAGGTTTTCTTTCTCCAAGGTAATTTCCCTTTGTGATTTCTTTATTGTTTCTACCTCCATTTTTAGATCTTGGATGGTTTTGTGTAATTCCTTCACCTGTTTGGTTGTGTTTTCTTACAAATCCTTAAGGGAGTTTTGTGTTTCCTCTTTAAGGGCTTCTATCTGTTTACCAGTGTTCTCCGTAAATTCTTTGAGAGTGTTATTTATGTCCCTCTTAAAGTCCTGTATCATCATCATGAAAAGTGACTTTAATTCTGAATTCTGCTTTTCCGGTGTGATGGGGTGTTCAGGGCTAGTTATGATGAGGGAACTGGGTTCTGATGATGCCATGCAACTTTGAATTCTGTTGCTTATGTTCCTGTGCTTGCCTTTTGCCATCTGGTTAACCCTAGTGCTGCCCATACTCTCTGTCTCTGACTGAAGACTGCCTTTCCAGTTATCTTGCTTTTGTCTGATTTCCTCACGGACGAGATGTCTCTGTGATCTTCTCCAGATGCTCTGAGTACTGTGGCACCTCTAGGATTCCTCAGGATATGGTTCCTCCAAGGTAACAGACCCGCTAGCTGTCTCCTGTTCTAGGTGCATTGTCTCCTCTAGGATGTCTCAGGATCAGGTGTCCACTGCTCAGAGTTCAGTGTCTCCTCTAGGATGTCTCAGGATAAGGAGTCCACTGCTCTGAGTACAGTGGTTCCTCTAGGGTTTTTCGGGATATGTTGTCAGTTGCTCTGAGTTCAGATGTTCTTCTGCTACTCTGGGTTCAGTGGTACCTTTGAACTCTGGGTTCAGAGGACCCTCTATCACTCTGGGTTCAGTGGACCATCTAGGTTGTCTCAGGAGGAGTCCAGTGTCCACACAGTAGCGGACCAGGTGCAGGTCTGCACCAGGCCTCGGATCTGGGAAGGCATAGTCTTTTCTTAAGGCTTCAAGTGTATTTTAATAAGGTGATGCTGCATTACTACTTCATTTCTCAGAAAAATTTTCAAATTGAAGGTATCATGAACAAATCATAGTACACCAATAAAAATGCACAGTGTTAACTACCTAAGATAGATAAGACTAAGAGCTACTGTCAGACCTTCAACTCACAGAAACACTGTTCCCAAAATTTTACTAGTCCTATCAAGAAAAGCTATGAACAGCAACATCAGAGACACTTAAGTGTAGTTTTTATCCAAGAAAAAGATGGAGGCAAGTTAACACAAGTGTTTTTTCAGATACACTAAAATGAAAACCTCTAAGAGCAAATGTCTTCTTTAGGACATGAAAGGGTGTAGAAAGCCTCGGTGAGCGGTGACAGCATTCACCATTACAACATGGCGCTGGCACCCAACACTCGTGGGTAAACAAGTAAATTGCGCATGTGCAAGTGGTGAAAGCGCTCCAAGTCACCTCCCAACCTGGGGCGTCATATGGGGTTTTGAGCAAGCAGCCAATCAGATATGTCCACGCCACCCTAGGGTGTATATAAAGCAGTGCCATCTTGGTTCTCTCTCTCTCTCTCTTCCTCCGTTCATGGCAATAAATGCTTGCTGCAGAAGGATCCTGGTGCCCGCATGCGTTCTTGCTGGCGAGATGATTGCGCGGGCCACAGCTGGTGCCGAAACCCGGGAACCCACCATCGCCGGCACCGAGGAGAGCCTCCGCTCGCAGAGAGGATTCAGAACTGCAGCACAAAGATAAGCTCTGAGAGGCATGTTTGGTCTTGATTTATCCCATTTCTCTCCCCAATCGGCAGGAGCTCCAAAAGCTTTCGCTATTGTGCTAGCGGTGCTTGTTCTCTTCCTTTTGATTTTACAAGATGAGAAATGCCGCTCAACTATCGTGGCAGGTCAGGGAGTGTTAGAAGAGCTACAAGATGGCATGTCAGAAACAGGGCGGGATAAGAGGCTAGCCACTCATAAAGAGAATAGGAAAGGTGCGCACAAGAAAACAGACCCTTCCAAAGACCCTCATCAAGAGATAAGGGAAAGAATGCCCTGGGAGAGAATCGTAAGAAGGAAGGGAGGGCCCTGAAAAAGAAACCTCTTTATCCGGTAAAGGAACTGGAGGCCTTGGGGCTTGATGGCTCTGAAACAGGGGAACTAGGTCCCTGTGAGGAGGAGGGGTGTTGTCCAAATGGGCGGCTGCTGCTGCAAGATGGAGGGCGGGAGAAGGCAGGAGATGGGAACCGCACGGCCTCTCGGCCTGTTGTGCTCTCCCAACTTATTGTCTCCAGCACTCCTCCGCCTTATTTGGACAAGCACTGCTCAGATTCCTTCCTTTCAAAGGAAGACAAAAGAAGGATGTTACAAGTGTTTGAGGCCTGAGGAGGGAGGTCGCGTCCATGTGCCGATAGAATATACCCCTATTAAGGAGCTTGCTGAATCAGTTAACAAATATGGAGTTGATGCTAATTTTACAGTCATGCAGCTTGAGAGACTCGCCGCTATGGCGATGACTCCGAGTGATTGGCAAAATACAATAAAAGCTGCTCTCCCTAATTTGGGACAGTACATGGAATGGAAAGCCTTGTGGCACAATGCTTCTCAAGTACAGGCAAAGGCCAACGCTAATGCGGAAGGCAATCAAAGACAATGGACGTTTGAATTGTTAACAGGGCAGGGACAGGTTGTAATGACCAAATAAACTATGATTGGGGAGCATATGGTAAAATCTCCGCTGCCGCTATTAAGGTGTGGAAAGCCCTTTCAAAGAATTGTGAGGCTGGGGGACATCTAACCAAAATTTTGCAAGGCCCCCAAGAGCCATTCTCAGACTTTGTTGCTAGGATGACAAAAGCGGCAGGCAGGATTTTTAATGTATCCCCTGAAAAGATTATTGAATGGTATCCAGATGCAGTCGCTCAACTTGCCCTTCGTGGGCTAAAAGCAGCCATTACCCATTTTGGAAGGGATCCTAAGGTTTTAATAGTGCCATATACTGCACATCAGGTTCAAACATTAACTGCTACCTCTGATGTTTGGGCTGTGTTGGTAACTTCCTTTAATGCTCAAATAGATAATCACTATCCTAAACATTCTATTTTACAATTTGCCTTAACTCAAGCGATTGTGTTTCTGCACATTATATCTCAGAAACCGCTCCTAGATGGAGTGGTTATTTACACAGATGGGTAAAAAACAGGTGTGGGTGCCTATGTCGTTAATAATGAAGTCACAGCCAGACAATACCATGAGACCTCACCTCAAGTTGTGGAATGCTTGGTAGTATTAGAGGTTCTTGAAACCTTCCCAGGTCCTGTGACTCAATGTCAAAATTGTTGTCAATTTTTGCCAGTGCCTCATGTAGGAATTAATCCACAAGGAATTCGGCCACTACAGATTTGGCAAATGGATGTTACTCACATCCCATCCTTTGGCAAATTGCAATATTTACATGTTTCCATTGATACTTGTTCTGGAATTATATTTGCTTCCCCATGGGCTGGAGAAAAGGCAGCCCATGTTATTCAACATTGCCTCGAGGCATGGAGTGCCTGGGGAAAGCCTAAAATTCTTAAAACTGACAATGGACCAGTTTACACTTCTCAGAAGTTTGGACAATTCTGCTGCCAAATGGAGGTGACCCATCTAACAGGTCTACCATACAATCCTCAAGGACAAGGCATTATAGAACGGGCTCATTGCACTCTTAAGTCCTATTTAATAAAGCAAAAGGGGGGAGTCGAGGAAGCTCTACCCTCAATGCCACGAGTCACTGTTTCTATAGCACTTTTCACCCTTAATTTTTTAAATCTGGACAGTCAAGGCCACACGGCAGCTGACCGTCATTGTTTAGAGCCTGACAGGCCAAAAGAGATGGTCAAATGAAAGGATGTTTTGACTGGACAGTGGAAAGGCCCGGATCCTATTTTAATAAGATCCAGGGGAGCTGTTTGTGTTTTTCCACAGGAAGAAGATAATCCATTCTGGCTACCAGGACGCCTAACACGAAGAATCTTGGAATCTCATCTTGATCCTGCCCAGAGACATGGAGACCCTCCTGCTGACTGTGATATTCTGGCTGACACTGCTGATGGTGGGACATGCTGAGCTGAGATGGGGGATCATCCCTTTCTAGGTTTTTGCTGCAGAATTGGACCCTAGAGTTCGAGGAAATGTTGAGAGATCTTAGGCCTTTTCCTTCTTTAAAGAATGGGTGGGAGTAGGCCTGTTTGGTACAGCCCTATGCTGTGGATTAGTGTTCATGTTATGGTTGGTCTGCAAACTCAAAACTCAACAGAAGTGTGACAAGGCGGTGATTGCCCAAGCATTTACTGCTTTAGAACAAGGTTCCTCCCCTAGAGTCTGGATATCTATGCTATGAAAGTAGCTAGCGCTTGAGCCCTCAGCCGATACACCCCACGGGTTCTATCCCATTGCACTGGGTCGGTGAGGCAAAAGCCCCGCTCTCTGCACTTCTCTGGGTGGAGTGTATACTGTGATATACAGGGGATGTTCCTCAGGGATAGATTCCTCGAAGGCATGTCTGGTTGCAGAGAGGTCGAGTTGCCAAATCCTCTCCCTGTCAAAGGCAATGGGATGGGTAGGTTGAAGTACACTCATGGACTCAACGACCAGGGTGGAAATTCTTTACAGTATCCCAACATTCTGCACAAGGGACTAGACCTCTACCTTCCTCTACAAGAGAGATGACTTAGAGACTTGCCAGAGGACCTTATGGTCTCATTTAATAAAGCTAAAAGGGGGAGATGTAGAAAGCCACGGTGAGCAGTGACAGCATTCGCCATTACAACATGGCGCTGGCACCCAACACTCGTGGGTAAACAAGTAAATTGTGCATGTGCAAGTGGTGAAAGCGCTCCACATGCCACCCTAGGGTGTATATAAAGCAACACCATCTTGGGTATCTCTCTCTCTCTTCCTCCATTCATGGCAATAAACTCTTGCTGCAGAAGGATCCTGGTGCCCACGGGCGTTCTTGCCAGCGAGATGATTGCGCGGTCCACAAAAGGGTAAATATGAGATGTAGCAGAGCTGTATGTATGCTGTAACCTCTGTGGACCTATGTCTGAGTTCTTACCTAGGAGTGAATGGAGGGTTGGGGCTAGGTCACAGAGAGAGAGAGAATGGGAAGCCTTCTATGGGAAGGCTTTTCTGGTTACAGAAGATGGCCGCTCAGGCTCCATATCTCCCATTGTTAGGAGTATTAGCTATGGTTATCCTCGTAGATTCCTGGCAGTTTCCATTGTCTTAAGTTTCATGCTCATCCAGAAGATGCAAGTGTTCCATTCCAGGTATTTTTTCCTATTCTTCTTTCTCAGTCATCCTTGCATTTGATCCTCCTGTTCCTCTCTAAAACCTCTTCCCAACTGAGTTTCTCCCTTCATCCACCCCTGATGCTTATCTTATTGTACTTCTCAGTGAGATTTAAGCATCCCACATTGGTCCTTCCTTGTTACTTAGTTTCTTTTGGTCTATGAATTGCAGTATGGATACTCTGCACTTTGTGACTACTATTAACTTATAAGTGAGTATATGCCATGTTTGTCTTTCTGAGTCTGGGATACCTCACTCAGAGTGACCCTTCTTCTTCCATGGATTTGCCTGCAAATTTCATGATGTCCATGTTTTTGATAGCTGAATAATATTCTATTGTGTAAATGTACCATATTTTCTTTATCCATTCTTCAGTTGAGGGATAGGAAGAAAGAAAGAAAGAAAGAAAGAAAGAAAGAAAGAAAGAAAGAAAGAAAGAAAGAAAAAAAGAAAGAAAGAAAGAAAGGATAGAGAGAAAGGAAGGAAAGAGAAAGAGAGAAAGGAAGATAAAAGGAAGGAGAGAGAGAGAGAGAGAGAGAGAGAGAGAGAGAGAGAGAATGATCAAGATAAATGGAGCTCTAAGTCCACTATCCTATAGTTCTCCAGGCCTTCAACAATCAATCAATATACTTTACCAGACAGACTTGATAACACACTGTACCACAGACGTTGACTTGTTACACACCACCCCTCCCTTGCCCTTCTGCCTTCAAACTTACTTCCTAGAGTAGCACAAGCAGGGACACCCTATCTGTTGGGAAGAACCCCTAACACTTTTCCAGGGTAGAATTCTGGCTAGTCCAAAGGGTCCCTTCTTTTTAAGGGCTGCAGGAAACTAGATGATGAAACTTTATCTAATATTGGCAGCATTTATTTGGAGCAAATTCAGCTCCTGCAGCTGGATGGTTGAATGCAGGAGGAGGTCCACCAATTGCTCTAATTCCTTTCATTGTAGCAGCTTGGAGAAAACATTCAGTTGTTGGTGGAGTCAAACCCAGGGTCCCATCTGGCATCATAATAGCAGTATATGAGCTGGAATACCATGTGGCCCAGGAGCAGAGGCCATGGCACCCCTATTGTGTATGCTCATAGCACCTCTCATAGCCATTTGGCCCATCTTGTTCTCTCATCAGGAAAGGTTCTCTTGAATCCTTCCTGCTGTTGTGGCATCATTTTTTTCTTCTTGTCACTGCATCTCTTCCTCACGGCACCTGCATGCCTCCTCATGCCTGGGTATTGCATATTCTTATCTATTATAATAAAGTTTATTAAACTATGTTATTAATTAGACTCCAATATTCCTGAGTCATAATTCTACATAGTCTTTGCAAAATGGCATTTTTAGGATTCTTCTGTACCTCTGTTACTCAGGCACCTGTATTCATGTGACAGATCCACTAGAATCACTTATTAAGTTTTTTCCAAACTACAATCAAAATAACGTTTTAAGTAATACTCAAGAAATTGAAGTTGGGGTTTTTTATTTTTTTGAACCAAATGCTTCCAGATTCTCACCATAAAACGGTCCCGATGGCTAAGAGTCAACTATTTAGTAGTACAATTAAATCAGACTCACTCCTGAGCATGGTACACTTTTCTTGCAAGAAACATATTCCCATTTCTGTGAAAAGGAAAATTATTTCCATTAGGAAAATAGTGCTCATTATTTGAGGACTTGTGTATACAGGAGTTCTGATGTGAGGAGGTTGGAGCTTGTGAAGTCGTTCTAGTTGAGAAGCAGAGGACAATGAATGTTCATAGTCAGTGAGCTGCTTTTTTTAAATACATTCCAAGAATGTGCCTAAGGAATAGTACAGCACAGTTATAACATTTGTTTGCTCACATCAGTTACTTAAGCGTAGGCAGAAACTAATGACATTAAATATTCCCAGAGAGTTGTGCCCAGAATCCTTTGTGATAGATATAGTTCTAACTAAAATTCCATTGACTATCCACAGTGATCATCACACATGTTAAAACTAGATTTGAATGACAGTTCTAAGAATATAGAAATGTCCTGAAATCCTAGTTCAGTGACTGAATTGAAATACCCGATTGAAATACAGGATTTGTGACAAGAATTAGGGTCATCACATCTTATATTAACAAAACAAAACTAGGTATTGTAGCACAAGCATCTCTAAACTAGAAGCTTCTATGTGGGTTGGGATTTGCAGAACAGAAGTGACAGATATTCCTGGCATGTTGTTCAGTAGTAAACAAAAGAGAACCTGTATCAAAAAGAGCTTGGAAAAGTCCAATACTTGACTCTGTCCTCTAACATAAATAAGCTCAAAGCTCTAAGTATATTGCCAGTGATCTGCATATCTTTCAGCAACACATAAACACACACACACACACACGCACACACAGTCACACAGATCATACACATTTGCACATGCATCACATACACTCAGAACCCTCATAGGTATACAGTATAATTGTTATATCTCTCTTCATAAACAGACCTTTATCTCAATGTCATGCATTCTTTATTCATGGTTTGTCTTCCTAGAAATGGTCCGTGATTCAAACTTGAGATATGGAAATCATAGAGAAAACCCCCAGTAAAGAAATTCTTAACTATCACATTAATTATTTCTAGGACCCTCCTGCACTTCAATTAATATAAATTCTAAATATTTTATTGTTATTTTAAATTTTTATTGAAGATTGAATTATAGCACTGTGCACTCTCTTTCCTCCCTTCAGTCCATTGCATGCACCTCACATTCAAATTCATTGTTTCAAATTTATTATACCCGTGTGTTTACTTGTTTATGTTAGTATCTGTAAAAGTCTGAATACAACTTGAGTCTACCTTTCTGTGTTTATGATATGGTTTTCCAAGGTTAGCAGTCTGCATTGGACAATCCATTAGAGTATCACTTGTAGAAAAGGCTAATATTCTGTCTGCCATCTTCAGTTACCTGTAATATTTTGACACATGCCACTTGCATTAAAATTGCATTAATATTGTCATCATTTTGCTTTTGCACCCATTTTCTGAGACCTCAATACAGCCTTTCCGGTGTGCTGGCTCTTATACTCTTTGTAATCCCGCTTCTGTAGTGTTCCCTGAGGAATACACACTGGTGCTATAATGTACATGTATTCACTGGTCTGTGTTTCCCATATTCCACTGATCTCATCATTGTGTCCAGTGTTTGTGGTGGTCTCAATTTTTTGTACAAAGAGACTGCTATGATGAGGATTGATGTCTTCACTTTATTGTCAGTGTAAGAATAATTTTTAGAATGCTGGTGGAAGGAATTGAGCTGATCTAGTAAATTAGTCTGATAAATTTTCATGTCCATGATATTAATAGCTTCAAAAATATGACTAGATTTACACTGCTGGCAATGATTTCTTTCAATCCCTTTGAGTGTAATCCTTCCAATTGATAATGTATTTCAAATTTCTTTCCTTAAAATACTGATTTTTGACATAGCCTTTGGCTTTCTATCAGGTTTAAGGTGTTGAGTGCCTTTTGCCAAATAAATCTTACAGAGCTGTCTCTGAATTCAATTGATGATAGCAGGATATGAATTAGAAGCCTCTACCTTGAAGTTGAATTTCTCTGGTACATAAAACAGTAGGCAAGTTGACAGGTTAGGAAAGTAGTTAGTATTTGTACCTACCTTCCTGAAACACCTGTGAAGTATGACAATGATTAGTACAGCCAGGTATCAGAATAGGTGTAATAAGTGACACCTCCACGTCAGTAGTATCCAAGAGGCCTTTTTAAAGTCTTCATTTTATTTTCTTTACCTCACAGTTGAATATAGTTCTGAGTCTTTCATTTGGTTTCTCAGGAATAAAAAGTTATTCTGAAGAGCCCTGTAAGGGTCAACAATATATGCCTTGTTATTTGTCTCTAGGATTGTCTCATTCAGGACCACTCACTTGAGTAAGTCACATATTTTCACTCCTCTCTCACAAAAGAAATTCATAAAATTTGAAATAAATAAGATAGAAATAAAATATAAATTTCCTTCCTTTGTGGCTAGTTTTATTTTCTATTTTCCATGTCTTCAATAAGCCTTCATGAACTACTGTCTAAAATGTGAAGAATTGAAAGTTCTAGTAATAAAAAAGTGCTTACCTCTAACTTCCCTTTTGGGACCCCATGATCAGTTCAATGGTTAGCCTTTAGCATCCACCTCTGTATATACCAGTCACTGGCAGAGACTCTCAGGAGACAGGTATATCAGGCTCTTGTCAGCATGCACTTCCTGGCATCTACAACAGTGTCTGCATTAGGTGACTGCACATAGGTTGGATCTCCATGTGGGCCAGTCTCTTTTCCACACTTTGTCTCCTTATTTCTTCCTGTGAGTATTTTGTTACTCTTTTTAAGAAGGACTGAAGCACCCCAACTTTGGTCTTTCTTCTTGAGCTTCATGTGGTCTGAGAGTTGTATCTTGAGAATTTCGAGCTTTTGGGCTAATATCCAATTATCAGTGAGTGCATACCATGTGTGTTCTTTTGTGTTTGGTTTACCTCACTCAGGAGGATATTTTCTACTTCCATCCATTTACCTAAAAATTTTATGAATTCATTGTTTTTAATAGTTGAATAGTACTCCATGTATTAATTTAGCACATTTTCAGTATCCATTCCTCTGTTGAAAGACATCTGGGTTCTTTCAGCTTATGGCTGTTATAAGGTAGGCTGCTGTGAACATAGTGGAGCCTTTGTCCTTTTTTATATATTGGAGCATGTTTTGGGTATATGCCCATGAGTGGTATAGATGTGTCCTCAAGTAATGCTATGTCTGATTTTCTGAGGAATTGCCAGACTGATTTCAAGAGTGGTTGTACCAGCTTACAATTCAAACAACAATGAAGTAGTGTTCCTCTTTCTCCACATCTTTTCCAGCATCTGTTGTCACCTGAGTTTTTGATCTTAGCCATTATGACTGGTGTGAGGTGAAATTTCAAAGTTGTTTTGATTTGCATTTCCCTAATGACTAATGATGTTGAACATTGCTTTAGGTACTAATTGGCCATTAGAGTTCCTCATTTGAGAATTCTTTGTTTAGCTCTGTACCCCATTATTTAATAGGTTTATTTGAATATCTGGAGTCTAATTTCTTGATATCTTCATATATATTGTCTATTAGCCCTCTATCAGATATAGGATTCATAAAGATCTTTTCACAATCTGATAGTTGCTGATTTGTCCTATTGACAGTGTCCTTTGCCTTACAGAAGCTTTGATATTTTATGAGGTCTCATTTGTCAATTCTTGATCTTAGAGCATAAGCCATTGGTGTTCTTTTCAGGAACTTTTCCCCTGTGCCCAGGTATTCTAGGGTCTTCCCACCTTCTCTTCTATTAGTTTCAGTGTATCTAGTTTTATGTGAAGGTCCTTTATCCACTTGGACTTGAGCATTGTACAAGGAGATAAGAATGAATCAATTTTCATTCTTCTACATGCTGATCTCCAGTTGAACCAGCAACACTTGTTCAAAATGCTGTCCTTTTTCCACTGGACAGTTTTTTTCTCCTTTTTTAAAGATCAAGTGAACATATGTGTGTGGGTTTATTTCTGGGTTTTCAAATCTGTTCTAATTCATTGTGCTACCTGTCCCTGTACCCATACTATGCAGTTTTGTTTTGTTTTATTTTGTTTTGTTTTTAGTTTTGTTTTGTATCATTATTGTTCTATAGTACAGCTTGAGGTCAGGTTTGGTGATTCCCTCAGAAGTTCTTTTATTGTTGAGAATAGTTCTTGATATCCTGGATTTTTTTTTTTTTGTTATTCTAAATGAATTTGCAAATTACTCTTTCTAACTCTGTGAAGATTTGTGTTGGAATTTTGATGGGGATTACATTATATATGTAGACTACTTTAGGAAAGATAGCCATTTTTACTATATTAATCCTGCCAATCCATGAGCAGGGAGATCTTTACATCTTCTGAGATCTTTTTCAGTTTCTTTCTTTCGAGACTTGAAATTTTTGTACACAGATCTTTCATTTTCTTGGTTACATTCACACCAAGGTATTTTATATTATTTGTGACTATTATGAAGGGTGTCATTTCCCTAATTTCTTTCTCAGCCTGTTTGTCCTTTGAGTAGAGGAAGACTACTGATTTGTTTGAGTTGATTTTATATCCAGCCACTTTGCTGAAGTTGTTTATCAGGTTTAGGAATTCTCTTGTTGAAGGTTTGAGGTCATTTAAGTATCCTATCATATAATCTGCAGTGATGTATTGAATTTTTTCCTATTTGTAACTCTTTGACTTTCTTTTTGTTGTCTAATTGCTCTAGCTAAGATTTCCAGTACTATACTGATTAGGTAGGGAGAGAGTGGGTAGTTTTGTCTAGTCCCTGATTTTAGTGGGATTGCTTCAAGTTTCTCTCTATTTAGTTTGATGTTGGCTACTGGCTTGCTGTGTATTGCTTTTACTATGTTTAGGTATGGGCCTTGAATTCGTGATTTTTTTCCAAGACTTTTACCTTGAAGAGATGTTGAATTTTGTCAACTGCATTCTCAGCATCTAGTGAGATGATCATGTGGTGTTTTTCTTTGAGTTTGTTTATATAGTGGATTATGTTGATGGATTTCTGTATATTGAATCATCCCTGCATTCCTGTGATAAAGCCTTCTTGATCATGATGGATGATTGTTTTGATGTACTACTGACTATTTTTTTGCATTGATATTCATAAGTGAGAATGGTCTGATGTTCTCTTTCTTTTTTGGTCATTTTGTGTTTTAGGTATGAGCATAATTATGTCTTCATAGGACAAAATGGGAAGTATTCCTGCTGTTTCTATTTTGTGGAATAGTTTCTGGAGAATTGGTATTAGGTCTTTGAAAGTCTGATAGAGTTCTGAACTAAAACCATCAGGTCCTTGGCTTTTAGTGACTCCTATTAGTTCAGGCATTATGGGAATGTTTACATGGTTTACCTGATTCTGATTTCACTTTGATACCTGATATCTGTCTAGAAAATTGTCCACTTTATCCAGATTTTCCAGTTTTCTTCAGTGTAGG
>JANHMN010000001.1:97718665-97740757 GCA_030674055.1 Rhabdomys pumilio
TCTCTATGCTCAATCCAATGTTTGCCTGCAAGCATTCACTTCTGTATATGTCAGGCTCTGGCAGAACCTCTCAGGAAACAGCTATATCAGGCTCCTGTCAGCATGCACTTTTTGGCATCCACAATTTTGTCTGGGTTTGGTGACAGTATATAGAATAGATCCTCAGATGGGACCAATTCTGGATGGCCTTTCTTTCAGTTTCTGCTACATACTTTGTCTCTGTATTTGCTACCATAAGTATTTTGTTCTCCCTTCTAAGAAGGACTGGAGAATACACACTTTGATCTTTTTTCTTGAGCTTCATATGGTTTGTGAATTGTATCCTGCTTATTTCGAGTTTTGGGGCTAATATCCACTTATCAGTGGGTGCAAACCAAAAATTTTAAACATTTCTTTTTTTCCCTAACAGGAACACCTAAAGCAACAATGCTTGTGCTTTTCAACCAAAAATTTTGTTATTTGTTTTGTTTTGTTTTGTTTTGTTTTAATGCTTCTTTTTCTCTCTAACACTTGTGATATATGTCCAACATTTTTTTCAACCCTTATGCTTTCTTCAATGTTCAAAAGCCATCTAATTTACTTCCACAGGTTAAGTCAACATGCTGATCACCATTTCTTGAGTCTTAATTAACAACTAATTTATTTTACAGACAAACTGTTGCTGCCAATCCCAGGTACATAATTTACATTGTTTTTCTCCCTCAGCCATCCAAAAAGAGACTCAAAGATACCTTCTAAGACTAAAATTTCCTCAAACACCTTTGCCTTTCCAGGATCTTAATGACAGACCATAATGTGCTTGTTCCCAAGCAATTTAATGCTCAATATCCAGCCTTTACAGACATCTCCCTGCCAGAGATGCGGCTTCCCTGCTGTGATTATCCTACAGTTATACCCACAGATCGAACAGAGTCCACACCATCTTCTGGAACGTGCCTGAGATGCCAGGCTGCTTTCTCCCAGTAACCTCATTTGACTGCAGACTCCAGAGACATGCTGAGATCCAGAGACAGTGCCACCTCCTGGAACCTACCAAGCTGCCTTCTTCCAGCCACCTCATCTGACTGAAGACCCCAGAGACATTCTGAGATCCAGAGATACACACCAAAACCCAGAGACACTCACTACAGAAGACAGATCCAGACCTTCCAGATACAGATGAACTCTTTAGCCAAAGTCACATAGTTAAACTTACATGTTAGTGAGGAAAACATAATGTCTATTTAGATTAATCAAATGTCATTACCCTCAAACTGTACACCCTATATTTGATTGATACAATGTTCCCCTGCCTTCCAAACCCTACCCTCAATTCCCATTACCCTTGGCTTAGTTATGCTGCACCCTCCAGCCAGCATAGTGTTTTCTTTTGATCCCCTCATCCAAATTTTTCACTAATAGAGTGTGAGGTGTTGGGCCGTGAAGAGATGGTTTGGTCTCTCTAGATTTGAGATAGCTAAGGACCCAACAGGACATTGCCTGTTTGGGATGGCATATATCTCCCATGCTCCCAGATTCCAGACTACTCCACGTGGTCCACATCTCTAATTAACCTGCACCTTGCAGAGAGTGGGATGTCAAGCCATGGAACGCTATCCTGGTCCTAGGGTTCTGAGTGTTCAGCCATGCCCCCAGAACCCAGGCTCCTGACACGAAGTCTAATCTCCATTCATCACATAGAGCACAGGTACAGGGCGTGATCTAAAGGCTGAGGGGCATAGCTAATTAAGTTATTCCCTCCCCCTTTCCCCCCTCCCTATAAAAGTCAGGCTCCCCTGGCTTTTAGGGGGATCTCGAACCATCTACACCATTCACGATGCCATGAACAATAAAGGCTTTGGAAAACTGGACTCCACATGTCTCCAGCCTTTAGAACCCTAAATCTTACCTATGCAGCCATTGGTTTTTTCCCACAGCTGACGCCACCAACGTGGACCATGAACACCCACCCATCTACAAGAACCATCCTGGCTGAGTCGGCTAAGCAAGTATACTTCCTGTAAGGTGTGGTGCCAGGGATCTCCTGCCTGTTAAGTACAATAACCTTTCTCCCGTGGAGTGCTGCCAGAGCCTCTTTCTTCTCCCCTCCCCCTCGTTTCTCTCTGCTGTGGGCTAGCCAGTAGCACTCCCACATGGCCCCTCATCTCTGTCTTTCCGAGGCCTCTCGGTGATCTGAGAGTCCAAGGGTTTGAGACCAGTAGGTCTCTGATCACCTCCAGGGATCCCTAATCCAAGAGCTCTGCACCCCCTCGGAACCAGAGTGAGACTTCCCCATGCCAGGCGGGGCCCACCGTGTTTGCCTGGTGTCCTGAGTAGAGTAAACTCAGTCATGACTCCCACAGTTCCAGTCGACTGAGCTGTGACAGACACAAGGACCAGCTAATACCTTCCCTATCTACCGTAGGATTCAAAATAGCCCCTCACAAATTCCAACTTATCCACCCCATTGCATTTTTAGGAACAGAGATCTCCCTTACTTCAATACATCCCCTCAAACCCACCCTTCCCTTTCCTCAAAAATTAACTCTAACCTCCCTCCAGAGCTTTTTGGGCAATCTCAATTGTCTTAGACTCTGGATCCACCTTCCCACAAGCAACCTTCAACCTCTCTTTAACCTTCTGAAAGGAAATAAAAGTCCCTCCTCCCCAAGAATATTGTCCCCAGAAGCAGTCCAAGCCCTAAATTCTGTCAATTCAGCCATAAAAGATATGGCTCTTGCTAGGTATGACCCAACCATACCTGTACATCTCCTTATCTTTAAATCCTCCTCTACGCTTGTAGGAGTCCTTTACCAACCTCAGGGCTGCTAGAATGGCTCCATACCCCGATGGGTGGTGTGCCCCAAATTTTAAATGAAGTAGATGCATTTGCCAACATGATTAAAAATGGCAGGGATAGAGCCCTACAAACCCTAGGAAAAGAACCTGATGTTCTTGTCACTCCCTTCTCCCTCTTCAACTTGAAGGATGTCGAACCAGGATTGAGATTCACCTACACCCCGAATCCATCTCCACCATCTCCAGCCTGTTTCTCTGCTTTTCTTACTGAAACACAGGTGAATGTCTCCAGGAGGTCTCCACATATGGAGATTGCAGATATTGGACCTGCAGGATGGAATCCACCAGTCACGGTGGCACCATGCTCACCAACCTTAAAAAGTCATTTTCAGCTTTTCATCAGCGATCCATGGAGTGAATGTTGGCAAACCGAAGTCATGGGTAAACTTTACCCCAATGGCTCTGCCAGATACCCTGTAGCTGACCTACACGTCTCCTGTGAACTTGTCTCTGCCCCAAATCTGCCTTTACCCATGCTAATATTATCCAACAGGAAAACCAGACTCAGGAAGAACTACAAGCTACCCTCTCCTGGCTACAGTACATCCAATATACAGTGGACCTCCTTCCCTTAATGACTCACCCCAATTCTTCCCAATGCTTTTTCTGTGCCTCTCTCTCTCTCTTGACCCTTATTAACAGCCATTCCAATTAACTTTTCCCTTTATGACCTCCATGGACCCCTGCTCATGAGGAAAACACAAGACATTCCTCTCTTTGACCTACCCCCACCTCTTTGCCTTGTAGGGCCCTTCTCAAAACCCCATCTCAGATGTGCTCATGACATCACCATTACCAAATCAGTATGTGTTAACCCTCCTGCCCTCCTCTGGTGCAAGGGCACTACAGGTGCCTGTATTTACCCTCATTTTCAGGAATCCTGCACCCCCGTGATTGTTGTCCCCCAAGTTTATCTCTACGAACCTGAAGAGCTCACCTTGCAGATGGGAGGAAGCCGAAAGAAGAGAGAGATCTTCATTCCTCTGCTCATTGGACTAGGCCTTGCTGTTTCACTTGGTGCTATTGGAACTGCTGGGACAGCCCTTGTCCAAACACAGCATCTGGCTGGTGACTTCCAGGACAAGCTTGACCAGGCAATGGCTTCTACTACAGACAGTCTTGAATCTCTTCTATGCCAGATAACCTCTTTAGCAGGAGTCGCTCTCCAAAACTGGAGGGCCCTGGACTTATTGACTGTGGAAGGAAGGGAGCGGAGACTTGTGTTTTGCTGGGGGAAAATGTTGCTTCAGTGTCAAAAATCTGGGCTGGTAGAACAAGATATACAAACTCTTAAAGAGCTCCAGGGGAACCTCCATGCATGCTATACTCCCAACACCACTACCACTTGGTACTCTAACCTTTTGAAGGCTTGAATTCTTCCCTTCCTTGGCTCCATACTAGCCATTGGAGCCTTGCTTCTCTTGGCACTCTGCCTCATTCAGTTTCTAAAGCAACAGATAAGTAACATTGCAAAGATAACTACCAATCAGGTCTTGGTTCAGTATCAAACTGTTCACAACATAGGAGACCCTTATTCTGATGATAACTCTCCTTTATAATAGAAAAAGGAGGAGTTGTAGGATGGTGGGCTATGAGACGCAACTGGGTGCTTGGTTGAGAACGAGCTTGGAACCCCGGACCATTTTTTGGATGACAGGAATTCCTTCTGCTCCCAAGCCATGGTTCTTTTCACTTAGCTTCAGTCCTCTAAACAACCCCTCGCACAGAGAGGTTTATGACCATCAGTCATGAGGAACAGTCCCTCAGGTTCTCCCACATGCAGATGAGGTATTTCCAAGTTATCAGGCCAAGCCAATAGGCATTATCTGCTGCCAGACCCTAACCCACCCTGAAACTGTATATAAGGGCTCTGTTTAGGGGAAGTAAAGTGCTCAAGAATCATTCTGGTGACCGAGAGTTTCTGTCACAAGAGCTGTAACACTTGGGGAGAGCTCTGCTCTCCCAGAACCTGCCTAGGACACCAAGCTGCCTCCTTGCCAGGTAGCCGGCTTCTTATCGGCCTACTCGGGCCTGGACCAGCTCAGCTGGGAGAGACAGGTGCAGCACCAGGGAGAGATCAGTCAGCGACAGTGGCAGGGAGCAACCAGAGGCAGCAGTGGGGGCAGGCAATCTCCCCTCCTGCCCGCACTCTGTGTCCTTGGACCCCGACCTCCGCATCAGGCCAGGCCTAAGACCTACAGACAATGGAGACTCAGGCAGGCCAGAGGCAGTGCGGAGACAGTAGCAAGCCCTCCCTGCTCTCACCCTGTCCCCAGGTGGGAGACCATTGTGGGACATCCTCCAGAACAAAGGACCTACAAACAGCCACAACATACAAGCAGAAGACGACAGGACCTGGTGCAGATCCCCACAGGCCCTGTGTTTGCCATTTCAATCTCTGTGAGCTCTTATGTGCTCTGCTTAGTGGATTCAATGGACCATGATCTCCTTGTCTCCTCCATTCCTTGTGACTTTTACAATCGTTCCTCCTACTCTTTCACAGGATTGCTTCAGGTCAGAGGAGAGGGTCCCACTGGAGACCTCCAATGTATACTCTCTGTGTGCATATCGTGTTTGACTGAGTGTCTCTGAATCCACATTTATCTGGCACCATAAGAAGTCATTCTGCTGAGGATGATTGGATAAAGCACAGATTTATGAGTACAAGAGCATATCATTAGAAATTATTTTCTCGCATCTTTCTCTTTCTTTTTTGTTCTCTTTCTTTTTTCTTTCCTTCATTCCCTATGTTTCTTTCACTGCTTTCCTCCTTTCTTCCTTTCTTTTCTTTCTCTTTCTCTAAACCAATCCTGTTTGGTTCCACCCTAGGTGTTTATGCTATCCAGTCACTAGTTCCTGACTATCCAATCACTGTGAGGCATGGGCACCCTCTCATAACATGTGTGTCAAGTTAAATCAAACCTTGGATGGATACACCCACAAGTTATAATTATCATTTTCCTAGCATGTCTTGCAGACAGGACAGATTATAAGTCAAAAGTATTGTGGCTGCGTTGGTGTCCACGTTTTTCTTTTAATAGCACAAAGAGCAACTTCTTGTACAAAAGAGACTAGAACATAGAGGTGAAGGCTCCATGCAGGCACCAACTGGACTTTCTATGTTCAAAGAGCTATGTGGATGATGTCCTCAGCAATGGGACCAATTACCTATTTGAAGACAATAACTTTCTCTCTTAGTATCAGCCTGGGTTGTTTGGGGAATCTCCACAGGAACCCTCTCAGCCAATGATATAATCTAATGCAATCCGATTCCAACACAGGAAGACTTTGCAGTCTACAAAACATGGACAGGTCCAAGTACATATCATCCACTAATATAGGAGTTTATATTAAGATCACCCTCATATATCCTAGGAAGTTTCCATTGCTCTAGGTTTCCATAATGGTGCCTTAAATGCTCACAAATTCAGCAGTGTCTCCCTGCATTCATTCCCTCTACCCCATTCTTATACCAACTGATCCTTCCTGCTCTTGTCCCCACCAGCCCCTAGTCTGCTCACATAATCCATTCTGTTTCCCTTTCACAGGTAGATTCATGCACTTCTCCCTATAGTTCTCCTCTTTAACTAACCCCTTTGGATCTATGAATTGTAGCTTTGTATTATTTACTTAATGGCTAATATATATTTATAAGGGAATACATATTAGATTTGTCTTTTTGAGTCTGGCTTATCTCACTGAGGATTACATAAAAAGAAAAAAAAATCCATTCTTTGGTTGAGGGACATTTAAGTTGTTACCAGTTTCTTTTTATGATTACATAGAAATTACAGTGATTACAGTTGAACAAGTTTTGAGGCTATATCCCAGAGTGGAGTGTTAGAGCTGGGTCTTGAGGCCTATTGATTTCCAATTTTCTCAGGAATGGCCATATTGATGTCCACATTGGCTCTATAAGTTTCCATTCCCGCCAGCAGTGGAAGAATGTTCCTTATGCTCCACATCCTCATCAGCATGAGCTGTCACTTCTGTTATTGATTTTAACTACTATGATAGATGAAAGATGAATTTTCAAAGTATTTTTGACTTGTATTTCCCTGGTGGGTAAGGATGTTGAAAATTTCAATAAGTATTTCACAGTCATTTGAGATTCCCCTAGTGAGAATTCTGGTTAAACCTCTACTCAATTTTTAAAATGATTTTTTTTTTTTTTTTGAAATCTAGTTTCTTCAGTTCTTTGTATATTTTGAAAATTGTCCCTCTGTTGGATGTGGAATTGGTATGAATCTTTTCCATTCTATAGAGTATTATTTTGTCTCACTGAGTGTATCCTTTGTCTTACAAATGATTTGCAGTTTCATGACATTTCATTTATTAACTTTTATTCTTATTGCCGGGCACTACAGGTGTTCTCTACAGAAAGCTCTCCCCTGTGCCAATAAATTCAAGTTTACTTCACACTATATTCTCTGTCCAGGACCCTGAATCTGGTTCTATAATTAGGTCTTCATTCAAGTTGGACTTGAGTTTTGGGCATGGCTATAAGTATGGATTTATTTGCATTTTTATTACTTTTATTTTTTTTTACAGTCCAGTTATTGTCCCTTTCCTGGTTTGTTCTCCACAGTTCCTTATCCTCTTCCTTCTTCCCCCTGTCGTTTTTTATTGAATATTTTATTTACATTTCAGATGCCATCCCCTTTGCCCATTTCCCCTCCCTAGAAAACCCCTATCCCTTGCCCCCTTTTCCATTTTGCTTTTAACAATTTTTTTAAATGTTAATCAAAAGCTTTATAAGTATGGTAATGCTCAATAAGAAGTGTAGTCCAATACCCAACCTAGCTATGTAAACTATCTTTGACTGGTGGAGACACGTGAACTTCTGCCTCTATGTCCCCTCTCTCTTTCTCTCTCTTTCTCTCTCTCTCACAACCTAGCTTCTCATCTACTTCATCTTCTCCTCTCCTTACTCCATCTTTTCCTCTCGGTGCTCCTTCCCCCTTAGCTCCTCCTACATATCACCCTTCCTGTTAAAATAAAACTTTTCTCTCAAAATACAATTAGAGCATAATTATTCCTATTTGTACCATTGAGGTACAAGATAGTCTTAATACCCAGTCCATCCTTTTGTTGACTAACCAGAACCTCTGTCGTCTCTCTTGACTTCCCCCTGTCTTTAAAAGGATGCCCACCATGCCAGGACTCCTCATTCCCTGGGGCCTCAAGTTTCTCAAGGGTTAGGTATGTCTTCTCCCACTGACACCAGACCAGGCAGTCCTCTGCTATATATGTGTATGTGGCCTCATATCACCTAGTGCATACTGCCTGGTTGGTGGCTCCATATATGAGAGACCTCAGGGGTTCCAGTTTATTTGAGACTTCTGGTCTTCTTATGGGGTTGTCCTCCTCAGCTTCTTCCAGCTTTTCCCTAATTCAACCACAGGGGTCCCCCCCTTCAGTCCATTAGTGGGATATAAGTATTTGTTTCTGTCTCAGTCAGCTGCTTATTGGGCCATTTTTGGAGGACAACAATGCTAGGCTCTTATCTGTAAGCACAACATAGAACCAGTAATAGTGTCAGGCTTTGGAATCTCCCTTTGAGATGGATCCCAAGTTGGCAGATCATTGGACTTCCTTTCCCTCATTCTTTTCTCCATTTTTGTGCCTAAAGTTCATTTAGACAGGATGAATTCTGGGTCAGAGTTTTTGATTATGGGATGGCAACCCCATCCCTCACTTGATGCCCTGTCTTACTACTGGAGGTGGACTCTACAACTTTCCTATCTACACTGCTGGGCATTTCACCTAAGGTTCCCTGCTTTGAGTCTTGAGTGTCTCTCACCTCCCCAGGTGTCTGGTACATTCTAGAGCATCCCCCTAACTCTCATCTCCAACCCCAAGGTTGCATATTTTCATTCATTCTGCTGGCCTTCGGTGTTTCTGTCCTGTGACCCTTCATACCTAATCATGTTCCTCTTCTCCTTGTCTTTTCCCCTTGCCCACACAGATCCATCTGCCTCTCTTGATTGCTTTCTTCTCCCTCCCAAGTGGGATGGAAGCACTCTTACTTGGGTCCTTCCGCTTGTTAAACTTCTTTAATTCTGTGGATTATATCCTAGGATTTCTGTATTTTTTGGCTTATATCCACTTATTAGTGAGTATATACCATGAATTTCCTTTTGGATGTGATTTACCTCACTCAGGATGATATTTTCTAGTTCCATCCATTTTCCTGTAAAACTCAGGATGTCCTCATCCTTAATAGCTGAATAGTATTCCATTGTGAAAATGAACCACATTTTCTGCATCCATTCTTCCACTGTAGGAAATCCAGGTTGTTTCCAGCTTCTGGCTATCACAGAAAAGGCCATTATGAACATAGTGGTGCATGTGCCCATGTTATCTAATTATTCTAGCTAAAATTTCAAGTACAATTTGAATAAATATGAAATGGATGGATAACCTTGTCTTGTTTTCAATTTTAATGGATTTTTTTGTTTGTTTGTTTCTCTCTATTTAATTTGATGTTAGCTATAGGCTTGCTGTAAATTGCCTTTATTATGTACAGTTATGTCCCTTGTATTCTTAATCTCTTCAAACTTTTTATCATGAAATAGGGTTGAATTTTGTCAAAGTTTACTATGTTGGATATGTCTATGATTTTCTTTTAGTTTTTTATGTGGTGGATTATATTTCTTAATTTTCATACATTGATCCATCCCTGAATCTTTAGAATGACACCTGTTTGATTATGGTGGATGATCCTTTTCAATGTGTCTTTAGATTTAGTTTTCAAGTAAATTATTGAGTATTTCTGCACTATGTTTATAAGGGAAACTGGTCTGTAATTCTGTTTCTTTGTTGAGTCTTTATGAAATTTGGGTACCAGTGTAAATGTGGCCTTATAAAATGAGTTTGGCAATCTTTCTACAGTTTCTATTTTGTGGAATAATTTGAGGTGTATTTGCATTAATTGGTCTTTTAAAATCTAGTAGAACTCTGCTCTTAAATCCAAGGTTTTTGTGATTGGGGGCCCTTTAATAACTCCTTTTATTTCACCTGGGATTGTAAGTCACTTTTCTGACATTGATTTAACTTTGGTAAGTGGTATTTATGGAGAAAATTAACCATTTCTTTTAGACTTTCCAATTTGATACAGTACAAGTTTATAAAGCATGTCCTAGGGCTTCCCTATATGTTCTTGGTCTCTTTTGTTATGTCCCACCCATTTTTTCCTGTTTGTTTGTTTATTTATTTTAATTTGGATATTCTCACTCTGTCTTTTCATTAATTTTAATATGGGGCTGTTTATCTTAGTGATTTTTCTCAAGGAACCAACTTTTCTTTTCTTTTAATTGATCCTTTGTATTTTTATCTTTGTTTCTATTTTATTGATCTTAGCCCTCAATTTTATTATTTTCTGCTGCCTACTTCTCTTGAATTTGCTAACCCTTTTTTGGTCTCAGGATTTCAGCTGTGTTGTTAAGTTGCTAGTATGAGATATCTTGAAAACATTTATTTTATTGAGATACTCAGTGCTAAGAAGTTTTGTCTTAGCATTGCTTTCATTTATTCCACAAGTTTGGGTTTGCTGTTTATTCATTTATATTGAACTCTAGAAAATATTTCATTCTGATTTCCATTCTTCCTCTCCTTCTGCCTCTTTCTTTTGCTTTTCTTTTCTTTTTGTCTTAATCCAGTTTATTATTCTGTAGAGACTTTTCTAGTTTCTCTTATTTTTTTCTTTTTTTTGAGTTTTCTGTTGGCTCTGCTGCTGTTGATATACAGCTTTAATCTTTGGTGGTTTGATAGGATTCAGGGAGTTATTTTATTTTTTTTGGATCTATTGAGACTTGATTCATGTCTGAATATGTGATCAGTTTTGGAAAAAGTTCCATGAGGTACTGAGAAGAAGATGCATTCTTTTGTTTTTGGTTGAAATATTTTGTAAATATTTGTTAGGTCCATTTAGTTTACAATGTCTGTTGGTCCTAGCATTTATCAGTTTAGTTTTTTTCTGCAAGATGTCTGAATTGTAAATGTCTAGTTACTTTGGGTAGTTAGTTATGTCAAATAATATTTTGCTATAGTACACAGATGAAGAGATATCTTGCTAAAGCAGAAATGTGAAAGAATGTTTTCCCAAAGCAGACACATGTGAAAAGCTGTTTTCCTGAAATAGACATAGGTGAAAGAATATTTTGGTATAGCAAAAATATGAAAGGACCCATGATGAAGGAGTATAAATATGACCCCATAGACAGTGGGAGACAAGCACTGAGCATTGGTTTGGTTTGTTCAGCCTTGCTATTCTTTTTTTTTTTTTTTTTTTTTGCCTTACCTAGCATTGTTGAGTTTAACTTGTGGTAATCCTTTCATTGAAAGAAACTCACCAAAAATTACTTGTGAGCTTCCTGTGGCAACTTGCCATGTCAGAGGCCTCACCTCAGGCTGGTTGGGAGTCTTGCAGTTTCTTTAGAATTGAATTACAGATGCTGGGACCTGTGTAGTATCTGTCTGCCTAAGGATTGGTCTGTAGCTGCTGAGTTGTCTTTGGTGTTTGCTATGGGACTGAACTTCTGCCAAAGAAGATCAAGCTAGCCCCCAAAGAACTATTGCTTAACTATTCCACCTCTCCTATATCTTAACAACTTTTCTCTTCCACTACCTCTGCTGTGTGGTGGGCTAGAGGAGAAGTTGCAGTCTTATTAAAAGTAGGTTGCAAAAAAATTATGCCTACATATATCTATTGGTGAGAGTGAGCTAATGAATTTTCTCACTCTCAATGTGCGAGAGTCAATATGTGATTTAAGCTGTGGTAGTGTTTCCTTTACAAAAATGGGTACCCTTGTGTTTAGGTCATAATGTTAAGAATTGAAATATTGGCCCTGTCAGGGCTCCATTTTCCTTCTGGTCCACACCTCAATCTGCAGTCCTAGTATTGGTGCACTGCAATCCATCACACAGTTCTGCCTGTCTCTCTAATCTGGAAAGCAAGTAAGACCCTTGACCCAATCTCCCTGCCTGCTAGAATCCCACCAAGCCTAGCAGCCAGGTTTTTGCCCAGCACTATTGGAGCCCCATTTTCTTTTTGGTCCTCACCTCTACATGAAAGCTGGGAATGGCCTGCCATCCCCTACCCCACTGTTCTGCCTGCCTCCTAGGAGACCTGCTCTAATCTAGGACACACAGCACCACCTGCCTTCTGGGAAGCCTGTTCTAACTCTTGACACTCAGGTCAGCCATCACCAGATGGTGAAAGGCAAGCACAGGAAGATAATCAAAAGGAGCAAATGCAATATGACACAATCAGAACCCAGCTCTCCTACTACCTCAAGACCTCGATAACCTAACACACCTGAAGAGCAAGACTTTGATCTTAAATTTCATCTTAAGATGATAGAAACCTTCAAAGAATACATAAATAAATCCCTTAAAAATACAAGAAAATACAATTAAACAGATGAAGGAAATAAATAAAATGACTCAAGACATAAAAGTGTAAATATAAGTAGTAAAGAGAACACGAATGAAGGCAATCCTGGAGATGGAAAGTGTGGGAAAGAGATCGGGAACTGCAGATGCAAACATCTTCAACAGAATACAAGAGATGGAAGAATCTCAGGCATAGAAGAAACAAGAGAAGAAATTGAATTGATACATTGATCAAAAAATGCCAAATCTAAAATGTTCCTAACACAAAACATACATGATCATCTTTAATATGTCCTGTAGAACCTAAGAGACCACAGATGTCAACACAGACTACTATACCCAACAAAACTCTCAATCACCATAGATGGAGAGACCAAGATATTTTATGAAAAAAAAAAAACAAATTTAAACAATATCTTTACAGCAATTCAGCTCTATGAAGGATAATAGAAGGAAAACTCCAATACATGGAGGGTAACTACATCCAAGAGAACACAAGAAATTAAATAACTCATAGCCAAAGAAACAAAAAGACACAGACACACACACACACAAACACACACACACACACACACACACACACACACACAACTACCACCAACATTAAAATAACAAAAACTAGCAATCACTTGTTATTAAAATTTCTCAACAACAACAGACTCAATTCACAAAAAGAAAAAAAACATTGGCTAACACACAGGCTTTCAAAACTGGATACATAAACTGAATACACAAACACAATCAATTAATCTGCTACATACAAAAAGCACACTTCAGCAACAAAAATAAAGAGTACCTCAGGGTAAAAGGTTAGAAAAAAGTTGTGGAGATAGAGGAACACTCCTCCATTGTTGGTGGGATTGTAAGCTGGTACAACCACTATGGAAATCAGTCTGGCGGTACCTCAGAAATTGAACATAGTATTACCTGAGGATCCAGCTATACCACTCCTGGGCATATACCCAAAAGATGTCTCAACACACAACAGGGATACATGCTCCACTATGTTCATAGCAGCCTTATTTATAATTGCCAGAAGTTGGAAAGAACCCAGATGTCCTTCAACAGAGGAATGGATACATAAAATGTGGTATATTTACACAATGGAGTACTACTCAGCTATTAAAAACAATGAGTTCATGAAATTATTAGGCAAATAGATAGAGCTTGAGAATATCATCCTGAGTAAGATAACCCAATCACAAAAGAACATACATGGCATGCAATCACTGATAAGTGGATATTAGCCCAAAAGCTCACAATACCTAAGAAACAATGTGTAGACACATGTGGGTGCTTTGGTTTTATTTTAGAAGGAGTAGCAAAATACTCAACCAGAGCTCCCAGGGGCTAAAACCCCAGCCTGAGAACATAAAGAGAGGAACTCATGGCTCCACTTGTATAGGTAACTGAGGGTGGCCTCGTTAGTCAACAGTGGAAGTGGAGGGCCATGGTCCCCGAAAGTTTGAATCCCTAGTGTTGGGAATGTGAGAGCAGGGAGGTGGGATTGGGAGAATGATGGGAGCACATCCTCATAAAAGTTAAAAGAGGAGGTATGAGAAAGGGTTTTGGGAGAGAAAGGAAGAGGAGATAACAGTGAAAGGTAAATATGTAAAATATCCAATAAAAAAAAATAACAGATAATTGGTCTGGCAAAAAAAAAAAAAACAAAGAAAAGAAAAGAAAAAAGAAAAAAGAAAAAAAGAAAAAAAAGAAAGATAGTTTACTTATTTCAAACGATTTTCAAAAGTTTCCAGGAGATGCTTATTGGTTAAGATCTTATTTTAAGCTCTTCACAAAAGAATTTATGTCTTTGTTTAATAATCTTAAGAGAGATGCAAATCTTAATTTCCCTCAACAATTAATTGACAAAAGAGGAGTAATTTCACAAAAAGTAGAAGAAGCTCTCACTCATTGATATATTATATAGATTGATTAATTGTTGGCTGTTTTATAATAGTCCTTTGATAAAAGAGATTATTAATAATGAACTATATTTCTTTAAATAGTGTCTTTATGACTCTTTGAGGGTGGAAGGAGCATGCCTTGTATACTCTTAACTTTCTAAAGATGAAAGCTCACAGCAAATATGCCGCTGATTGCTTCTGGCATCGCTGAGACCAATAAAAACTATGCCACAGCTATGTGGAAGGACCCTCTTACCCTTAAATGGAATGGCCAGGAACCAGTTCCTATATGGGGCCGAGGATTGATATGACTGTATAATACCACAGAAGGCACAACTAAATGACCACCAAAAAGATTAATGAATTAAATAGTTACCTCCACAAAACCAGGCCCAATTATAAATAAGATGAATAACAATTGTCATCCAGGGAAGAGAAGTTTCCCTGAGAATTCCTTTCTTTTTTCTCTTTCAGGTAAAAATTATTCACCTGTGATATCTGCTATTAGGAGTTCTAATCCTGATGCTGTTCTCTGGACTTATACTACTCAGACCTCCAATGGGCCTTTGACAAGGACATCAAACCACTATAGATTGACATCACTAATCTGAAGAAATCCCTCATTTCGCTGTCTGATGCGATCCCCCAAAATTCCAAAGGACTTTATTGGACCTGATTTTCTCTTTTACAATAGAAAAGACTGTATACAGCTCTAGACTGTGTACAGCCCCTAAAAAAGAATTCTGCTTTTACATAGACAAAACAGGGATAATTAAAGAGAGCATGAAAAAGGTCAGAGATGGTCTTGAGAAAAGACAGAGAGAGAGAGAAAAAGGAGATCTTGTACAAGAATTGGTCTTCAACCTCTCCATGATTGTTAACCCTACTTCCTTCCATCTTGGGATTATTAATTGGATTATTTTTGTTTATTTTCTTTGGTCCCTGGGCCTTAAATAGGCTGACTGACTTTGTGAAACAACAGACAGATAATCTGATAGCAAAATCTATTCAGATACATTATCATATGCTAGCTTTGGAGGACCACGAGACTCTAGATGAGGTTGTTACTCTATCCAGGGTGTTCCTTAGTCCCATCTCCACCCATCCTAAAAGAGGGGGCTTCTGCCCCTAGACCAAGCAGAGAGGGGCCACCCAGAACCCCCTCTGTCTGGTGATCTGAATTCTTGCTGAGGCTGCAAGGCTAAGCACTGCAAAGGAATATAAATAAAAGTTAAAAATATATTTCTGGGTTCCCTGAGGGACAAGTCTGACTGCATAGGGGTAGATGTCAAAAGTATCCCCTCTCCAGGAAAAAGACATCAGGACGGGTATGGCCCTTATGCCTCACTGGACAACGACAGGAGGACTGGAGACATTACAATGTCCCCTTTAATTACTGGAGGTCAGGCCTCTATCACCACCTTGGCAAGATTAGAATTGCCACAGCCCTTCTATACTTGGAGATGGGAGGAGATGTCAGGGGCAGCCCTGCTTATACACTGAAGGCCTAAAATCAGCCATAAGCCTAAAATCAGCAATAGGCCTGACATATATGCCTGCTAACACAAAGACTTGGGTCTCTATGGAAAAACACTGAAACAGAGGGCTATAAACTATTGTAAACAGGCAGCTTTTGTTGAAATCTACCAGCCTGAGTAGTCATAAACCTTGTAAATAGGCAGCCTTTGGCAGATAGTACCAAATTAGATGATGACAAGGGAATCATAGGAAGAGTCATAGTGACCTGACCCCTGAACCTTCATCCAGATGATACCCTGTTCTGAAAGATATCTGTACTCCCCCTGAACACCTATGTTCCTGTGTCATCCCCTTCCCCACATTCTGCAATTTTGTGTTTGTAACCCCTGTGTTAAAAAGTAAAAATTATGATTTGATAAAAAACCAACCAAACAAACAAAAAATTAACACACAGTGTACCCCTGGTTCTGCTGACTTAGTTCCTGACAATCTATTTTCTTGTTCTCAGAAATAGTTTGAATTATAAAATGTTATTGTGGTTTGTGTTAGTATGCTGGGTAAAATAATTTTTAATGATCTCATTTTAAACTTCTAAGTTTGTAGTGAGTTAAAATGTCCTTCAACATAATTATAGGTCATATTTATTTTCATATTGTAAAATGTTAGTTAATCTGTTGAATATTTTAAAAAACTGGATTCCTTTCTGAGAATTTCATATATGAACACTGTATTTACCTAATTTTCCCCTTTCTCTCCTTCCTCCCACTCTTCCCAACCCCCCCATACATTTTAAATTCATTTTATTATGTAATTATCATTTATATATGTATGTATATATGTATACATGCATAAGTATATGTTTATACAAATATTGATAAAGTATTTTAAATTTGAAAAGAAAATTAAAAAAAAAAAGAAAAAAGAAAAAAGTTTCCCAAGCAAACAGACCCAAGAAGAAATCTACAATTATCATTCTACTATCTAATAATAGACTTACAATAAAAATTAATCAAAAGAGCCAGGGAAGGACACGTCATACTCAATTAAGTAAAAATCTAGCAAGATGATATCTCAGTTCTGAACATCTATGCCTCAAACACATGGTTGCCTACATTTGTAAAATAAATACTGCTAAAACTTAAATTATACATTGAACCCCACACATTAATAATGAGAGATTTCAACACCCCACTCACACAAAGTAACAGGTTATCCAAACAAAAACCAAACAAAAACTAAACAGAGAAACTAACACATGGTATGAATCAATTGGATTTAACAGACACCTTTGGAATATTTCATCCAAACACAAAAGAATATACCTTCTTAGCATGTCATGGATCCTTCTCTAAAATTACCCTTATAGTTGGTCACAAAGAAAGTCATAACAGATAAAATAAAATAGAAATAATGGCTGTATTTTAATAGGCCACCATGGATTAAAACAGGACTTCCGTAACAACTGAAATATGAGAAAGCCTACACACTAACGGAAATTAAGAATTTTGCTCAATAATCTCAGGGTCAGGGGAGAAGTAAAGAAATGAAAACTTTCTAGATTTCAAAGAAAATGAAGGCATTAAACACTCAAACTTTTAGGACACAATGAAAGTGGTGCTAAGAGTAAAGTTTATAGAACTGAGTATCTCGATAAAGAAATTACGAATTTTTCATACCAGCAATATAAAAGTACACCTGAAAGTGCGAGAAAAAAATAAGTAAGCACCCAAAAGAGGAGTAGAAGGTAGGATATAGTCAAAATTAAGGTTGAATTTGATCAATTAGAAACAAATAAAACAATACATAGAAACAACAACAACAACAAAACCCAAGCTAGTCCTTTGAGAAAATCAACAAGATAGTAAAACCGTCAGCCAAATTAACTAAAAGGCATAGAAACAGTATAGAAATTAACAAAATTGAAACTGAAAAGGGAGACAGAAAAACAAAAATTGAGGAAATTTAAACAGTCATTAGGTCTTACCTCAAAGCCTATACTCCACAAAATGGAAAATCTTAAGGAAATGGATGATTTTCTACACAGATACCACTTACTAAAGTAAAATCAAGATCAGGTAAACTATATAGACAGCCCTATAACTCCTAAAGAAACAGAAGTATTCATGAAATCTCCCAACCCAAAACAGCACAGGGCCAAATGGTTTTAGTGCTGAAATCTACCAGACTTTCAAAGAAGAGATAATCCCAACACTCTCAAAATTATTTCACATAATAGAAACAAAAGGAACACTGTCAAACTCACTTTGTGAGGCCACAGTCACCTTGTTATCTAATCCACAAGAAAGATTCAACAAAGAAAGAGGACCTCAAACTGATTTCTCTTTATAAACTTGGATGCAAAAATGCTCAATATAATGTCTGCAAACCAAATCTTAGAACACATTAGAAACATCATTCACCATGATCAACTAGAGATGCTGTATTGGTTCAATATACAAAAAGCTATCACTGTAATCCACTATATAAACAAACTAATAAAAAAACACAAGTGGATGTCATCTCATTAGATGGTGAAAAAGCCTTTCAGAAAATCAATAGTCATTCATGACTGTGCAATTATTTCCTTCTGTATGCATGTGGGACATGAAGTAGACATCTCCCCAGTTCCCATGTACATGAAAAACAAATAAATATGGTCACAATAGTGGTTGCCAATCCTAGGATTAGACCATTCCAGAAAAAATTCAGTTTCAACAGAATAGAAAAAGAGTCTACCGTCCTGGCTTCGTGAAGTTTGTCCATTTCAGGAAAAGAATACAACAAAATACTATAGTAATTCTGTAGGAGCAGAAAGTGTATTCTAAGTCCACTACTCACTACTCCACAGTAACCTTAGGAGACCCTGAACAAAAATTCAGCTAATTTGTGTTCATAAAACAGACACTGGATTAATTTGGTAAATTTGTGGAGATATGTTTGTTATACAGAGTTAGGAAATTAGCACAGTGTGTGGGATTTGGCTTTGTGAATTTATCTATCCTAAATGCCTAGTGCTTACTGGAAGCCTGAGCTCCTGGGAGAGCTGTGAAAGATCCTCAGCTATGATGGACATAGCATCATCCAGGCTTCTTGACATTGAAAAATGCATGAAGTCTATCCATTCTTCACTGGCTTCTTCAGTTGTCCTTTTGGTGGTTTTTTTTTTTTTTTTTTTTGGAAAAAATTAATTCAGAAAATTTGAAAGCATTTTGTTGAGCTTTCATGTATTGTGGAAAATAGTGTAGATGACTCAAGAGGAGCTGAATCAGCAACAGATGGTTTCCTTTACCCTCTTGCTTTTGCCAATACACATTCATTGCGGATTAAGCAACCAGTTCAGATGCTGGTGCTTTACACATTTTATTGTTTCAGAATGTTTTCAATGCAAGACTGGAAAAAATCTAAGACTTTTAGTTTGTTGGGGAGACATACTATATGGCCTATTTTCTTAACTTGGCACAGGTTTGAGTAATACAATAGAAGAGCAAGTAATTATATCCAAGGAATCAGATATGAAAAGTAGACCAGTGTTAACGACTATTTCAAATGATGTTTGCTTTGTGAATGAATGAACTTAACATTTCTATGAAAATCATGACCTAGTCACAAACTCTGGCTGAGAATCTAAGCACTTCATCCAGGACACAGAAAATAAAGAGATGGGGTTACAAATATCTTAGCCAAGTATTCATTAAAAACAATCATGTTTTCTAGTCATGTAATACAAAATATTTGAACTAATATAAAAATGGCATTGGTATTGATAGTACAATAGTTGCCAGATGTTGTCTAAGTTGACTTCATAACTATGGTCTGTGGGAGGGCTCTCCAGACAAATAAACAGTGATATGCATCCATTTTTTCTATTATTTCAGTATTTGTGTTAGATGAAAATTTGCTACTAAATATTAGACTCATATAAGCCTCAGGCTAACAGGAAAACACCCAACAGGCCTGAGGGTAGGAAGAAAAGTTACAGGGTCCATACATTAAGGACAGGATACAAGATTTCTCTGGAAAAATTGCTTTAGTTCCAAGTCCTTCCATAAATAGGTTTATAGTTACCTATGTTATTTAAACTTATACATTATATGTAAAATCCAGTGACAGTGGATGGTACATACAATAAAATACCTTCACTACAAACACTATGTTAGTGTTTATAATGCTTGAGTTTACTTGTGAACTCACTGCAGTCAAGAATTTCCTGGAAAACTGTCACAATTGGGTTTATCTAGATCAAACTGGCCTGTAGTCATGTCTGTAGAGGATTGAGATTGATTAAACCAGCAGTTCTCAACCTTCCTAATGCTGTGATCCTTTAATGTAGTTCCTCTTGTTGTGGTGAATCCCAACCATAAAATTATTTTCATTACTATTTCATGACTGTAATTTTGCTACTAGTATGAATCATAACATAAATATCAAACATGCAGGGTAACAGATATATAACCCCTGTGAAAAGGTCTTCTGACCTCCAAAGGGATGGTGACCCACAGGTTGAAACCTGATATGGGAGGATGAAGATTGAAAGTGAGTGGCATTGTTCTGGTACTTAGACTGTGTCAGGGTAGAGAAAGCTAGCTGAACACTAATCATGCACACATTCGTTCTCAATCTGCTCTTGACTTTGAATGAGATATGACTAAATGTCTTAAGCTCTTGCTTCTGTGACTTCCGCACAGATAGATTGTAATCTGGAAGTTAAAATAATGTTGCACAAGCAGCAATAAATTTGTTACTGTTTCCTGGAAAGTTGACTTTAATAAATAAAAATTGTGTATGTTGATTTATAGACATGAATAGATTCTTCTTACTTTTTATTAAACAGAAAGTCCTAAAACAAATATATTTATACATATGTTCTGAAACAGGTACATTTATATCGCTATACTATGTATTCAGTATATTAAAGGACTAAAATTTTTCATTTCCAAAAACACTGTCAGTCTCTACAAAATCATTTAGTCTTAGACTCTGTCATTATGTGTTGTATGACAAATTATTGTAAAGTAGAAATTGGTTTTCTTGCCTATGCAAATGGAATTGTGGTAGATAATATCTCAGTAAGATTCTTCTGATTCTAAATCATTACTATTCCAAGGCTAAATGTATGTCGACATATTTCTCAAGCTTATTGAAATGGATAAATTATTTACAATAATTTGGTTTCAAGTAAGAACTTAGACATTGATGGCTTGCATTTAAGAACTGAGTTCTAAATATTTCCCTTATCCAGAATTATAGCTAAATTGCCTTCATAAAGTAATAAAAAAATAAACACCAAAAACAGATAGAAATGTATTAATAAAAAGGAAGTGCAGTAGCTAATAACAACATATGTACCTTTAATTTATGTAATTGTTAAATCAAAATGAAAGCCTGGAATGGTCAACTTCTTAGAAATAATATATGGAGAAAGTGAAATCTGAGGATTTTAAATACTACATTATATTTTAGGTATTCTTACAAAAAAGTGACAATATGTTTGGTCTCTTTAGTAAATCTTATTTTCCAACTTTATCTTAAAGTCAAGAAATCTGACATTTAAAATACATATTTGATGGAAATAGATATAGATCAAGAGTCAAACATTAGGCAGATCTCAGGAGTCTTGTGTCAAGGACACCACAGGAAGACCTACTGAGTCAACTAATCTGGGCCCATGGGAGTTCACAGAGACTAGACCTAGGCGCCTTATAGATATGTAGCAAATGATGCAGTTAGGAGTCTTCATGAGGGACCCCTAACAAGTGAGGCTGGGGGAGTATCTTGGTCTCTGTTCCCTGCCATTAGATTTCCTTCCCTTTATTGGACTTCCAGATTGGGTTTCAGTGGCAGAGGATGCACTTAGTCTTTCTGGGACTAGATGTGCTAAGGTTGGGTGGTACCCAAGTGGGTGCTTATCCTTCTCTGAGGGGAAGAAGATGGGGCAATTGGGGGAGGGATTTGTAAGGGTGGGACTGGGAGGGGGGAGGGAAGGGAGGCTGGATTGGGATATAAAGTGAATAAAAATAAACTATTGAGAAAAATAAAAAATGCATATTTGAAGACATAGACCTATTTTTAAGAGTTATATAAAGTGTTTGAATCTAAGTTATTCTTTTTCATTAAAAATTGTACAGACAATGGTATCACTAAGATGCACATCTTATGTTTTATATAAATTGAGAAAAATGTATCATCTTGCACATCCTGTCTTTATGAAGAAGGCTTGTTTTCTCTGTTTATAATGATGAACATGGAATGGAATTTAAGCCCTTGGTCTTTATCCTACCTTTTAGCTGTAGTCTTAGACATAGACCAGAGTTTTTTTATAATGTATTTTTCCCAATAATGAAGAGACATAGCTAGCAGACCTTTTGCTCATTTCTAAACATAAATCCTGCTCTCTCTCTCTCTCTCTGTCTCTCTCTGTATCTCTCCTCTCTCTCTCTCTCTCTCTCTCTCTCTCTCTCTCTCTCTCTCTCTC
>JANHMN010000001.1:97750297-97761846 GCA_030674055.1 Rhabdomys pumilio
GTGTGTGTGTGTGTGTGTGTGTGTGTGTGTGTGTGTGTGTGTGTGTGTATGTGTGTATGAAGATGCCCAAGTGACTGAGGAAGCTTGTCCTGCTTCTAGAGAACCTAAGTTTAGCTCTAGCACCTACATCAGGCTACTCACAACATCTTTTTATCTCCAGGGCCCTCTCTTGGCTACCACAACTCTGTAGGCAAAAACATGGCATATAGTCACAAAACACATACATGCACATACTTAAGAAAATTAAAGGTGAATCTTAAAAAGCATAAACAAGAGGAATAATCAAAGATCTCCATTTTGAATATTTTAGCTAAAGTCTATAAACTGACAAGTACACTTATGTATGCCATATTTGTTAAAGATATTTATAATTTGTATTGAAAACTATGAGAATACCCTCATATGATCACAGAGCTTGAAAGTGCTGTTGGTCAGCCATTTGCAGGTAATATAGGATGACCAGAATCTCTATCTAATGTCTGTCTGGACACCCAGAGTACTAGGGAAGTCAGTGTGTATATGTGTATTCTTCAATAACAGAAGAAAATGAGACAAGTTCCTCAAGAATAGCAAGAAGAAGTTAATTCTTTCCTTCATCTTGGGTTCATATGGGTCTCATTTGACTAGATGATAGCCAATCACATGGGAAAGGGCAGTAGAGCTCCCTCAGCTTATAAAAATTTCATCCCCAAAACCTTCACAGGTCACTTAGAAATCTTGAACAATGTTAGAACCTTTGACACACTCATAATGAAACAGAATTTAAATTTATACCAAAGGGATAGCTGTGGCAGATAAGAAAGACCTGAGCAGAAAATCAATGAATAGAGACATGTATCCAGAGAAAGTGCTTAGCATAGCATTCAGAGTAAGATATTGGATGTGAGGGGCCCAGAGATCTGCTGGTCATCTATTGTGTTTGGACAGTCATATGCTCATGTTCCAACCCAACACAAATGCATCAAGTTTTGTGATTAAGAGAGTTTATGTCCACAGGGAGGTAAAAGCTATTGACTACAAACACAAAATATTAGAACATATAATATGCAGAATCATAAATAAGTAAAATAGCATGAACATTACTATTAACTTTAATGAAGAAACAAATGAATGGAAAAGAACAAAGTAAAATGATCAGAAATTGAGAATATAACAGACATGGCTAAATTACGCCTAGATACAAACCTACATATCAAATACAGAAGATTTATTTTTTATACAATTAATCATTTTCTTGAAAAAATATACATAATACATAATGACAAAGTTTAAAATTCAAGACATGGAAAGGGATAAACCTGGAATATTTATAGCTATATAAAGATAACATTAACTAAACTGTAATGAAATCATCTTATTACAGATTACGGTGACCAATTAATTGCTTTACTTTGATTTCTATTGCTGTTATAAACACCATAATCAATAGCAATTTAGAGAGGAACTGGTTTATCTGACTCTCATGCCCCTATTGAGAGTCCATCATTGACAACAGTCAGAACAAGAACTTGGAAGCAAGAATTGAAGCAGAGGCCATAAAGGAGCATTGCTTACTGGCTTACTCCAAAGGCTTGCTCAGTGTTATACAGCCCAGAAACATTTGTTCATGGCTTATACTGCCCACAGTGGACTGGGCACTCTGACACTAGTTGTCAGTCAAGAAATGCCCAGTCCAGAGGCCAATCTGATGGAGATATTTTCTCAGTTGAGGTTTTCTTTTCCCAGAAGACTCTAGCTTTTGTCAAGTTGACAAATATTAATCAACACTATGAGAAAACAGAAAAATTCAGAAGCCAGGCATTGTAGTCTTATGCACAATTACCTGTAATTCAGAGACAGTGAAGAATTATCTTTAAACAAGAAAAAGGCTTTCACATTGCTCAAAGAAGATGACTTTTAACAAGGAAGATAGAAACTACAGAGGAAGTAGACGTAAGAAGCTAAACAAATCATATAATGGAAAATGGACACAATGTTCACTAAGTGGTAAGTTAAAATGGAATTGAAGGTAGAACTCTGACAAAATAAAAATAGCTGAATGTAAAAGGTTTAAATCAAAGCTTGTGACTTGTATCAAAAAACATCACAGAACTATCTAAATGATATGATAAAAGAAATTTTTACTTTCAGTTTAGCTTCTTTAGAACAAAAAGAAAAACTCTCAGCTTGAAAAGAAATAGTGCTTATTAAAGATAATTGTTTTCAAAGGAATACTTATTTTTGTCCCGCTTATTCTCACTGAGTCCACACTTAAGGGCAAGGCCCCATGCCCAGCTGTAGATGGCCAAATCCAAAACAAACTTAGTGCCATTTTTGGAAGCTTTTTGTCTCACAGGCTTCCCCCTCCAAAGACCTAACCTTATAGAGTATGGTTTCCAATTTTATTTTAATCAGCACCCATATGTGTTTCCTGTGATTTTTTGGTACTTTTTGTTTCTTTGTTTGTTTTATCCTATTCTGGTTTATTTGTTTTTATTTTATATTATTATTGTCATTATTATAATTGTATGTGCCTATTCGTATTTCAATAAGAAAGAAATAGAGTGTGGATTTGAGTGGTTGTAGAAATGAGGAAGAAAGGAAGATTTAAGGAGAGTTGTGGGAGGGAAAGCTACAATCAGAATGCATTGTATGAAAAGATCAAATTGGAATATAAATGATAGAAACTAAGTGGTTGGTAACAGAAGCCTGATATGGCTGTCTCCTGAGAGGATCTGCCAGAGTATGACAAATACAGAGGCAGATGCTCACAGCAAACCATTGGACTGACGACTGGATCCCAGATGGAGAAGTTTGAGAAGGAACTGAAGGAGCTGAGGGGATTTGCAGCCCCATTGAGGGGAGCAACAATGTCAAAATGCCAAACCCCCTTGAGCTCACAGGGACTGGACCACCAGGCAAAGAGTACACATGGGGGGACCCATGGCTCCTGGCATGTATGTGGCAGATGATGGCCTTGTTGGACATCAGTAGGAGCAGCAGCGCTTGGTCCTGTAATGGTTCGATGCCCCATTGGAGGGTGATGCTAGGGCAGGAAGGCAGGAGTGAGTGGATAGGGAAGCATTTTCATAAAGGCAGGGGCAGAGGAATGAGATAAGGTGTTTCTGGAGGGGAGATCTGAAGAGTGGATAACATTTGAAATGTAAATAAAGAAAATATCCAATTAAAGAAAAAAATAAAAATAAAAACAAAAACAAAAAACAACCACCTCCCCAAAAAATTACATTATCTGGCAGGAATTATCAACAACAACAACCACCCCACCCAAAAATATGTAACTGCCCATTCTAGGAGAATGTAATTATAGATACAGTTAGCTAAGAAACAGAATTCAAAGGAAGGTGACTACTCAGAATATCAAGAATTGGAGACTTAAGGAACTGGCTCAGTACAACACATTGCACAGTATTAATTATTCCTTGACAATAGAGTCAAGATCTTAATAGGTTATCTTCTTGCATATGAATGAGTTCAGCTCCAGCCTCCTATGCTGCTTCTGCCAATTCTTCCCTTTCTTCTCAAGTTATTCATTGACAAGCATCAACGGCTTGGTACTTCCCTGAACACAAGGATGGGGCTAATTATAGGGAGCCAGACTTGTATGCAGAATTCTCTCTACACTAGGAACAGCGACTGTAATCAGCACTTTTGGTTCTCCCTAGAGCATCTACTCAGCCTCCTCAACTTGGTGAGTTTCCAGGGTCTATGGCAAGGGCTGAGACCTTTTATCAAGGCAGATGCATGCACCGGATTGCCTTGCAACCCCTCTCTTTGTTTCCTTCTCATGGATGTCACTATTGTCTCATTTCCAGTGTGTGAGAGAAACTATTTTCATTGTTTACTTTGTGCTGTTAACATATTTCTAGTGAGTTTATAAACCTGTTTCCTATTAACTATTCATTAGAAGTTTTATTAGATTGTACATCTCTTTTCACACACACACACACACACACACACACACACACACACACACACACACACGTGCACAGTTTATTTCTTTTGATTTTTCTGAAGTCTTTTCCCTATAGTGTATATTATTCTCCTCTGTACTCCGCACCCCCAGTTACTACCACATCTGGTAACAATTTCCCATATCATAAAGGTCTTGATTCATGTGTTGTAGTGGCCGGGGCACATATTTCTTTCTGACTGTCTCTGTTTCTAAATTTGGCTTATGATTCACCTTCTCACAAATCTTTTGTTTCGCGATTTGCCTTCATTACACTGATGAAACACTTTTCCTTATTTTTCAGATATGTGTTTATGGGATTTTATTTATATATTTTTAAACATCTGGATAGATTTGGGTGTTTTTCTTGACATAAAGTTGTAATGGATATTTATATTTTTCTCTTTCTCTATGGCATGCTACAGATTATAAAAGATGTTTCACGAATATTTTCGTTACTTTCTGCATTTTAAAATATTGTACGTCAAACGTAGCTGTTCATTCTGCCTATTTATCATTACTTCGCTAATGAGGTTTATTCTCAAGGATGAAACTTATTTTTTGTAAAAGAATATAGGTGGTATTATGATATTTTCTGATGTAATAATTCTTTGTGGAGAAATTCTACTCTAAGTTGACTGTATTGTCATTAATTCAGCACTTGTTAAGAAACTGTCCGGTGTCACTGATCATTCTCAACCTTATAGGGCTGCTTTTCACTCAGTGACACACAACATCTTAATTAGGGAATTTCTACCTTTTGAACAAATGAAGGTACGCTTTTTGACTGCTGCTGATGGCAAACATTAACCAGCACCAACTGCTTTTGTGCGGTCCTTGGAGGTCAATTCAAATATATCTTTATTCTAAGAATCATTATAATCAATTTCTGATAAAAAAAAATACGCCACCATCCACAACAAGAAGAACAGCAAAAACTATAAGCAGCATCTCATTGCATTTTCAACACCATGTTGATTTGCTTGGTTTTTACAATTTGTTTCAGTACAATTTTAAAAAAAAAACTCCACTTTTGCTTAATCTTAAAAAACTAATTTTAAATAATATTTTATTAGAATAAAGCAAACATTAAGTACAAAGGCCAGAAAGACACTGATGATCATAAAGTAAATAAAATATGAATATATCTAATGAGAGGAACATACTTTACAGCAGAAGAAAGGAGCTGTATATCTATTGAAGGAAATAGAACAATGTTAAATTGTTAAAGTCACAGGCTGTGTACAACGAAACTTAGCATTGTAGATCTTTCAGTGGGTTAGAAATTCCTATAGAAATCAATGTGAAAATATATATGTTAAGTGTTTTCTGGAGGTTTCCAACATTTTGCTCAAGGTTCTGTAGAAGTTAAGATTTCTTTGTGATTCTTAGTGACCTTGCATAGATTTATGAAGCTCTTATGGACAAAAATATGAACCACAATTGATCATTTAATTGGATGCTTTCTGACATTTATGACTACATGAGTCCAGAAAGTATGTCAGAGTGTTTGATAAGTTTCCCTCAAGAATTCTCTGAGATGGTCTTATGGCATGCTGAGCTCTAATGCTGCATGGAGATTCTGAGAGTTGGACACTTAAGAAGAAGGAGGAGGAAGAGGAAGAGGAGGAATGAAAAGAGGAGGAGGAAGAAGAGGAGATTTTTATCAACAACAACTACAACACTAACAGCCTGATAAATCAGAACCATCAGAGGCAGAAAATCTGTGACAACACATTTAAAAACAAATGGGATGAACTAACTGAAAGACACAATTTCTGTTAGAACGACCTCTTCCTATCATATCTGCCCTATTTCTTGTACATACAAGAGAATTGCATATTGTGGATGTTCTCACTTATGCTCGATTATACAAACTGAATGTAACCAAAGCAAAGTCTAACACAGCACAGCAGAACAATATGCCCTGAGGTGCGGTGGGGATTTTGCCATTACTTTAGAAGGTCCAGGTCTTCTTCTTCTTTATCAATGGCATTCTCAAAGTAGTTTACATGGCTCACTGCTTAATTTTCTTATGTTTATTTAACCACTGGGTTCTCAGTAATAATGTTAAATGTTAGATCTGGCTGTCTTGGAGAATGTTTTAAAAATGAATTTGTAAAGATGTTTATTCTATTAATATAAAGGTGCCATCAAATCCACCCAGATCCTGAGAACAAGATGATAGGGAGAAGAAGATGATGCCCTAATCCTGAACTGAGATAGCTACTGGTGTCTCTCCTTGCATGACAATGCTTCTCAAACTTCTGTCCTCAGGTAAGAACATAATTGTGCATATCTGAGTGTGTGTGTGTGTGTGTGTGTGTGTGTGTGTGTGTGTGTGTGTATTTATGCAAACACAGCTGAATGTTGTAATAAATGTAGTTGGTATTGATCGCATACTATGTAATAATTTTATAATATATTTCTTTAAAAATCAAACTACAGCTGGGTGTAGTGGCACACAGCATTAATCTCAGCACTTTTAAGGCACAAGCAAGCAGATCCTTTGAATACTAGGCAGCCCAGTCTATACAATGAGTTCCAGGACATCCAAAGCTACATAGGGAGACTCAGTCTCAAAAAGCCAAATCCAAAAATCAAAAACCAAACCAATCAACCACCACCAACAACAACCAAAACCCTAAAATTGAATAAATTTCACAGAAATGAAATCTCTGTATAAAAAAAAACATTAAAATATGTGATAACCTCCCATATTAATAGATAGAAAGATCAAAAATTGTGAGAAGCCTGACTACAGAAAGCTACGTGAGACTTAATGAAACTCCCATCAAAGCACCAGCAACACAGATCTTCAGAGACATAACAGGAAGCACAGAGAAAACACTTCACAATTTCAGGCAAAGGCCTGTTTTCTGGATAAGAGAGCAAAGGCAATCCTAAGTAAAGGCAACTGAACTGGAGTCTTCAAAATACCAGACTAGAATATGGTTAGCAGTACAATATTGACATAAAAACAGAGACATAAGCAAATTGAACACAACAGAGATCCTAAGGATGAATCCACTCAACTGTAGCCAATAGTGTCCCAAGAAAATGTCAAACACATACACTGTAAGAAGCCACAATAAATGATGGCTTGAGAACTAGAATTTTTTGAGAACTAAAATTCATACTTGATGGATAACTCTCACCTTTTATAAAAACCAAAATAAAACAGATCTAAGTCCTAAATGTAACACTTGAAATTATAAAACTCCCAGAGGAAAAGATGGAAGCATTTCAAGATATTAGTGAAGTAAATTGATCTCCAAAGAGGAATCCAAGCAGAACAGGAACAAACAAAATATTGAAATGCTGGAATAAATCCAATAAGAAAAGTTACCCAATACTAAGAATATAATCAATAGTAAGAAAATAGCTTACAGGATGTGAGAAACTATTTGTCATTATTTCATCTAAAAGAGTGCTAATACACACAATATTTTTTAAAACTAAAATAACAAAAATTATGAAGACAATTAAATATGGGCAAATAATTATGAACAGTCACCTCTCAAATGAAGAAAAGCAAATTGTAAACAAATGTAAAATAAAGACTATCATCTGGTCTGAGCTCTTTTCAATCCACTGAACCCTGATTGGTTATAAAATACAAAATGATCAACCCTAAACACACACACACACACACACACACACACACACACACACACACACAGAGCCTATTGGCTTGCTTCCCATGGCTTGCTCAACCTGTTTTCTTACACATCTCAAGCCAACAGACCAGGGATACCACCACCCACAATGAGTTGGGACCTCTTGCCTCACTCACTAATGAAACAAAAGATCCCTATAGCTGGAACTTATAGAGCCATTTCCGCAATTGAAGTTCCCTCCCCTCTGGTGATTCTATTTGTGTCATGTTGAAAAAAAAAAAAAAAAACCTAGTTAGTATAATATAATTATATTTTAACTAAAATTTTTAAAAATGAATTTTAAAAGAATGATTGCCATTTTTGTCAGAAAAACTGAAAGTCAAAAGAAAGTTTAACGAGTTATCCTCTCACTCTATCTAGAACAGCTACTATAAAATTCTAGCTAAGACATGTATGGAAAGGAACTCGTGCATAGACAATTGAACTTCAGGTACACAGGCTCAATGAACATGGTCTTTTCCACAAGCAGCCTTCCGCTTGTAATAGTCTCCTGCATTCTAGGGAGGTCTTCATAGCCATGTTTCTCTACCTATCAAAACCATTCTCACGACTGAAAACAGAACAATATTTTAACAAGTATTCAGTTTTATTTACCTGTAAACTATCATATATTTGTAAGAAATAACAGAGAAATATAATGAAAACCTTTGACTCAGTGTCTTCCATTGAGAAAATTTTGCATGGTTACAGCACCTTTATATTTGGCAAATTTCCATCAATGTGAAAAAAAAAAAAAAGAAAAGAAAACTCCTGAGAAAAACAAATTAATGGATGGAAATTTATTTTAGTTCAGCATAACAGACCATGTCCTAGTGACTTTATTGCTTAGGGCTGCAGGTGAGGGCCAATTACTATGGCAGAAAATTCAGTATAAGGCAAACATGTTTCTATTTTGGTTGTAAAGAGAGAGGGGGTGGAAACAGCTGAGGAAGAGAGAGTAAGAAGGAGGGACAGGATGGGGGAGAAGGAGGAGGAGAGACAGAGGGAGGGGAAGTGGCTGAGAAAGAGAGGGAGATGGAGAGAAAGAATATTTCCATAATAAAGATTGAATATATGTTCCTATTACAGCCTCAACTTTTTCATTCCTTCTGAATTTGATGCAACCACTAATAATTCTTTCTTTCTTCAATACTGTTATTTAAAAAAAATTAAATGACATGGATTAAAACTCTTTAAAACTGTTCATTTTTAAACCTTTTGATAATATTTACTTTTCAGATATTTATTTTAACTGCTTTAGCAGTACTGTATTCTAGCTTCAAAATGATATCTCATATTGCACGATAACTACATGATTAATGAAGCTATAATTGCACATTCCTTAGAAAAGCAAATGCATGGTTACTCTGTGTAACCATCTTTAGTTACAGAACTCCATCTTGGCTACAATAATATCAGCAGTGTTTTGCATTTTAGTGTAGATCACTATAATAGAAGTGACTTACAGATGAAAAGCTTATTTTACCTTCTTTTTCCGGAAGGAGAGTTCATAATGTCAGAGGACATAGGGGAGCAGAATTCCATAACAGGAAGCTGAGAGACTTATATCCTCCAACAAGCCTCAATTTCTTAAATGTTCCATAACCTTACCAAACAGTCCTAACAACCAGGACTGATTATTCACATAAATGAGCTTGTGGGGCACGTCAAACTACCACAGTGGTCCTTATTTCCTATGATTTGATTTATATTATTATAATATATTAAATAAGAATTTTAGCCTGAAGTAAAGTGTGGTTACTTTTCATACTTACTGGCAAAGAGTAAATAAGTTCTCACAAGGGCTGATATCAATACAACCTTATTCAGGATACTAGTAAATAAAAATAGAAACTGAAACTTTGGATCTTATATTTTGTACACATGTATTTGGGGTATTCATACTAGAAATACCTAAGTGTCACACTTCCCATCCAGCACTGGGACCTTCTGAGATGGGATGCTGTACTCAACAGAGTCCCAGGGGTTAGACATTTTAAGCTCTCATTGAAGAAAAGGGAACAATGAAGCAAAATGGAGAATGAAGAATGCGGATATGTGGTCTGAAATTGATGTTTACTTCATTAAATATACATGGGCTACTAACCTCTTTTTAAATGTGGTATAAACATGCGTCTGTGTGACATAAAACTAATTTACACAGAATGCAAGCTCTTATAATTGATTTCATACTTGAAGCAACTACGTCTAAGTCAAGTCAAGATATGTGAATGACACACAGAACTTCACTGCAAATATAAATATTTATATTTATTTTAACTGCTTTAGCAGTACTGTATTCTAGCTTCAAAATGATATCTCATATTGCACTGCAAATATAAATATATATATATTTATATATATATGTGTGTGTGTACATATATATATATACATATATATATATATATATTCACAGAAATTTACTCCTTGTAATACTATGTGTGTATGCATAATAATGAACCAATTACTATGAATCTGAGTGGGAACATCTGGTTAACATATCAAATGGTTTAGGAATTTCCAATGTCTTTCCTTTTTTCAAGGAACTTGCCTAAAACTGATGATTCACCAGGCATAGTTGTGTTTATTGGAAGATATTTTATTGTGTCAAAGCTAAAAGAGATAAGTAGAGGGGCTGAACAGTTGCCTATGTTGGTGGAATTACTTGTATTTTTCCCTTTTCTTTTTTTTGATTTCTATTTTTTTCTTTTTTTCTAATCATACTTTGTACTAAGCTTTGTCAGAAAAGGAAAACATCACCCAGGGCATTGAATATCTGTTCTGTAACATTGTCTCCTACACACCACCATGGATTTCCCTTTTCTTATCAAATTTTTGATAGAAAGTGAACTCATACTGATTGAACAGAATACAAGAAAAAATTAGTATGTTGGAGAAAAAGTAACCAAGTTAGCTAAATCAATCTCAAATGTTAGGAGTTGTGACAACATAAGGATTTCTGACTGTAAGTTTTAGCAAAGACAGACTCACACAGATAGATAAAGAAACATAGGACATACCTCCATCAATTATAAAAATGACTTATATAAGATCAATCATAACAGCATTGTCTTAATCTATAAAGAAAGTATAAGCCAGGTGGTGGTGGCGCACGCCTTTAATCCCAGCACTTGGGAGGCAGAGGCAGGCGGATTTCTTAGTTAGAGGCCAGCCTGGTCTACAGAGTGAGTTCCAGGACAGCCAGGACTACACGGAGAAACTCTGTCTCGAAAAACCAAAAAAAAGAGAAAGTATAAAGAGGTGAACTATAAAGGTCCACATGGATATCCAAACCCTGGGTTTAATGTGATGTTTTATATTGAAGACATGGTATTAAAACTGCTTATGAGAAAACCATAGCATGGAGATAAATGTGAAGCTTGGATGTCTCTTTAAATATACCTTACAGCAGTGCATGCATTATAATTCCATAGAAGGTACAGAAAATCACTTTTATAAATTTGTTCAGGATTTTAAAAAATCAAATTATTATGTGTGAATGTTTTACCTGCATGTATGTATGAATACTAGATACCCTCTTGGAATGTGTAGAAGAGAGAATCAAATTTCATGGAACTGGAATTACTGATGGTTGTAAATGAACATGTTATTTCTGGATTTTAACCTGGGAACCAGAGATGGAGAGATAGCTCAGAGGTTAAGAGCATTCCCTGCTCTTCCAGAGGTCCTGAGTCCAATTCCCAGTACCTACATGGTGGCTCATAATCATCTGTAATGGGATCTGGCTCCCTCTTCTGGCCTGTAGGCGGAAAGAAGCAGTATACAAAAAGAAAGAAAAAGAAAAAAATCCAGACAACAACAAAAACTTGGGAAGTACTAAAGACCAGAACTGCTGAGTCACTGCTCTATCCCTTTAAAGGTTGTGTGTGTTTGTGTGTGTGTGTGTGTGTGTGTGTGTGTGTGTGTGTGTGTGTGTGTGT
>JANHMN010000001.1:97761856-97799783 GCA_030674055.1 Rhabdomys pumilio
TGTGTGTGTGTGTGTGTGTGTGTGTGTGTGTGTGTGTGTGTGTGTGTATGTATGTATGTACATACGTATGTATGTGTATATATGTTTGTATGGGCACGTGACGTGTGTGTGTGTGTGTGTGTGTGTGTGTGTGTGTGTGTTTCCTGAAAAGGTCACAAGAGGGTCTCAGGTATGGTGGATTACTGCTTCCTGAAAACTGCCACATGTGAGTGCTGGGAATTTGAAATCAAATCTTGGTCCTCTAGAAGAAAAACTCTCTCCAGTCCCTCAAAGTGTAGTAACAATATAAACAAATGTCTTCAGCACAGGATGGAAAAATCTTACTTCTAAGTGCTTCATCTTTCTACATAGATTGGATTTGATAGATCTGATGAAAGTAACTGTCATGTCAGTAAACGAGTAGAAACAACAAATGGCTATTATCAGGTACTAAAAATAAGTTATATTACTGTTGTTGTGAAGCACAGAGAGAATTAGAATCTCCCATACGGAGAGTTTTAGGAGTCTAAAGTATATCACCTGATGAAATAAAAGGAAGTGACCAGGATATTGTGTTTAAGCATGATAAAAGTATTGGAAGAACAGTTTTCCAAACTGTTTTTGGAAAAAGTAAGAGTATATATTTATATTTCTACAAATTAAGCCAACAGAGAAGCATTAAAATGTCCTAACTATGGCAACAACCTAAGAACAAGGTAAGACAAAGTAACTGGGCAGTAATGACATGTACTTAAGATTTTCCAGTGTTTATCATCTCTGACTTTTTAAATGCTGACATCTGTGAATGTGTTGTATATTCTTATTGGATGGAAACATTGAGAAATTTCAAGATATTTATGAGCCAATCATAAATTATGTATTTGCTACAGAAATATTAACAGATATCTTACTTAGGTGGGGAAGGTTTGGGGATTAACATATCATTAAATTTACAAAGCAATATAGTAGCAAAACTTTAACGAGAGCTGCAGAAATGTGCCTTGATGACGTGGAGCATCTTACAACTCTTTCTTAGATATTACCACACATTGAAGCCCATAAAAGAAGCTGCAGTGTCATAGAAACACTTAGTCTCACTGTAGGATCCACATGGAAACACATTCTAATTTTATCTCAAAATGTCCTGTGTTATAAATGTTATGGATCAAAATAAAACAAATGGAATTGATGCACAAGAAAAGAATTCAAATGGATTAAAGGAAGTTAGCTTGTGGCTCAGGGTCTGCTCTCATGTGTGATGTCTGAAGTTCAGTCCCCAGTACTTCAAAATACTACTATTACTACTCATAATAAATAAATAAATGATTTAAAAGGAAATAACTTACTTGAGGTAGCTTTGGTGTATTAAAGAGCATACCGTATATAGTGATGTGAGTCCTTTAGATATATTCCTTTAGATCTGTAAGCAGGTGTGAAAATACCTGCTTTCAAAACGTCCATTGGATATTGTGTGAAATCTGCAATTAATAGAAGAATAACTTACAAGTGAGCAAAGGGTAACTAAAAATACTTCCGTTAAGTAGCAGTGCTATCTAAGTAATTCGAGGGCATGATCATAACATATACATACAAACAAACACATGTGTCAAATTTTGAAAGAGAAGTCACTTTTTTGTTGTTGTTGTTATTGTTCTGGGTTATTACATCCTGCTCCTCACGCTTCAAAAATGATAGACATCACACGTACACTAATTAAAGGGAATTGTTTATAAATATTCAAGTTTTTATAAATATCAATTCTGCTCATGTCTATGCTGTTCATTTTAGTCAGCGGTGGGAGCAGAAATCAAAGGCAGTCTGTACATTACTACATTCGAGAGTGAGAGAAAACAAAAGGGAGGCAGCTGGTTTGTTTTCTATCATCTCTCTGGGGGTAGAAATCACAATATTAATTTCTACCTGCAGCAGAAAGAACAAATGAAAGAAAATGAATCTTAAGACTGTCATAAGCAGGAACAACCCCTTGCCAATCTTTCTTTCTTTATACTTGTTTATAGGTTATATTTGTTTGTAATTTTGTGATACAATGGAGTTTCTGTGGTGAGCTTGTGGGGTTTCTTGGAGTCTTGATTTCATTTCTCTAGGTTTTTCATTCACTTGTGGAATATACTTGGTTGGCAAATAATTATTGTTTGGATCTATCAGAAGAAAATGAAGTGGGGGTTGTTTATGATATGTAAAGCAGAGCCGTGAATAATGATGAAAGATTTTATTCTTTCTCAAGTCAATCAACCACATTTACAGAAACAAAACAAACAAAGAATTTTTTTTCTGGATGGATTGAAGAAACGTTTCTGTTGAGTAATAAGCACGATTGGTATGTTTGAAGTATTTTTTCCTTCATCTACACAGATGTCAATCATGGCTTGGCAAAAAAAAAAAATAAATAAATAACATAAAACATGTTGGGAATCAAAATGTAATCAACGTTGTGTTCAAATCCAAACTGTAAGTAACTAGCCTTCATAAAACCAAATGCAGTATAGCATCAGTCTGAGCAGGATCATTCCTATCCAGACACTGCTTTGGTACCTCTTGACAGGAAAATCAAATCTTCTGTCACATAATTTTCTTTGAAGACTACTACATCAAACTGAGTTGTTTATTTTTTGTTGTTTTTTAACCTTCTCTGGGGAGTATTCCTGCTGTGTTTTTTTTCTTTAATGCCCTGTTTTTCAAAATGTTTAAAGCAGAGTAAAGTTATCTTTGTAGCAGCTGACCAATTGAAATCAGTATCAGATTATATTTAATTAATGGTATTTATACATTATGCACATGTGTGGGCACGCACACACATGCCATAGCAAACATGAGGTCAGGAGACAACTTGTGGGAGTCAATTCTACCTTGTGGCTGTAACTTAAAACTACAGCAAGCTTGTATTCAACTAAGCCATCTCATTTGCAAAGTACTAAAGTAATCTGACCTGTTTAGTTACTCTACAAGCTCAGCCTCCTGCATGTCTTTTTTTTTTTTACACAGTTTAACTGATTTCAGTATTACTTACCATCTTCTAAAGCTCTTTCACAATGTTTGTCTATCTCAATCATAGCATAAGCTCCGCTGATGAAAGACATTTGTTTATTTTGTTCTAAGATGTATCTCAAGAGTTTAAAATAATTCTCTGGTAGACAGTCAGCAGACCTGTTTAAGAGAATAAGTCATTTGGATTTATTGTTGCTGATAAAGCATACACAAGTGCACTATTTAATTCTAAGAAGAAGAAGAACATATTCCAGGCAAGAAGTTTTACCAACACTATTGGCTTCAAAGTATGTATTGATTTGGATGGCAAGTAAAATATTGATGATTTGTAAAATATGCAAATGTGTTGAGAATTTGCAGATTGATAAAACTTAGCAAGAGTGTGATAAAAATGGAGACAGATAATTCTGTCAAACCAATCCTTAAAACTGAAGGTAATTATCTTTTATTTTCTGTCTCACCAATTTTTTCAATATTAGAACAAGTAAAATGTTGTGGTGGCCTGGGTATTCTAGACAAAAAGAAAGGCTAGTCCAAGAGTCCCTTGTATGTTTAACAGGTAACCAGGATAGTGGATAGGAATGCACCAGGGGCAGCCAGATCAAGCACAAGAACAATCCTGTGGACCAGGCTTATATTGTAGGTGAGACCACACATGGGTTATATTGTGTATGGTTTATTGTAAATACTTTAGCAACAATGCAAGGTTACTGAAAGCACAATGACCCTAGACTAATTCTTGCACAGTTAATGGAGTGTGTGGCACTGCTAACATGTGTGTATCACATCTTCCCTGAAGGCCTAGTTTTGAACAAACAGCATGCACACTTTCATTACACATTCCACACCATGAATGCAACATTAGTGAATACCCGTAACACTTTGGCTTAGATCTGAGACATTTGTGTGTTATGAGCTGCAGTTTCACTGTGCACACAGTGTTTGCTTCTTTTATAGAAAATTTAAAGTTATTGAAAATGAGAACTTCTAATTATTTTCTTGTTAACATTTTTGCATACAAGAATCAAATTAGTATATATATATGGGTCGTATTATGTTGGAATATTTGATTTAAAATTGTTATGTTCCAATTATTGATTTGAATTCCATGGGGAATTTTTAAGTGAGCTGTGGATTGGATGAGGATAGGACTTTATGCACATCTGGAATGGCCCACAATTCTGTACTAATCACTTATTCTAATGATTATTCTCAACACTGACAATAATAAAAACAAAATATTCAACACTGAATATTGCTGAATACATTTTGCACCATCAATTATTCAGCTGAGATTAAATTCTTCTGGCAAAAATAAACAAAGCTTCTCAAATGTATTGACATTTATATTTGCCTTCAACTTTAATAGTTAAGTTTAATATATATCAAATAATCATTTAAAAATTCTTTGACATCCATTAGCAATGATTCTTTGACTTTCATAACTATTTTAATAGTTATATTTCTGGGGTTCTAGAACAATGTCTCAGGCATAAAATAGATCCCAATTGGAGAAGTTTAGGAAGCCCTGTGACTAGAAGATACCAGGATAGTAAGTGATTTTGATTTCACTCTGAGTGAAACACCAGAGATACATGGTGTTTTTACGAGGTATATATGATTTTGCCTTTCTAAGGTGGCTGAAGGTAGCTGTACCAAGAACTAGCAATGCCAGGAGTTAGAAGCAGGAACACTAGGGAGCACCTGTGAGGAGGAATGATGTGACTTCAGGTCAAAAAGTGACTATACAGAACTGAGAGACTGTTTGGCAAGGGGCTTAGGTCACTGTAGAATGTTCAGGTGTGGCAACAAAGAGGGTTCATAGGCACACACTGAATAGGCACTGTTTTCTTTCTTTTTATTTTTAAATAGTTGTAGCTTGTGTTATGCAGGAGCTGTATACACACACATACACACCCAAGCACCCGTACATTATCTTTTAAAAAATTATAGGTGTCTTGGTCAGTGTTCTAGTACTGTGAAAAGACACTATAACCATAGAAAATCTAACAAAAATGAAAAGTATTTCATTGGAGGCTGACAGTTTCAGATGTTTAGTCCATTATCCTCATGATGGGGGGGGTTGGGGGGGTGTATGGTGGCATACAGGCAGACACCTTAGCTGAGAGTTGTACATCTTGATCAGAAGAAAGTGGTAGTTTGTGTGTGGTGGTGGTGGTGGTGGTAGTGGTGGTGGTGGTGGTGGTGGTGGTGTATGTGTGTGTGTGTGTGTGTGTGTGAGTGTGTGTAAGAGTCAGAGAGAGGGGGAGAGAAAGAGAGGGAGAGAGGGCAGGAGAGACAGAGAGAAAGAGAGAGAGAGAGAAAGACAGAGACAGAGACAGACAGAGAGACAGAGAGAAAGACAGAGACAGAGAGAGAGAAAGAGAGACAGAGAGAGAGAAAAAAAAGATTGAGCCTGGCTTCAGCATTTGAAATGCAAAGCCAACCCCCCAGTGACACACTTCCTCCAAAGGCACCATAACTTCTAATCCCTCTCACATAGTGCCACTCCCTAATGCCCAAGCATTCCAATATATGAGTCTATGGAGGTCAATTTTATTCAAAACCACCACAAGAAGGGATTTCATTAGACAATAAGAATACTTACATTCTACAGTATGACAGGCAGTTTAACTGTTTCATGATGACAGTTAAATGTTTTCTCTTATATCTGATTCTTTAGTAAGAGTTTTATAAATTGCAATTAAAAATAATAATTTAAAATATTAAAGCCACATTTTATAAAATTACTATAGCCTATGAAAATTATAAAGATATGGCTTTTATTTTCAGCATGATACTTTTAAATTACAATTATGATATTAGCCTTCTGGTAAAAAGTTAGGTATCTTAGAAATTGGTACAAGCGAATCAGACACATAGAGGCAATGCCTTTGTTAGCTCAGAAAAAATATGCAGTGTTTCTATGCCTGAGCACCCATTTATTCTCTTATGATTTATCATGAAAATGTGGGTTGACAGTTTTATGTACAGAATGCAAATCTGGCTCACTTTATCAATCTCATGCATATTAATATGTGTGCATGGTAATTCATGTTGCTTTTGGAATGGCCTTTAGACATTGTTTCAGTGTTCTGCAATTTAATGGTGAAGGTTGGGGGAGATACATTTCACAACTTGTTTTTATTAAACTAGGAAACTGTGAAAGTTTAATAGGTGATTGTCATTCTATGATATTCTGATACATGACTAAAAACAACAGGTGAGATGAACTCTGTGTGTGTGTGTGTGTGTGTGTGTGTGTGTGTGTGTGTGTACATGCATAATCATGCCTATCATGCATAATATCTTTATGAATGTAATTTTTTCTTGGAAATTCAATACCATTATTAGAGCCAGAGAATCGCTGGGGAAGAATAATTGTTACCAGATGAAGGCATACATTTTCACAGAGTTGCAGAAATTATCTGAATTATGGTAATTATGATCACCAAATGAATCTTAGTTTTCTAATATAATTATGTGACAAAATAAAACTTCATAAGTTCTAATTATTCTTCCTACACAAGACAACTACCATTATCAGTTGATATTTTTAAAGAGAGGAAACATTTCTATTTCATGCACACAGATATATTTTGAGGACCAGACTTGTGTACTGCAGAAAAAAAGTACCCCTGAATCCAATATCCTGTCTTTATAATTCCTTTGTTGGATATTTGCTATAATTCTGGAGCTTCAGGTCTTCAATTATATACATGAATATATTATATGTGTGTGTGTATATATATATATATATATATATATATATATTCATTAATATAGTATATATTCATGTATATAATTCATATATATATATATATATATATTGCTATATAAAATACACCCCCCCACACACACACATGTATATAGAAATTCCTATCTATAGTTTCCTAATGTGAATCCCTTGCATGACTGAGGAAGGGAGGTAACCTGGTGACTCTTGACTACAACGAGGACTTGTTCTTACCTACCCTTTGTTACCGATCATCACCTGCACAAAACCTGAGGTGCGAGCCAATAGTCAGCACTCCTCTATGACTTTTGCATCACCCCCTGCCTCCAGGTTCCTGCCCTATTTGAGTTCCTGACCTGGCTTCCTTTGGTGGAGAACAGCGATGTAGAAGTGTAAGCTATAGAAATATTGTCTCCTTGATCAATATTTCCATTTTAGACAAATCTCAGGAATGGAATATAAAGCTTGATCAGGCTAGCCCTTCTTGTCTTGGAAATAGTTTTATTCCTGCCCATCATGTTAAAGCTTGTTTCTAACTACATCAACAGGCTGGCAGCCAAAGTACATGACTTAAAACTGATAATGGACCCCCAGACAGAGTTATTAATTCAACAGGCTGGCAGCCAAGATTCTGCACAGAGCCTTACCAACCTAAGACAAAAGTGCATTGCTTATTATAATGCACATTCCACTACAGATAAGGAAGGCTTTCTTGTTAGAATGACCTAAGACAGGCTCAGTCTGGTTTATGCAATAAAAAGGGGGAGATGTAGAGAGCTTCTGGGGCTCCCTGTCAGGAAGCTGTCATTGGCCAAGGACAAGGAAATGTGCTGCTAGGAAGGAATCTGACATAATCCAAGGACAAGGAAATGGGCTGCAGATAAGAATTTGACATTGGGCTGGAACAAAGAAGTAATTTGAGGCAGAAATCTAAATCCTAGGCTAGGACAAAAAAGAAGTTTCAGGCAGGAATCTAAATCTTAGGCTAGAACAAAGAAGCAATTATCGGCAGAAATCTAAATCTTAAGCTAGAACAAAGAAGTAGGCTTCAGGCATGAAAATGACTTTGGACTAGGACAGGGAAGTATGATCAGATATTTTGGTCGTCCTGATAAGTTCTTAGAAATAGTGATCACAGGAGTGATCACAGAACCCTGTTTATTGCCATGCATGTTCTTTGATTATCTGGGTTTATTGTCTTCCTTGTTCCTAGACTATTTGCCTCTATTGTATTGCTAGTTCCTCAGCCTAGAACTGACCTTAATAAATACTTGCATGTAAGTTAAATGGTATAAAGGCAAAAAAGGACAAAAAGGGATGGAATAGGGGATTAGTGGGTCGGGGGGGGGGGAATGGGGAAGGGGGATGGCATATGAAATGTAAATAAATAAAATATCAAATAAAAAGCAAAACAAAACCAAAAATAGTATTTAAAATATAAAATCTTCTGGATTTTTATGTCTTTTTCAGTGTAAAAATACAATAAAATCAGTGTTAATTAGAGAGAGAGAGAGAGAGAGAGAGAGAGAGAGAGAGAGAGAGAGAAATGTCTCCTTCCCAATTAGCTTTGGTCATAGCATTTCATCATAGCGATAGTAACATTAATACAGTGATCTTTAACTTCCAGCTGAAAATTATGAAGGAGAAAAACGTTGGAGAAATTTTGTAGAAAACATCTGACTCCTAAAAAAAATAAAGAAAATTTACACCAGCTGTGGCCAAAATTGCTGTGTGCTATGAAGGGAGAATCCTCAATGTTAAGCTGAAGTTTGTAATGGAGACCTCTTTACTCATTAACAATTAGTGGCGTCATATGGTTTATCAAATTTGTCCTGTGGTGAGGAAGCATCACTTCCTGACCTTAAGCTAATGTGAGTAGTTTGCAAATGAAACAAGTCTTCATTCAAGTCTAAAGCCAAAGTCCAAAGTAATACTTGGTGCATTTTGCAGAGCAAGTACAGATGAGCTGTTTTGCAAAAGATTGCTTTATTTCTACTTGATTTTAGGGACAGAGATCGATTATCATTTGCTAGATTCATTGGCAAGGAGACCAACAGGCAAGAAGATATAAAGGACATCACAAGAGCCAGGAGTAAAGCATCTTCCTCTGGGGGATACTGGACATCTAGAATGTCCCTTAGGATCATGGCATAGTGGTGACATACATACACAACCATGTGGCAGCCACATGACAAGCTTCTTGAGCTCCCTGTCTGACAAAGCATCATATAAGACAGAATTTTTCATATTCTTAAATATCACTAATGCAGGATTGCTACCTTCCCAGCAGGAGAGGCCTTTCCTGTGATACCTTTTTTCTCCCTTTCCTTAGTTCTAAACAAGGCAACTCCATCCATTCCACAATGTGAGCAAATAATGAAGAAAATAAGAATAGGCTTTTCCTACCTCTGGAGTCCAGGACTACACATGGGTATGTCCATGCTTGTCCATAGGTAGGTCCATGCCCATAAATGGTAGGTCCTCCTTCCTTTCTCTCTCCCTCTCTCTGGAAGCTTGCACTTCACTCAGATGGGTCTTAGTTTTCTCTCAATCTCTTTCTTTTCTTAATCCACAACTTAAGCCTATACTAAATTATTGTCAATAAAGTTTCCAATTATGCTTTACTATTTTGAAAAAAAAAATGATATAGGGGAGATGAGTTCTCCTCCTCCTTTCAGATACATATGGTTAAAGAAGCCAAAAGGATTGAAAGGAGGTAAAATATACCATGCTGGATAGGAATCTGTATTATCTAAAGGAACCTGAAATCTACAAGCTCTTCCTGGGAATTAAATTAGAAGAGATAAACAGACCAAGAGAGGCACAAAAGAGGAAAGAGTGATGGACAATTAGATCCCCCTGGCTGCACTCTACCACAACCAATTATTCAACGGACATTTTATAAACTTCATTAAGATCTTAATTTGGATATAATTGATTCTATTGGGAACATTGTTGATTAAATTAGTTTTTTTCTAAAATTAGAGATCAGTTTGTTTAATAAGAACAATTTAGCAAGTGAATCTCAATGATGCCATCATGAATTCTTGTGAATGGCTCTGCCATGGACATTCTCTCTAGTGCATCCTTCCCCATCTTTGAACAGTGTAACAAGTCTAAATGGTGAAAAACTGGTGTTAATGGACATGACTGATCCACAGAAGCAATGGGAAATGGATTTTTTTTTCCTGCTGAAGGTATTAACAATTTCTTTCTCCTCTCTCTGAGGAAGTTAGTATTCTGCTTCACCTAATCAAGTTTATTTTAATATTCCTGATTGTTATCTCTGGGCCTCTCAATTCTCCTTTGAGTGTTGTGTAATATCACACATCTTGGCTTATTATTTAGCTATGGCAAGGTTGTGATGGGTATACGCCTTATATGTGTTGTCATCTTTAAAGTCTTTAATGTTCTATTTAGATGCCCATATAGTTCCACAGCACAACACATGCTCGGGGCATTATTTCAGTCCACTGTTCATATGCTTCAAGCTCCAGAAACACTTAGGTTGCTCGGGAATTTCACTGTGTTTGCTTTTTTTTTTCTTCTCCTTTTTCGTTTGCTATGTGCCTTGTTTGGGTGCCTGCTTTTCTTCTTTTGTGCAAGACAACAGGAGCTGAGAATTTGGTTTTGATCAATTTGTTGATTACTGTAGATAAGTCATAGCCTCCGTCCTCTGTTGCATGGGAGGAAGGAGAGCTTGTTATTCTTTTATGATGATAATTTGGAAAAACTGAAATCAAATAAATTTTGAAGCATATACTTACAGCAAAGAAAGGTGATTGCTAGTATCTATGTCTCTGTTTACTTTTGACCTGTTGTTTAAGCTATACAAGTTAGAGCTATCAGCATTCAATGTAATGTTGTCTGTCTGTGATCTAGAAAATTGTTTCTTTTTCATAGTGAGAAGTTGAATCATTTTACTGCTTTGTGAGCATTAATGTTCTACATTACAAAGCATCATAAATTACAGAAGCCTTGTTTGGATTGGCTTATATAGATTTCATAAAACAGACATATATACAAGTTGAATATTTCTATATTCCAGTAAATTAAAATACTCAAACATTGATATCCCAATTATCAAGAAATCTTTTACAGAAAATAACTCATAAAAATTTGAGTTACTAGATTAATATAATTAGCACAACCTTTGACAGGCAAATCTGATTGATATATCTTAAACATTAATGATGTCTTACTAGTATTAAATATTATGAAGCATATACATATTCTAATTGGATATATTTCGAGAACTTGCTAAAGTTTTTGATATATAGAACAAAACTTATTTATTTGTTTGTTTAGTATTTAAGCTTAAGAAAAATATACACCTGATTTCCTAGATTATATCAGAATTGTACCCTTGTTATATCAACTGCAATCATGTTTGTTCATGGTTTTATTATGGCTATGGTTGTTTGTTTTTTAAAGATTTCCTAATTTCTTCATCTTAATTGCTTATGTGAATATGTGTGAGTACTTATGCATTTGCATTTGCAGAACTGAAGAGACATCAGATACCCCCAGAGCTGACTGTGTGAACCTGTGCCAGTAAAATACAATGGTGTGTATATTATTGTGTACCATGGAAGAAGTGTAGGTTTTTTTTTCAAATTTCCTCAGTCCTTTCTTTTTATTTATCATCCACAGATGTTTGATAATCTTGGCTTCAATGTATAGATTTAGCACTTGGTCCCTTGAAGGCCTCAAAGAGTTTTTTATTTATGTAAGGTCACTATCCCTGTTAATGGTATATGAAATAGCACTTGGCATTTTATACATTGATTTATGATTTATTTCAAAATGGCAATAAAGAAAGCTTTGGATTTCAGCTTGGACAATGTCTTAAGTTATTGTGAGGAATATTTGATCCATGGATCTCTAAGAATATGACTAGACTGAAATAAAGTACCAGCTGGTTTGATGAATTGAGTGACCACAGCATAGAGCGGCATTTAGAAAGGGAGTTTTAACCATCCTGATTGATAATACCCATTTCTTGTAGAAAAAAATAAACCAACCTCATTGAGATGTGTTTAAATTTAGCAGTGTTTGCTCAGTTGGTATAGATTTGGCGCCTTGGAGTCTAATGAGTGCCTTTACCACCACAGGAAAGGTTACCCACCTGATCACTGCAATCCACCTGGTCAGATTTGCATCCCATTCAGATTAATTTTCTCTGCCTAGCGTTGACTAACTATAATCGTTTATTACTTCAACAAATAAAAACAACCAAATTCTTTTAATTTCTGTAAGAATCATCTTTATAGGTTTACCGACATCTGCATTTCCTTAAAATACACTACTTTAATTAAATATAAACAATTAACTTTTTGCAGACACAAATGTCAGTTGGTGTAACCTGATAATCAGATTTCTGACAATTTTTTTGGACCTTTATATATATTTACTTTATGTCTCTATGTCATATCCATGCAGGTACAATCCATGGAGGTAAGCAGTTAGGAGCTGTCCTGTGTGAGAGTTGATAATGTTTCTCTGGGTACCTCCATGAGCATCAAGCTCTTTTAACTATTATACAGCTGCTGTTCTAGCCACTGAATGTTTTTCCAAATGCAGTTTACAAAATTACACACATTCTCTCTTTAATTTTTCAAAACCGAAGCGCCAGAAATCATTAGATTCATTACATGTATTACTATTATTAAGAGTTGAATATAAAATTGTCAGGACAGAGTGTGTGTTCATCTCTGAGCTAAGTTTGTGGAAGTGAAATATTACTGAAAATATTTTTTTTCCAAAGCTGTGTGACAGAAAAACTCAAGACATATATCAGTTAGCATAAATGTGACCTCATGGAAAGCACCAGCCAAAACTATGTCTAATAATTATATGCTATATTGCAGTGGAGACTAGTGTGTCTTTTCTTTCTATGATTAATTTTAATAATAAAACAGTGATCAAGATTGTTAGAAGCATTTGCATCGTCTAGCTTTTATTCATGTGCCAGTCTATTTATCCTTAATAAAGAATAAGAGTCTATGTGTTTATATAAAAACATACATTGGCAGGTACTTCAGCATAACTTCACCACTAGGGAAGCTGAGGCAGGAGAATAGTTGTAAGTTACAGACAGTTTTAAGCTAGGCTAGAATATAGTGACAATCTCTTTGGGAGAAAACCCTGATTCTCAAAGAGGAGAACTCAGGGTACAGATTTCTGAGCATACATCTTTCATATGTTTTGGGCCACATAGCAGACACAGGATTCTCAGGATTTGTTTTGGTCTTGCTTTAGTAACTTTATGCATTCGTTTGGCAAACATCTGATAGAAACGATTTAAACAGGAATGGTTGGCATTGGCTTACAGTTCAATGATGAAGTCCATCATGATGATGCTGTCCTGTCAGCTTAACCTGAGGAGGCTGGTCTCATGGTATCTTCAGTCAGCAGCAAAGAAAAATGCTGCTCTCGGGTGCTTTCATTTTTTTTTTCAGTCCAGGAACCTAGTGCATTAAGATTAACCCTTCCTATGTTAATCTAGAAACTCTTCTACAGGCATCCCCAGATGTTTTATTTCTGTGGTTATTCTGAATCCCAGAAACTGGGGAAAATTAAAAAATAAATAAATAAATAAATAAAAAACTTAATCACCAAAGTATTTGGCAAAACAGAATTAGATTGATGGCCAAGGCTTATGAAAAAAGGAATACTATAAAGAACTAGATGAAGTGACTTCAGAATCCGGATTTATTCACAACACTTTGGATATGTTTGTGAGTGTGTGCATGTGTTTCTCTTTCTTATTCACCATCTATAATAATTTGATTATTTTTCTGTAAATGTATTAAGACGTTTAATTTGATGATTTTGATGATTTATCCCTGAAATCTCAAACTTGCCATGCTAAAGTAAATACTGATACTGATACTGATACTGATACTGATACTGATACTGATACTGATACTGATACTACTAATACTAGTAATATCATGACATCATGAGTTTGGGGCAGCCTGGGGTACATGTAAAGTTGAAATCAAGCTTGAGGTATGAGTTAGAATACAGTATCACAACCAAATACAAATAAAAGTCTGAAATGATACCTGCTTTTGAAAATTCATAAAGTATTTTTTAATTACTTTATTTTTCAGATCAGAGAACACCATGTCAGATAACACATACATGAACAGATGTTCTATAATATCTGTCCTCTTTTAACCAGTACATAATTATTAAATTGTATAAACCTGGCCTTCCACAGTGTCGTAATTGAGAATAATGATCATGGCATCAGATGAGTCCTGGCACCTTGTCACCACAATGACAGCCTCTGTATGCACTCACCAATCCAGAAGGAGCTCAAGCAGAGACTCGGGTTGTTGCAGACTCTCTGACTTTAATATGTCAGAGAAATAAGATCAGGCAGTGAAGTGAACCCTGATAACTCTGAAGTCCTCAGAAAGAGATTTCTCAAATGTGTAGACACTGCTGTAGGAATCTTGTAGAGAACATTTCTCAGGTTTATTCTTGTTTTTCTAGTTACCAAGATAGAAAGTGAGTAGAGATTTAACCAGAGTGTATGAAGATTTGTGTGAAAATATCCATGCAAAGGCAAGGGTTTATTTAATTTTTTATCATGCTTACTTAATTTGCAAAAGAGCAAACAAGAAGATATATAGAATTAAAATCCATTTCAAAGTATGTATGTGTGTATGTTTGTGTGTGTGTGTGTGTATGTATGTGTGTGTGTATGTATGTGTGTGTGTGTGTGTGTGTGTGTGTGTGTATGTGTGTTTATTTAAAGATGTGTATATACTTGCCCCACAGTTCCTGAGTGAAATTAGAAGACAAAGTTTTGTAGTTTTCTTTCACCCCGTGGATTCTTTGGATTAAATTCAAAATATCAGCCTAGACAACAATTGCTTTACCTACTGGGAAATCTCACTGGCCCTTACAGTTCCTTCTCTACCTATCAAATAAGCTAATCTAGCAATACCATCCTATTCGGTGATCAGTAATAAATGTTCATTGGGAATATTATATGAAGATAATATAATGAAGAAATAATGAAGGCAGGCAAACTGTCAAACAGTAACTGAGTAGATATAGTGGAGTCAGAGAACAGTACTATGAGGTTGCTTTAGCCAGGACTCCTGTCATAGTCTTTGCTGTCTTTATGTTTGAAATATTTATTAACTTTATAAGTTTACAACTAGTTTTTCACCAAAAAAGATTCTGGTTTTCTTTGTACTTTTTATTTTATATATTTATTTATGTATTCTTTCATTCATTCATTTATTCATTCATTTATTTATTTATTTATTTATTTATTTATTTATTTATTTATATTGGATATTTTCTTTACTTACGTTTCAAATGTTAGTCCCTCCAGAAACTCGCTATCTCATCTACCCTCCCTCTGCTTCTATGAGGGTGTTCCCCCACCCACCCACCCAATTTCTTTCTTTTACTCCATAAAAATAATAATTTAAAATTTATATTAAGATAACAACCATGACATTTAAAAATTGTTTGTAACTTTCTGGATTTAGAATGATCTATTCAATAGATACATATAATATTTGCATATTCCACATTCCTTCAATCATTAATGAATTATACCATTTGTTTGAAATATATCCACACTATGATTAGGGTCAAGATTTTATATTTTGAAAAATACACTTTAATATTGTTATTTTTTCTCCTTTTTTTCTATTTTTTTATTGGATTTTTTATTTATTTACATTTCAAAAATGTTATCCCCTTTCCTGCTTTTCCCTCTGGAAATTCCCTATCCCATTCCCCCTCCTCCTGGTTCCATGAGGGTGTCCCACTACACACCTACCCACTCCCACCTCAATGCCCTGGCATTACCTTCCACTAGAGCATGGAGCCTTCCCAGGAAGAAGGGCATATCTTTCCATTGATGTCCTTACAAGGCCATCCTCTGCTACATACGTGGCTGGAGCCATTGGACCCTCCATGTGTATTCTTGTTGGTGGTTTAGTTCCTGGGAGCTTGGGGGGTCGTTCTGGTTGGTTGATATTGTTGTTCTTCCTATGTGGTTGTAAAGCCCTTCAGCTCCTTCAGTCCTTTCCCTAACTCCTCCTTTGGAGACCCCATGCTCAGTTGAATGGTTGGCTGTGAGCATCTGCCTCTATTTGCCAGGCTCTGAAAGAGCCTCTCAGGAGATCAGGCTCCTGTCAACAAGCAACTCTCAGCATCTGCAAGAGTGTCTGGGTTTTGGTGTCTGAATATGGCATAGATCCCCAGATGGGGCAGTCTCTGGATGGCCTTTCCTTCAGTCTCTGCTCCACACTCTCTCTCTCCATATTTCCTTCTGTGAGTATTTTGTTGCCTCTTCTAAGAAAGACTGAAGCATCCACACTTTGCTCTTCCTTCTTCTTGAGCTTCACATGGTCTGTGAATTGTATCTTGGGTATTCTGAGCTTTTAGGCTAATATCCACTTATCAATGAGTGCATACCATGTGTGTTCTCAGAATGATATTTTCTACTTCCATTTATTTGCCTAAAAATTTCACGAATTAATTGTTTTTAATAGTTGAGTAGTACTCCATTGTGTAAATGTACCACATTTTCTGTATCCATTCCTCTGTTGAAGGACATCTGGGTTCTTTCCAGCTTCTGGCTATTATAAAGAAGGCAGCTATGAACATAGTTGGAACATCTTTTGGGTATATGCCCAGGATTGGTATAGCTGGTTTATTGAGCCACTTATTGTAACTTCTTTCACTCATACAATATGAAAGATGGAATTCAAATATATTTATAAAATGTATAAACTCTAAGAAGGAAACCATATAGTAAACATGCTGATCATTTTGTATCTATGGAGAGAAACTTTCTTGATGATGGTTGATAAAAATCATAATTTAAATTTGAATCTCCCCCAATATCTATATAATTACTCCAAAGTACTGATTTTTCACAACTCTTAATTTAGTTTCAAATGATACTCAACTTGTCTTCAGACTCAAGACAATACAACGTTGAATAAACATCGTATACAAGCTGAATCTAAGCTCTAGGAAGGCATTGATCCAAGGCTGGGGAGATGAAACTCTGCTTGGTATATGAGGAGGACCTGTGCTCAGATGCCAGCACTGATGTACAAGGCAGATCCCAGTGTCATACATGACATACATCTGAAATTCAGAGTGGGCACATGACAGAGACAGGAAGATGCAGGGATGTTGTCCTTCAGCAAATTTAACTAAAATCAGTAAGTTCTTGGCCTCATGCAATGATTTGGCTCAAAATAATAAGAGAGTAATGCTGGTAGATATTCAGTATCAAATAATAGACTGCACACACACATGTACAGAAAGTGTCCCCACAACACACACACACACACACACACACACACACACACAGAGAAAAAACAAACAGAAAAAAACATTTTAGGAACTTGGTCAGCAAAGCAGAGGAAGCTGATCAGTAATGTGTGCACTCTTTTGACAATGTAAATGGGAAAAAGCTGAGAGCTTGCTGAGAAACCATTCCCAACACCTCCAGACTTGGCTGACTTTCTAACCTTCCAGCAAGCCCACTCACCTCTGCTGGCACTGTTCTGAACAGTCTTCAGTATCATACTTTATCACCTGTGCCAGGAGGTTCTTGTTCACTTTTGTGTTGGTTTTCATTTCTTTTAAAAAAATAAAAACAGAATGCTGATGGAGCAGGCTTTCTTACCTGCTTCAGCAATCTGCCTTGCCTGTGCTCAGCTGGGAAGCAACATTTTGAATGTCCGATATAAAAGGTTTTTTTTTTTTTTTTTTTTTTTTTCATCCACTTAAATTGCAATGCTTTTGCATTTTGGTCTTTTTTTTTTTTTCCTTCTGAACTACAACTATAGTTCAAGAACTGCTTCTGTGAGAAAATAAAGCATTATTTTTTCCATGTCCCTGAAATCTATTACCAAGTGTCTACTTGTGCTTGGATAAATACCACTTTTGGCATTCTTCTCTCTCAATAACTTGCAAAATAAAATTTTTACACGAGGTCACCATAGTTTCAAATTGTTTACATTTCAACATATTGTCTTGGAGCAATCCCAGCAATGCAGTTCTTTACTGTGTGCTAAAACCACCAGAAGACCCACTCCTGTGGGTTAACTGTGTGGCTCTTAGTCTGTTCCTTAGCTGAGTTCCTTTTACTCTGACAAGTTATAAAAGTTACCTAGGTATGCATATTGTCTCAACCTCTGTGAGAAAAATGAGATTGTGTCTTCTCTTTTCTCTTCCATCCTCCGTGTTTAATTTTGTTATTATCCCAGGTCTTGTTATCAAGAATGCCCTGCAACCAATTCCATGCTCTATTCTTTTCAGCCATATGTCCTTCACATTTTGAATAGAGATATCTATCAATAGTCCAAGTATACTATGTCACATCCTGCTCATAATCTCATTATTCCTGAATAATGCTTTTTCTCCGCTTCCAATGTTTTTGTGTGTTTGGGGGTTTGTTTTATAGGTGTCAACAGATTTGTTTCTGAAGTCTGTGTTTGTTTTATCTTCCACTCTTTCCTTGGTACCAGTGAAGTGAACAGCACTTTAAAACAATTAGCTTAGTCTCCTCATACATTTTGTTATTATCCCTGAGGAAATAATTATATCACAATTTCTCCATATGTTTATGTAAATTCTTCCTTTCAGGGTTCTCTCAAGCCAATCTTGGTTTTATTAGCTCAATTAAGAAATTAAAACAACAACAGCAATCATGAAGGAGCACAATTTTTCACTTGCATGTCCAGCAGCAGGGTTCAGACAGCCTCATGGATACTTTATCACACCTTCACAATCACTCCTTGTGTTCCAACCAGTGCAAAGATGCAAACATTGTTTGTGAAATAAAAATTTTAATTACTTACTTTTTTTATAAAGGGATATTCTATGCATGAATACCTTTCAATATATATATCAGAGAAATATATACACAGTCTTTAATTGCAATGCAACTAAATCATGGAATTTCTTGTTATATGTAGTACCCCCCTTCTTTCTACTATTAGAATTCTAATTTGTTATTTATCTTCAAAATTTCAATTTTTCAATATAGGGTTATGGATCTCTATTAAACTCTTATTCTCGTGCATGTCTTCTTTGTTTGAATTACTAATTATATTCTATGTGCCTTGCCAGTGATAAGTTAGATTACTCAGACAAATCTTGTACTCTTTCTATATGTCAGTCATTAAAGCATTCCTATTGTTAAAATTAAATATTACAACTGAATAGAGAACATATTTCTTGACAGATACTCTCCAATTTACCAGCCTTAGAGATCAATCTGAGATCTAAATTCCTCATAACATAATGAAAAAGACATTGCACATGTTTTTAGTCTTTAAAATGTTATTATTTAGTTATTTAGTGTGTGTATATGCACATGTGTATCACTGACACATGGACATTGAGGGACACCTTTTAAGAGTTGGTTGTCTCTTTCTAACACGTGGTTTCTGGGGACAGATATCTGGCTTGGCACCACGTCCACTAATCTCTGAGCCATTTCAGCTGCTTGGTCCTTTATTTAATGATTAAGTCAACATTTCCTTCATGGTTTCCCATATTCATGCATTTAACATTTGGGAAACATCACCTCTGTAGAAAAGTTTTTAAGTATATGATAATATACATGTAAAGATATGGCTAATTAAATATTTACATGTAATTAGCAGAGACATACATAAAATCTTAAAGTGATATGTGAACTAGAGATATACACATTCATACCAATTATAATGAAGGTATACAATTAATGGAATAAGAGTAAGACCTTCTAAAGGCTTGAATAGTTAAAGTAGAGATATAAAAGTTTATTTAGAAAGAGGGAGAAAGAGATGAGGGAGAGGGAGAGGGAGAGGGAGAGGGAGAGGGAGAGGGAGAGGGAGAGGGAGAGGGAGAGGGAGAGGGAGAGGGAGAGGGAGAGGGAGTGGAAGAGGGAGAGGGGCCACAAAGCTTTCTAGACACAGATCATTTTGTGACACAGAGGTAGATATTCAGTTAGACACAGGTATACGTTGCTTTTATTTTATTTTTTATTTGATATTTTTTTATTTACATTTCAGATGCTATCCCCTTTCCCCATTTCCCCTCCCTAGAAATCCCATATCCCATCCCCCCTCCTCCTTTTTGTTTTTATACCATTTTAATTACATGCAAGTATTAAAGTCAGTTCTAGGTTGATATATTACATTTTTATGATGTAAATAATTTCATCTCTTTCCTATTCTTGTTCTTCCATTATTTAATATGAACATTCTTGATCAATATTATTATTTGCAAAAACCTATTGAAAATGTTTAGAATCTCTTTTCATGAAATTAAAGCAATTATTAAAACTCAACATAGAAACACTACAGCAAATAGTTTAATATGGTTTCCTTTCTTGTGTGTATCTTTGTTTATGTGTATATGTGCATGTATAATTGCAGAATCATACATGTGTATGTTAGCTCTTATTCATGTATGTGAGAATAGAGAAAAGGCATCAACATTGCTTTTTTAAGATTGTATCTTTCATTTGACTTGGAGCTCACAACTAGGGTGGGTAGGTTAGCTAGTGAGTTCAAGGAATTTACCTGTCTGAAATTTCCCCAGTGCTGGAATCAAACAGTTTTCATCCTTCCTGGCTCCCTACCAGAGTTCTGGATATTGAACTCAGGTCCTTATTTTTGAATATAAGCACTTTCATGGCTGAGCTAACTGAAGCTCTGTATATATTTTAGTAATCTTATAGCTAAAACATTTGAGGTAGTATATGACTTTAGTGCCTCTCCTAGTCATGGAATACATTCATGCATGCTCAACATCTGCATGTTGCCTTTATCTGCACTGTCACTTTGGCATCACCAACTGGTTTGTCTCATATTTTCTTTAGCTCAAACCCCCAACACTACATTTATCAACCACCAGGCAGGGAGCCTCTGATAAAGTCAGTATACTATAAATCAGGAGCTTTCAATGTTAATTATTCTTGACACAGGGCATTCTATGCGTGTCTTCTGTTAAAATAATAAAAGTTATTTTTCTTCAGGAAACTGAAAGATAAAATACAAAATGTTTTCATGCTTCCAAAGAAATTGTGCTAAATAAAACCATGTGATAATTTATAAAGGATACAGATCACCCTGAAATCACTTGCCATCTGCCATTTAAACAGAGACATAAGTATAAATATTTTCAAAAACAAAGGTCAGAAAAAACATATAAATCATATAAAGGAATATCTAAAAGGACATATTATCATGGTTCTAAAAGCCATCTCTTTGTCCTATATAGTTTGAAAGCAGATAAGTTGTAGCAAAATTGTCACAATATTTAAGAATGTATAAATTTTCAACATGTTATAAATTCAAAATGGTATTTTTAAATTTATGTTTTATTTGAGCAAAGCTCTATTGAAATTTCAATACTTTCACTTTGAAAAAATTCACTGTACAAGCAACTTTAACTCCAGCTTCAGGAACCCAAGATCCTCTTCTGGCTTCTACAGGGCTCACACCCATACATCACACAAAGATATTCACACATGCACCAAAACAGAAATGAAAACCTTAGATTGGCTAGTCCACCATCTTGATTCCTGAATCTCATGTGCTTCATTCAACTCAGAAGCCATTGATACCACACTTTACTGTCCAAATCTAATCACATAAAACTTTGATTTAAACTTGTGCATAAAAATTAAAAATATGTAGTTCATATTATATTTAATCATGAAATAGCAAATTATTTAATTTATAGAGAAAAAAGTTTTACTACTATGCAGATATTATTATGTTAAAATATACAAAGGACAAATCCTCATATAAATCCACTTGACACAAAGTCCTGTGTCAACAGATTTTCATCATTTGCATTCCCTTCCAGAACATTTATGTGATTCATTAACTAAGAGTAATTCTTATTCATGTTTTCTTCAAATCAAGACATATTTTTCAACATTCAAACTAACCCACAATTACCACTGTCTGCAAAGAAATAGTAGAATTCTAAAAATAGTAGAATTGATTATTGCTTAGTAAAACTCAAGATACAAGAAAAGGAAAACTGAGACATGAGGTGAGTGTGGGAGACATTGTGCTTTGAATAAACTAGTAGATAAACATTTTGCTTTCCTGTTCTGTTGTTATATTTTCATAAATGAGACCCCTATCCATAGTTTGATGGCAAATGTGAAGGCCATAAATCAATCTGGAGATAATAGTGGCAGCTGACTGAGTTCTGCCTATTTAAAGTATAGTGCAAATGTACCACATTTTCTGTATCCATTCCTCTATTGAAGGGCATCTGGATTCTTTCTAGGTCCTGGCTATTATATATAAGGCTGCTAAAAACATAGTGGAGCATGTGTCCTTGTTATAGGTTGGAGCATCTTCTGGGTATATGCTCAGGAGTGGTATAGCTGGATACTCAGGTAATGCTATGTCCAATTTTCTGCGGAACTGCCAGACTGATTTCCAGAGTAGTTATTCCAGCTTGCAATCCCACCAACAATGGAGGACTGTTCCTCTTTCTCCACATCCTTGCCAACATCGGCTGTCTCCTGAGTTTTTTCTTTTTTTGTTTGTTTGTTTGTTTGTTTTTTGTACTTCAGTTGTATTTGATAACACCCGAATTGAATTCTCATCACTTTCTGACATACATCTATATAAATTTGAGGTCCTTTTTCTAAAAATACTTTAAAATTACTCATGCTTGCCTGAAACTGTAAACTGCTGATGAAAGAACACTTACAAACATACCACTATTTAAGCACACTTACTTTAAAAAAAAAAATGGCTCAAGTAAGAACAAAGCTCAAGAAACTAGTCAAAAACCAAGTGGTGTGAGGTGGAATCTCAGGGTTGTTTGGATTTGCATTTCCCTGATTAACAAAGATATTGACCTCTGCTTTGGGTGTTTCTCGGTCATTCAATATTCCACAGTTGAAAATTTGTTGAGCTCTGTACCACATTTTGCAATAGGGCTATTTGATTATCTGGAGTTGAATTCTTGAATGTTTTGCATATTTTGAATATTAGCCCTCTATCAGCTGTAGGATTGGTAAAGATATTTCCCCAGTCTGTTGGTTGCCATTCTGTCCTACTAACAGTGTCCTTTACCTTACAGAAGCTTTGCAATTTTATGAGGTCCCATTTGTCAATTCTTGATATTAGAGCATAAGCCATTGGTGTACTGTTCAGGAACTTTTATCCCTGTGCCAATGTGTGGGCTCTTCCCCACTTTCTCTTCTATTACTTTCTTGGTATCTGGTTTTATGTGGAGGCCCTTTATCCACTTGGATGTGAGCTTTGTACAAGGAGATAAGAACGGATCAATTTACATTTTTTCTACATGCTGACCTCCAGGTGAACCACCACCATTTTTTGAAAATGTTGTCTTTTTTTCCCCGACTTGGTTTTAGCTCCTTTGTCAAAGATCAAGGGACCATAAGTATGTAGATTCATTTCTGTCTTCAATTCTATTCCACTGATCTTCTTGCCTATCTTTATACCAATACCATGCAGTTTTTATCACTATTGCTCTGTAGTACAACTTGAGATCAGGAATGGTGATTCCCCCAGAAGATCTTTTATTGTTGAGAATAGTTCTCACTATTCTGGGTTTTTGTTATTCCAAATGAATTTGAGAACTGCTCTTTCTAATTCTGTCAAGAATTGAGTTGAAATATTGATGGGGATTGCATTGAATCTGTAGATTGCTTTAGGCAAGATGGTCATTTTTACTGTATTAATCCTGCCAATCCACGAGCTTGGAAGATCTTTCTGAGATCTTCAATTTCTTTCTTCAGGGACTTGAAGTTCTTGTCATACAGATCTGTCACTTGCTTGGTTAGATTCACACCGGGGTATTTTATATTATTTATGACTATTATGAAGGGTGTCGTTTCCCTAATTTCTTTCCCAGCCTGTTTATCCTTTGAATAGAGGAAGGCTACTGATATGTTTGAAATGATTTTATATCTAGCCACTTTGCTGAAGTTGTTTATCAGGTTTAGGAGTTCTCTGGTGGAAGTTTTAGGGTCACTTAAGTATACTATCATATCATCTGCAAATAGTGAAATTTTGACTTCTTCCTTTCCTATTTGTATCCCTTTGACCTCCTTTTGTTGCCTAAATGCTCTGGCTAGGACTTCCAGTACTATATTTAATAGGTAGGAAGAGAGTGGGCAGTCTTGTCTAGTCCCTGAGTTTAGTGGGATTGCTTCAAATACAAAGAAGTAATTTCAGACAGGAATCTAAATTTTAGAGTAGAACAAGGAAGTAGGCTTCAGACATGAAAATGACTTTGGGCTAGGACAGGGAAGTTGGCTCAGGTGTTTTGGTCATCCTGATAAGCCCTTAGAAACAGTGATCATGGGAGTATTCCTGGAAATTTCTTTATTGCCTTGCTTGTTTTTTGACTATTTGTGTTTATTGTCTTTCTTGTTCCTTGACTATTTGCATCTATTGTATTGCTAGTTCCTCAACCTAGGACTGACCTTAATACTTTTATGTAATTAAAATGCTATAAAAGCAAAAAGGAGGAGGGGGGATAGGATAGGGGGTTTTTAGGAAGGGGAAATGGGGAAAGGGGATGACATCTGAAATGTAAATAAATAAAATATCCAATAATTTTTTTAAAAAAAGAATAGTGCTTTTTGTTGTGAGAACAGATATTCACTTAAAGCTTTATTTTATCATTTGATTTGGCCATTAAATTCAAGTCTGATAAGTCTTGATTTTCCTCAAACTAGAAACTAACTCTTATTAAATATCAGTATCTGTGATAAAAATCTTAGACTGGTATAAACACTCAACCACAGAAGAAACGTATTCTGGCAAGCTGTACATTAAGGCACTGAAATTTAATGATATCATTTTAGTGTTATAACATTTTGAAAGGACATTAGAGGTCAGAGTGAAACTTCCTCATTTTCAGATGCAGAGACAGTAGAACAATACATTTTAATAATTTGTTCAAGGTCATTTTAGCTTTTATGGGATAGAAATTGCATATTTTTATTCAGTTCCCTGAGTCTTGTCTGAATAATGGTGTTTCTCAAAAGATTTCCAGTCTTGCATACGATTATTCGTCATTTAAATGAGGGCAGTGCAACTTTATCTTACAAAGAAATTAAATAAACTGGTAATTAAGAGGCCCAGCTGAGAGATGAAAGATTCCAAACTTTTCCTCCTCACTCTTTATAACTCAGGTGAAAATATTTCCTGTGAGACACATTATGAATACGTGAGCTTTACACTGCCTTGATGAGACTGTTGATCTAAACCATCTGTCCATTTATAAGCACATTAATGAAAGAAAAGGAGTATGACATAGGAAGAAGGAAATAGTTAAGCATGGTCAGAATTGCAATCCTGTGCAAGGAGTCAGCCAGTAGAGACATTTGCCACCAAATCTGAAGACCTGGAGTCAATGATGAGAATTCTTTCTAACCCTGGGACTTATATGATGATAGACAATTGTTTCTGATCTCCACATGCATGACGGGCATGGGCATGTGAATACACACATGCATACAAACATCCAGGCATATAAACATATGCAGACACATGCATTCATGCACATATACATAGGCATGCACACGGGCACATGAGTTTGTGCACCCACAAACACACTCATGCATACATAGACACAAACACATGTGCCTATACACAAACAAAGCAGAAAACAAATAAATGTAACTTAATTTTATTTTATATTCAGTCTTTTGCTGTGCAGTAATGGCCACATGTCTAGGTGCCGTGGAATCAAGAATAATCACCTTCCTGCTTGTGTCATTCATCATTATGCACAGTAATCAGCACACTCATCTTATATTGAGAAGAGACGTGGAGATCATGTGATTCTTTAGTTAATTTCTGACTAATTGTGTGGGATTCCTTTCTATTTTTTAGATAGGAAAAGTGAAAATTTGAAAAAAAAAAGACGTGAAAATTCAGATATGGCAGCTGGTAGGATAAGCTGATATATGTAGAAAGGCCTTTCATGGTCTCTAACAGTTAAATCTAAGTTTTGTTTCAGTGTCCATACAAGTTTAATACTAGTTGTAGACTAATAGAGGAATGGTCTGAAATCAGTAACATGAAAATTCTATCCACCACTGCATCCCACAAAGAAGTGACCTGATTACATTTGAGCAGGCACAGAAGGATAAATAGCAAAGGCAGGAAAAGCAAAATGTTATGGTAAATGAAATTCAGTGCATATAGGTCTAATTTTGTCATTGTGATAAAAGCAAGAACATTGCCATTATTTCTTCTGCACATTATCCAATCACACTCAGCCTATGCTTGTTTTTTTTTTTTTTAAAGAAAATACCAAAGTGATTCTGACCTGTGGTGAAGTTCATGTCTTTTCATTACTACCCTGGAAGGCTCTGTGTATGAAGAATGTCTTTATCAGGCCACCTATGCTGGAAAAGTTGCACTGATGATTCTCAGCAACACAGGTGGCACCAGATAGAGGGCTTCCCATCACCAGATTCCTTTCAAAAGACTTTACTTTTAACTCCAAGGGCAGCAACATTTAGATATCGTATTTTACAAGCTCTACTCAAAAAATGCTTACTACTCATGGGAATATAGTAGCCTGGAGAAAAAATGAACACTGTGTTTAAAGCACAGAGTCTCTGTGTATTGAGCATTGAGAATTAGGCTTAGATACTAAAGGCAAACCGAAAATGTTCTACCTATTTCTGTTTCTTATATCTTACTTATAAAATACATAAGAAATGCCAACATATAAATATAAAGATATAGATATAGATATAGATATAGATATAGATATAGAAATTATAGACATATGCAACCCCTAATTACCCTAAGACAGTCTCACTTCCTGGTTAAACCAAAGAGCTGAAGAAATGGATATCTATGCTGTTAGAGAATGTTGATCTCTCCCAGAAATAAGTTACACATTTTATTATTTCTTTGTTTTACTATAAGAGCCTCCGAAGCACATGTTTATTATTAGATAAGATATAAACACATCTGTATATTGCCCCTTGATTATGAAAGACTTTGTTCTTTTTTTCTATTATTTTTTAAATTTTAGAATTCTCAAAGTGCCTCTGTTGAAATTGTATATTGATTACAATGACACATTGAATTTGAAGACAGTTGAGAGATCATGCTCGCGTATGTTTTTCTGAGGAAATGAAGTAGACAGCTTTCTGAGTTTTCAGAGCACATGATGTGATGCTCACTGATATATGGGTAGTGCATTCCAAAACCTCAGGTCTTCTCACTGATTTCAAAAATTCCAAATTATTTTGACAATTGAAAGATGAGGGAAATTCATATCCATATCTGCTTCTTAATGCAAGTTATATTTCATGGGCAGATGTGAAATATGAAGACAGAATACTAGTTCCTCCAGTGAATCTAGGAAAGAGGCATTCTCTGGTATCAGCTGACACATAATTGTGTCATTGTGTTACTGATTAATAACTAAATACTATCTATATATTACATTGTTTATTTTTATCTCAGTTTCTCCATAAACATAAAGAATAAAATCCTGAAAATCTTAAAATGATTAAATAAATGATTTTTTGAAAGTATGTCTATATAGAATAGATAGATAAAAGCATGCATGATTATTTGAATGATGTAGAGAATAGTAGCACTTTTACTTCTTAGCAGTTTATTTTTATTTTACTTTGGGTTTCTAATATAATTACATCCTTTTTTCTTTAAATTTCCTCCCTGCAAACTCTCATGTTTATCTCCTTATCCTTCCCCTCTCTCTCTCTCTCTCTCTCTCTCTCTCTCTCTCTCTCTCTCTATATATATATATATATATATATATATATATATATATATATATATCTGTCTCTCTCTAATTCATGTTTTTTCATTATTTGTTTCCACATGCCTATAGGTATAAGCATGTGCATTTTTACTTCTAAATTGCTAATCCACAGTGTGTCTAGTGTTACTGCTATGTATAGTTTTAGATTTAACCATTTAGTACTGAATGACCTGTTAGTGCACTTGCCTAAGGAAAAGATGCTTCAGAAGAGCTCTGCTATTTAAGCTGCTTTCAGCATTAAGTAGTTGTTTATATTACCCTGTGTAGGGTTGATGTTTCTTGACTCATACTCCACTTTATCCTCTTTGGTACATCTAACATTGTCCTTGTTCAGCTTAAGGCAGTATTACTTGAGGCCTTTATTAATGATGTTCCTGGCATTCCTAGGAGACATGGTCTTGCAGCACATGTTGTGTACCTCTGTATCTTATGATTTTCTGCCCCATGTTCTGCAATGATCTCTCAGTCTGAGGTGCAAGAATCATTTGGTAAATGTGCCCACTGAGACCAGATTCCACAAACTCTACATTTGGACTGGTTATGCTTTTCTATAATGGTCTTTGTCTTTTACAGAGAGAAGTTTCTTTGGTGAGAGGTAAGGACTACCTTATTTGTAATATAGTTGGGCATGTGGTGTTATTAAAGTGATAGTTGTAAGTGCTTTTCTAGTTTCCAGTTACCATGAAGTAATATTAGTAAACACAACTAAACAGTAACAGAAGGGTAGTGCTGCTTTTAATTGGCCTAAGCATTTCAATGTCACTGACTAATGTATGTATAATAATGTAGTATAGTATGTATAATAATGTAGTGACGTGACAATGTCACTACACGGAGGACTGAGTAGTTCCCTTTTGACTAATATGTAGAACATTAGACAGTCATGTTATGTATCTGAGGATTATCTTTCAGTAGTCTTAAACCTTAACTGTATTTCTGTATTGTATTCAAAGTTATTCTACAAATTCTATAAACCACCACTGAGTAAAGCGTAAAAAAATGATCATATTTACACAAAACACATCAAATAAAGCTATAAATGACTAGAAAGTAATTTTATACACTACCAAAATAAAGAGAAAAATATTAAAATTATTTGTGTATCTAGGTCTTATGAACCAAAGGGAAACAGTTATAACAACTAAGAAAACTGTTAAAATGTGTAACTAGGCAATTAAGAAGGGAATTATCATAACAAAGAAATACTATAAAGTGTGAATGGTAGTAAAATTTTCAGTAAAGTATCACATATTTCTAGCTGTTAATTTGAAACTAAAATATCATGCTAAAAGTAATGAATGCTATAAATATAAAAATGTGAATTTAAGTATACTAAGACACTCTGCATGTGGAAATACAAAGTGGATAACTTTGCAAAGTAGTTACAAGGAACTTACTGATATGGAGGTTTGCACATTCTAAAATTCATTACTGTTATTTATTGCCTGAAAGAACATTTGCAAATACAAATAAACTTATTAGAATGCTGATGCTAATAAAAATATTTAAATCACCTACTCATGTAGCAGAAGACCAACATTAATTGCAATGTACTTTTTACAAATTACAATATTTGTTAAAATATTTGACATATAATTATATGAACAAAGATAAAACTCAAAACAACAGTTTTGAAATAACTGAACTGGAAGATAGAATTTGTAATATCATAGAACTAAAAATACTTAAAGATTCAAAATGAGGTGCTTAATGTATGAGCTCATATACTACAGAAGTGTGAAACACCTGGAAAAATTATACAGTATAAATGAGTTTATTATTCTAATTGAAAAGAAACAAGAGAGTATTTAAAAAAGGAAAACAAAGGGATTTTAATTGGCTGGAACAATTATATTTAAAGATATTACTTTTATTTAAAACTATTTATTACTACCACAACCACCTTCTCTCTCTCCCCACTCAACTTTGTGCTTCTTTCTTCCTTAGTTTTATTTCCCCATTGAATCCAGTTTGTATTACTCAACTGTTTTTGGGACTGGAGCCTACCTTGAAATGTGATTGGTCACATCATTAAAGAAGACTGACCCTTCATCTCTCTGTGGCTAATCAGTGGGGGTGATCTTAGCTGTGACTCACTACACTGGGGTTGTGGAACCTGAAAAAGCCACCTTCTGTAGTCAGACAGGAACCCTAGCAGAGTGATAGAGACACTAGTCTACCCACAAAACTTTCAACCCAAAATTTATCCTGTCTACAAGTAATGCAGGCACAGGGGTCAGAGCAGAGACTGAGAGAATGGCAAACCAATAACCTGTCCAAGTTGAGACCTATCCCATGGGCAAGCACCAATCCCTAACACTATTAATGATACTCTATTATGCTTGCAGACAGGAGCATGTTGTCCTCTGTGAGCAGCAGCTAACTGAGATAGATATAGACACCTATAGCCAAACAATGAATGGAATTTGGGGACAGTTACTGAAGAAAAAAAGGTAAGTTTATACCCCTGAAGGGGATAGGAAGACCAATAGCGTCAACTAACATGCACCCTTACGTCTTCCAGTGTCTGAACTATCAATCAAAGAACATACATGGTCTGGAACTAGGCCTTTCCCCATTCATATATAGTAGATGTGCAGTTTAACCTTCATGAGAGTCCTGAACAACTAGAACAGGGGCTATCTCAAAAGCTGTTGCCTCTAAGTGGAGTGTCTTCTACTAGCTAGACTGCATTGTTTGGCCTGAGTGAAAGAAAACGTGCCTGGGGGGGCTTGAACTGCTGGGGGCAGAGGGATACCCAAGGGGCCTCACCCAACAAGAAGAGTAAGGCATGGGGGAAGGATTGTGGGAGGGTATGACCCAGATGGGGGCAGTGAGCAGGATGCAAACTGAGTAAGTTTAAAAGAATTCATTAATTAAAAATGCAAAAAAATATAGTTTTACTGGTATTTCATGCCCACATTGATGCTGGGATTTTGTCGGATTGGAGATTGCCTAGGTCTTCTACATACTGTCACAAAGACTGAGTGCATTTGTGCATCTACACTGCTGTATCCAGAAAACATTCTCACCTTGATGAGATTCACCACATCTGCTTCTTATTCTTTAGAACTTAGTGGTAGAGAGGCATATGCATTTCTCTTTTGGAATGACAATGCCACAGTTTCTTCTTCTGGGCAGTGGACCAGTTGAGAATCTCTGCAACAATTTCCATGAATAACAAGGAGAACCTTCTCAAGGATTGACAAGTATTGTCTGGTCTATGTATATAGCCATAAATTATTAGGGGCCGTTATATTTCTATCCTTATGCAGAATGATAGCATTGGGTTTTCATCTAGAATCTATGGCCTATCAGGGCAAACGTTTTGGTCCTTTAGCAGTGTCATTGCTGCATTTGTGAATTTAGCCCACTTACTGATGCTAGACAAATAATGCAAGATCATCTCTTTGTAGGAACTGAAGAGTTTGGGGACAGAGAAGAGTTTGTGGTCCAAATATCAGATGATATAAAATGTACGCTCCAGTGTTTTAGCCAGATATAATTTAGACAGAGGTACTGATAGACCAAGACATTAAGACTGATTTTGACAGTCTTGGGACTGGGAAAACAAGTATGGACCCCAAAAACTTCTACAGGAAAGAAGTTTACATGATAAACTTCTTGTCCCTGAGTTAAAATCTTTTGGGACAAAGATTATAAAACCTGACCTACATTAAGATGTACATGTTAAGAATTCAAGGGTTCTGTCAATGAAATGAAATGATAAATACTTTAGTTGCCTTACTATTTCTGTGGCCCAACATTACAAGTAGAAAACATTTATTTTTAGGAGGGCAAGGGTTATTTTTTAGTAAAGAAGTAAGTCAGTAAAGAGGGGAGCACTAGGTTATGGCAAATTTGGGGATTCTGTAGAGGTTATTATTATTCTGGGGTCTTGTTACACCTCCTGCTACATTTTTGTTTAGGTGATGGCCATACAGGTAGAAAGTCCGTGGTGATTTTTGAGTTGTGTGTTTTGATTTCAGCGCTGTTAGTTACGAGAAAACCAGTAACATCATAATAAGCCAATTTTTTGGTGTTTGTTTTCTTTTACTTTGAGAAACATTCTCATGCTTCATATGCTGGCCTTGAACTTCCAATGTAGCTTAGGATGACCCTGAGCTTTTGATATCTGCTCATCTTAGAGTACTAAGATTATGGGAGGATGTGACTACTCCTGCCTTATGCACATCTAGGTTTCCAGAGAAAGGATTCAGGCATGGTACATGAAAATTTTATCAAAAATAACATTCTGAGATCCAAATATCTTTCAATGTTTCTATTTGTATTTTTTCTTATCATGTATAATGATACCACTTTGGCTTCCATTCAGTGTTCAGTTGTGGATGCGCTAGGACTCCTCCAGACTTTACCTCTTAGTAAAGGGATCTCATCACACCTACCTCATTTTCACATACAGCATCATTGCTATGACTGTTTACAAGCTCTGGTGTACTTATTATGGTAGCTATTTTTTCTGAATACCTTGATTTTCAAGTTAATAACAGTAACTTAGTAATAAGTCCCCAGAATTAACACAGTGGAAAAGACTGGGTGAATGTGTTTCATTCTCAGTGTGTGGATCACTTCATCTGTGTGTCAATGACTTGAAGGTGAACTCTTGAAGCTGCAAGCCCTTCCTGAATATTACTTTCAAGATCTGAGTATTCTACTGCATTCCTTTTTCTCTTCAGGGAAAGGAAACAACACATTACTTAAAGGAGAGATCTTGTTGGTGTAGCTGTACCTTACATAGCCGATTTTACATGCCCAGGTAAAGGCAATCGGAACAGTGCCTTTTTCTTTTTGAATTATATAGAATATTTACCAGGCAAAAGTTCAGGAAAAGCTATTTGCTCAGCAAGCAAGTTTGAACCTAATAACATGATGTCAGTTTTTCCTATGGTCAGAATATCTTATTTTCCTATGCTGTATACATTTTTCTTTCCTAAGAGGTCAGCAAGGTTGAAATTTTTTGTCATTGATTTTTATAAGCTGAGGACATTTGTAGGTGGCATGTTTTTCCTCTGAATGTATGCAATATACAATGTCCTTCTACAATTTTGTTCCTGTGTCATATCATATTTGAAATCTATTCTGATGTTTTCAGGTCTCATTTTCCATCTCAGATTTTTGTTCCTATATCAACTGACAATTCTGGTATTGGATAATCACGTATCTTGTAGCTTTAAGCATTAACATGATGACAAATATTTACTAAAACGTTTTACATCTTTTGTCATTGGTGATATTTCATTAAGCTAACTCAGTGAAAATAATTAACTCAGTAAACAAAGATGAATTTGAGAAATAACCATCACCCACCCCCAGGTGGTCATTTCACTGGAACATAGTCCATTGATAAACTGGTGTGAAAAAAAGCGATAAGTTATTGAAATCAGAAGTCTATATTTAAAAGAAAAATATCTACAGAAACATATACTTTAGGGACTTTTTTTTTAACTCAGCTCATCTGAGAGGGATAATGATTTCAAACCTGTAATTTTTCAGAAATCAAGAAGTAACTTCAGAGTTACATACATAGTTTGTCAGGAAGCTGGCATGTACTCACTTAGCAAAGTTCTTTGTGATCATACTCTTTCTAACTCATTGAGGGTGATGTGTATCTCCATACAATGACCTCTGAAGAGCAGATCTCTGGTCAATTTTTTTTTTAACTTTTACAGTGAATTTAAAGTGAGAATGATATCTGGAATACAATGAACACATGTTGAGCAAATTCATTGCTACCATTAGAGGTACTATCCTGCAGTGGTTCTCAACCTTTCTAATGCTGTGACTCATATACAGGTCCTCCTCATGTTGTGGTGACCCCCAAACATAAAGTTATTTCCTTGAAGCCTTAGAAGTGTAATTGATACTTCTATGAATCATAATATAAATATCTGCATTTGAAATATCTGGTCTTAGGTGACTACTTTGAAATGGATAGTAGGCCAGCAATTGGAAAAAAAAAAAAAAACAACCATCATGACCACAGAGTTGAGAACCTCTGTGCTTCAGCTATTGGGAACAAAATTCAATAATTTGAAAATTCTAAGATTGCTTGTCAGGTTAAGACTCTTTGCAAGGAAAAATGGGTGCTTTCACTGTTACTCTCTAGTTAGGGATGGCTTTCAGACATGTCTGTGTCTAAACAATAAATAACATGTTCAGATGCATTTGTGACAGCATTACCAGGTGGATTACACACCTTTAAACACTGGATTACTAGGCCTTAACTGAGGAAACTCAATTTTCCCCCAAGTTTCTTAGGAAGAGATGACTCTTTAGTTAAGGTGAGATCATATAACCTGATGTATGTGAAATCCAGGGAAGGTGGGTGGAGGTTGGACAGAAATCAATGAGATAAGGAAGATACTACCAGGAAGTAGTTTTGTTTCCAGATCTCTATAAAGCAAACAAACAAAAGAATAGCAAATAAAAGAAACAAAGCAAATCAGAACTCTGCTAAATCATTGAGTTAAGCCTCCTATCACTCAAGTTGAACCTCCAAGTTGGTATTAACATGTTGCAGTATCAATTAAAAAATTAATGACTTTGGATCTACTTACTGGAAAATGAAGTATCATCAGTTTTCCCTCAGAAAATCTTCCTTAATTATTTTCTTTTTCCTAACAGAATCTTTGAACAACTATGATTGATTTATAGCACTAACCCAAAAAGAGGACAGGGAGAAACTCTGTGTGTGTGTGTGTGTGTGTGTGTATGTGTGTGTGTGTGTGTGTGTTTGCATGTAAGAGAAAGAGAAAATGTCTAGATCTATTCATCAATTTACTCTGTAAGTCTCATTGCCTAATTATACATAATATATAGGAGTGTAAGTTTACTTAAAAAGACTAACAGAAAACACACACACATGTACATGAATATAACATATTCATATGTACCTTATGTGTGCATGTATTATCTATCTATCTACCAATCTACCTATCTATCTTCTAAATGCATATCAGAAAACTATGAACAGTGCAGGTATTTCAATTACCACAAACTGGACCCATTGTTAATATGAGATGTTGAATATGGACAGTTATACACTACCAGTAACATTTCACTGTAAATTATTCTGAAACTAAGTATTAGGACAGTTAGCGATAAACACCTTTTAATTTATCTTTACATACTGTAGTAGATAGCTATAGATATATTTCTCAGATCACCAGATCACCACTACACACACACACACACACACACACACACACACACACATTTCTAAAAACATAAACACAAACACACACTGCTCAGTCTGTTTAATGCTGACTATGTATATTTTCAGTGCTGTGGATTAATTATTGGATAATCAATTGGTGTGCTCTTCCCTAGGGAAGACTAGTTCTCTTGCTCTTACTGTTCCTTAGTTGCCTGTTGTACTCTCCAGGGTTGAGGCTCCTGTAGAGTACAACAGGTTTAATTCCATCCACTCTAGCATATTTACAGTTTTTTAAAATCATCTCCATGACTATCTAAACAGGAACAAAATAAAGTCAACAGTAGGCATCCTTACATAGATGGGAAGTTCTTGTTTTTAAATCACCAAGCAACTTGAAGAAAGCAAAAGGGACATTTTTACAGGCACCCCTATTCTATAATTGTTCTGAGTACTGTAAATAACTTGTGTTCTTATATGCTTGGAAAACTATCAAGTATTAGTTACTAATGGATGAGCTTTCCATCACCGATTATAGCTCTACCAATGCATTAAGTGTAAGGAGAAATTTGCAGGTAGCTTATGGCTTATTTTTAAGATTCCAGGTGTTCGATTCATCTGCATCTGAATATGACACCACATAAGCATGCTGGCTGATTTGCCAGCATAAATGAGGACCCAAAGTGCTATACTTTTTACTTTCTTCAGAAATCTAACACAAGCCACATTATTTATTCAGGATGGCATCAAGATGTTCACTTTGTACGGAAATAAGCACATTGACGATGTTAATTCCAGCACTTCATTTGCTGCAGAACACTTACACTTAAATACAGAGTGACATTTCCCAATACATTTTCCATTTCAGCATTTGATTATAGCTTTCTATTTGTGGCAAGTTACTTCTGCAAAATTTCCTAGATTTAATTTAAATTTTTAAATATTTTACTTCGAAGTTTCTAAGTAAGTAGCCTGTGCAGGGTTTGAGCATCTCTTATCTTTTATTAGAGGTGATAGTAGTCATTGGAATACACTGATGAGTGCCAACTTTTGTTACTCTAAGGGTAACCTGAAACAGAATATAAGAATAGAAAACACTGAGGAGCATCAGAAAAGGCTTCATATTCATATAAATCTCTGTGTAAAACACAGCTTCTGAAGAAGCAGATGGGTCTTTTCACAGTGAGCTGAGCATTTTTATGGTCCACTGAAGCACACAAAGTATCAATGAAGAAAGTTAGTCCATAAAACAAACTGTTATCACTATCCAGAACAAACAACTCAAGGGTGACCCATAGAGCTTAGTCATTCCTGATACACAAACAACAGAATACAGGAGGTGATGTGGGCTGAGGTAACCTCATTCTATCATTAATTCTTAGTTTTTAACGTAGGTGCTTGCTGCTGCTGGCTGCAGGATAGTATCATTAAACAAATTAACTCTCAAGATAAAAAAATCAGAAATGTGTAGGGCAGTGGTGGCACATGCCTTTAATCCCAGCCCTTGGGAGGCAGAGGTTTCTGAGTTCGAGGCCAGCCTGGTCTACAGAGTGAGTTCCAGGACAGGCAGGGCTATAGAGAGAAACCCTGTCTCAAAAAAAAAAAATCAGAAACATTTACTGATTATTCAAATATAAATACTTCTCATTTTAAAAAAGGGGTACTCCTAGATCTCAAAGTAGTAATTTTCTACAAGACACCTAATGAATGCTCAATAACTATTAACAATCAGCAAGTACAATACTATAAATGAACTGCAAACTACATATACAAAGAGTTATTCTTTTAATACTTATGAAAAAGGCAATGAAAGTAAAGGGGGTATAAAATTATCTGAGGCAATGTAAAAAAAACATAATATGGAATCTAAGTATAATCACAAAAGTTGTAACTTAAGGGCTTAAGTTTAATTTAAACTCAGTGGTAAGACCACTTAGAACACAAACACCGAAGTTAGTTCACATATCTAGCACCAAGATGAATAGCTGGGAATAGTCCCTTAAACCCACAGTGTCGGCACTGAGGATAAAGGGAAGAAACAGGCAAATAGCTGGCTCACTGGCTACTAATCTAGCTGAAAATTGGTGAGCTCCAGTAACGGTTAGAACACATGCCTTCTGGTAATAAATAGGGAGTGATAGAGCAGGGAATCCAATATTCTAGCCTTCCTGCAAATGCACATTGGTGTACACCACTGTGAAAGATCCCCATAGGAGACCCTCACTCAAATCCGGATTAGCGCACACCAAAAGACACATGAGAGACCTGCTTGATGCAATAGCAAAAGGTAGTTTAATACAAGGGCCCTTGGATTGAAACCCAGCTCACGAAGGAGACAAGGGATTTCGACCCCCAACCCCAGAGGCTTGGGCTATTTATGGGTAGGGGTAGGGAAAGGCGGGTAAGTTTGGTGCGGTTACACACGATTGGTTATTTCAAATATCAGCAACTTGCAGAGGCGGCTACGTGTGAGCTGGCAGGATGACTAGTTATTTTGACAGTGAAACCCTGGACCTCCCAGAAAGGGAGGGAGAGAGAAGTAAACACTGGATGGTCCATTACTCACTTGGGCTAGTTTGGACTTGTCTGGGGCATGTCTTTTTATTTTTCTTTTGGTCACCTTGCCCCTGGAGGGGGCATGTCTGTTTCAAGCTGTTTTCAAATTTTATTCTCACAACTGCACCATTCCATACACAGCTTTATACATATGCCTCCCCAACAAACAATACAATGATTTACTATCAAAGATTTCATATTTCAAAATAGAAATCTTATTGAGCAATGAAATCTCATTCTATTTAAACAAATACATTACATAACAAAATAAAACACATTCCACATGATTAAAGAACAAATGCTATACAGAGTTTTGTGATAGATTGTTTTGATGAATTGTTTTACTATTTTTAGGTTTTCATTTTTGTTTTGTTTTGTTTTGAGATTTTTTTCTCTATATAGCTTGGGCTGTCCTTGAACTCATTATGCATTACAGGCTGGCCCCAAGCTCACAGAGACCCACATGTCTCTGTCTCCAAAGTGCTGGAATTGACGGCTTGCATGTAATGCCCAGTGTGGTTATGTCTTTACCTTACTTTTAGAAAAAAGTTGCAAAGATGAAGCAATATTAATGACCATGTTTTATAGCGCGCGCGCACACACACACACACACATGAGAGAGAGAGAGAGAGAGAGAGAGAGAGAGAGAGAGAGAGAGAGAG
>JANHMN010000001.1:97799793-97821675 GCA_030674055.1 Rhabdomys pumilio
GAGAGAGAGAGAGAGAGAGAGAGAGAGAGAGAGAGAGAGAGAGAGAGAGTGTTGAACTGAACCTAGGACTTCATATGTACAAACAACCCCTCATCAAAAAAACTTCTGTTTTGTTTTTCAGTAGGTAGTGATGATACACAAATTCACAACTAGTGACATAGAAGAAAAATGGTCTTGGGTCTCTTAACTCAAGTTGAAACATATACAAATCACCTATAATACTGCTTCTTAAACTTATTGACAGTGTTCATGGTATGTTCACTTGGGCGGATTCCATCTTGAGGAATCAGTCCCTCTGTTCATCTGTAAGGAGCAATTCCACACTTATGAAATGTCATCATGAGTACCACCATCTAGTATCATGTAGTTTCCATTTTTTGACTTTCATTTCTTTTCTTTTGCCATAAATTCAGTTATATTATCACTGAAGTCTTAAGCCTCTCAAAAAAATTAGTGAGATCTGAAATCTTTTTATTCTGATCTAACATTCATATTAAAAATTTCTGACCTATTTTTATGTATCACACATCTAAAACTGTAAGTTTTTACAGAATGTTTTGGAATGCTTAGATGCATCAGAGAAATCATTATCCATGGAAATTAGGTCCTTATGAAATTTATTTCTTCAGTAAGAAGACTCGAAGGGCAACGGTATTCTATGATTCATGATTTTCATAATAAATGTTAGAAGACACATAATAATGTTATTCATGTACATCTCAGAGGAACTCCTAAGTGACTGAGTTCCTATTGTCAAAGAGAAGTGGTATTTTGAAAGCAATTCTTTCCCTGATCAGTAAATTTCAATATAAGACTTTAAATATTCAGCCATCATGGTATAAAGAAGGGGTTGGTAACCAAACAGTCTTTCTATTTTCATTTGTAGAGCACATGCAGAGTAAACCTAGTACAATTATTATTCACTTAAGGACTTTAGAATAGAAAGTAAGAGTCAATATTAAGTGGCTTGACAAATATTACTCTGTCCTAAGAAATATTGGGGATAGATTTTTTTCTACTTAACAAAGGTCTCTCATGTCATATTCCTCCAGTAGCAGAAATGTTCAACGACCTTTAATCTGTTGTTCATTGTAGCCATCTTCAGCATTATCTTAATTAGACCTGCTAGCTAACTAGCTTAGAATTTTATAAAGCATTTTCTATGTCACCTTGAGTTTGTGTCATGGAGATGGTTTCACTCACAAAGCCCGATAGTACAACTTCAGATGGCTTCTAAATTTTACTCTGAATGTAACTGAATATAGAGTGGTTTATTTTATTCTTTTCTATCTAGACCACTAAATCTTTCCCATGGAGACAAAAATGTCTGAGTCATATTCTTATATAACACTTATTTTCTCACTTAAATTAGTTATTTTTGTTTTCTTCAAGAACTTTGCCTTTGAATTCACAATATCCTTGCATGGCACTAGGGGTCTGGCTCAGTCTCTGCTGGCCTTTAGCACGTCTTAAGGAAAACTTTTGCTTGTGGAAGTAAGTATGGGGTTGTTCTGTGGCTTGATTCTTAATATTGTTGTACTTTGGAGAACAGAGAAGTCAGAGCAGAGTGTAAGAGATGGATGGGTTGCTGGTGTAATGTTGTGAGAACGCACAACATTAAGTTTCCCATCCTACACGGGCAGTGTGAGGCACTGAGATGATTACAACAGTAACATTTAAGGCTACTGAGCAAAGATTACCATGACAGATACAGTAATAGTAGTAGTAACAGAATTAGAAAAATTGTGAGACTTCCCAAGCTGTAACACTTAAAATTAAATCATTCTGCTAAACAACACAAAATAAACAAGCAAACAAACAAATGGACTTAAAAGAGGAATAAGTTTGTTATTAACATACAGTTAAAAAAAATCTAGTATCTCGGTGGTATAGTAACATGAAACTCAGTAACCTGAGGTATGTCTACAGGATAGATATACAACTAAACTTACAAAAAGTTACATTTCATGCAATTTTCATACAAACAATACATCAGAATTTGCTTTTTTTGCACACACTTCCAATATCCAGCACATACATTCAAACATTCTCAAACATTTGTGGCGGCCTCTATAATTGTGAGTTTTCTGCTACAAATGAGTGCAGGTGGTGACTGTTTTTTAAACATGTGCTGACTGCAGTCTTCTTTGACGTGTGTGAAAGGAACTGGGTCTATTATCTGTTTTCCGCAGGGCTTCATATTTTCTCACTCTTGAGTTGAAATTCATGTATATTGTGGTTCTTCCCCTCTTCTCAGAACTGTGACTTGTAGAATTTCATCTTTGATTTTCCTGTTTATTCAATTCAGTGTGACCAGCATCAGAGTTCAGAGAACTGTGTTCAAAGTAATGACTAAGTGACACTAACTCATTAATTTTCAAATTCATTGGAATTTTGTCCAGACACTTGATACTAAAAAAATATTTAATGGGTCCCACGAAAAACTAATAAAATAGCAGGGCCCTGTAGATTCCTTCTCCCTAACCTAAGTAGCTGAAGATGCTGCCTTCAGGTTTTGCTAGTCGTAGGCCCAGTTAATCAGTTACCAAGGAATGCAGAGTTGCAGGACAAAGGACTGCTGAGTCATCCCAGGAATGGGATAAAAGAGACATAAACATCCGCCTACAGGAACTGCACCCTGCCCCCATGGACTGGTACAGCCTGCTAATGTTCAAAAATTGTAAAGCAACCAATCATGTGTAACCGCGTGAAAATTCCCCCCTTTTCCCACCCCATGCTATAAAAAAACCTAAACCTTGGAGCCCTGGGGTCAGTGCTTCTGTCTACTGCATTGAGACAGGTGTCGGCCCAGAGTGCTCCACCATTAAACTACCTTGTGTACTTGCAGCAAGTTGGTCTCTCTGTGTCCTTGGTTGCGTGCCATCCTGAGACTCGAGTGGGGTCCCCTGGGGTCCCCTTCTGGGGAGTCTTAGGCCTTTAACACACACACACACACACACACACACACACACACACACACACACATATATATATATGTATGTGTGTGCGTGTATATATATATATATATATATATATATATATATATATACATATATAAAACTTAATATAGCTGGATATGTAACCAATAAAAACTTAAAGAAGGGTCAAGATTTGAAATAATTTATAACATGGTTAATCTCACATAATAATTTAAATAACTGAATATTATACTTACCCTAAAATTTATTTTGTGCTGCCAGTATTTTATACTAGTTAAATGTGTAGAGTGAAAAATTATAAAGACCATTTTATAAAATATATACAGGCTCACTAGTTCCAAGAAAGCAGAACTGAATATAAGATTCCAGGCCTTTCACTGCCCTGGAATACATTCCTCAAGCCTCAGGGAAGTAAATCCACCTGTGGGTCGGGTAGGCCCAAAGCAGGAAGACACATTCCTGGCCACAAAGAAAGATGCAAGACATCTGGGTGGTTCCAAGAACTAACTAACTTTCCACTGATCTTGGTTACCCCTCCCCAACCCTTGAGGTCTTTTCCAGTGTTACAGCTTGCTGAGTTCAAAATTTATAAAACAACCAATCATGTGTAACTGCGCGAAAATACAACCAATCACGTGTAACTGCGCGAAAATACAACCAATCATGTAACCGCGCAAAAATTCCTTCCTTTCCCTACCCCTTACTATAAAAAGCTCCTTAGAGCACCACTCAGGGTCAAACTGTACTCGTGCCTGAGTGTGTGGTTTGAACGCTGGCTGCCAGCTCTCTTCCCTAATAAACCTCTGCTGATTGCATCCAGGTATGATGTCTTGGAGTTTGTGGGTGTTCGCGACTTCCTGAGACTTGAGTAAGGGTCTCCCGAATTTGGGAGTCTTCAAATGTATTTTGCTATAGCATATTTGTACAAATCTCAAGTTTTAAAAAATATTTTAGAATTTCTTATAGTGACTTACCCACTACATATTTATATATGTTCCCTTAAAATTTTGCTAGCAATAGAACAAATATTTTATTTAAAAACAAACTGAAGAGTAAATGGTGTTTATTTAAAGTCACACAAAGAATTACACATAATGTAGCAGATCATTCTAGATATGAAAATGTAAATAGTGGCATGCATTAGTGTGCTTCTTGGTTGTCATGGCAACTGCATCCAAAATTATTGCATCATATCTTCATTTTCTATGGGTTTTCAAAAGACAAGAAAGTATAAAATAGCAAGCAATATAATTCCTCCATTTTACATCTGATTTCACAAATATCAATAAATTTCACATAATAAAATATAAATGAATTAAAGAGATATATAATATGGAAAATGGAAATTTAGACCTGGAGTGAAAATGAAATGGATTCATTCATTTTTAACAAAAGAGAATTGCGAAAGCTGTGTATTAGCTTCTAGGAAATCATTTGGCTCTGCTACCAACTATTTGTTCTCTGGTCAATAACTGGATACAACTTCAGAAGACATGCCAATTATGATTATATGTTTATATCTTAGCTTCAGCCACTGCATGAATCACACAAGAACCTGGTTTTCACTTTTCCCCCAGATTTTTCTTTGACAGAGTTGGCTCACGTTTTAAAAATCTACTACTCCCTTGTTCTCTATGTATGCAACAATAACTATCTCTGTTCTAGAACAATATAAATGCCATGTCTTTATATTGTTTATTACAGAACCACACAAAAATGTAATGAATTTTTTCAGCCTCAGTGTTTTTCTATTTTTAACTTCCAGCACCAGGTTTATGGTGCGGACTTAGGGATTTTTTGCAGCTCTATGTATTGAAGCCATTCTAGGCATTTGCTCCATCACTGTGACATGACCAGTCCTTTGCAATGTATTTTGAGACAGGAAGCAAGCATTTCATCTGTGATTCTACTGTCTCAACCACCTAACTAGCTCTAAGTACAGGCAGGAGGCATCTATTCTCTTTTGAATTCTAATTGCAGTAACAATGGGCCTAAGAAGATTAGCTCTGAAGAAAGAGAAAAACAGATTTCCTCTGAATCAAAGTACCTGTTGTGTAAGTAAAGACACATTCTTATGTGGAGAGGCCATAGCTGGGGGGGGGGCAGAATTGTGTAACTGAGATGACTTTAAGGAGAAGTCATTGCTTTAGGACTCTGTGATGATTTATTTTTATTATTTTGTCCTAATAAACAATAATGTTCTTCCTTACTTGAAATGCAGATAATTCCATAAAACTACGTGCCATGCTATAGAATTGTAAAAAAGAAAACCACAGCAGAGGACTTGGTGTAGGTTAAGATCCAATAGCAGCTAAAATTGCTTTGTTATTCATGATCATTTTCTACAGAAATGGTATAATAATGTATATACAGGTAATTAGAATATATATTTCGTACATCAAACTAGGCCTTCTCTTACAAAAAAAAATCAATGAATATTGTAGGCAGTGCTGGGCAGAAAGTGGCAGCATTGATTTCCTCTTCAGGAAGGAGCTAAAAATGCAGCATGCCACAACATGCAGCAGTATGCTGAGCTGACCGGCACAGCCTCCTCTTCTATTTGTGAGTGTATACAGCAGCTCAGGAGCAAACCATTTGAGCTTAAGTTATTGGTTCTCTTGCTTTTCTTATTTTGCTGAAGTCACTATTTTTTTTTTAATCCAAATCGATAAGCTATTCAGGCAAACTCTGCGGATAGGACTTTTTATTCTTAAGTCGATTTGACATGTGGTGGATTTTAGTGTGAATCTAATCAGAGGAGAGGCCCATTTCCAAGCAGTGAGCTTCAGGCTAGGAATCCTTTTGCAACTTTGCCTAGAAACTGTTCTGCTAAAATATGACTCTGCTTTAACAAGTGACAAAAATATGTTATTGAGACGTATGTCTGAAACTTGTCAAAAGTATTTATTTAAGTCACCCAATTGTATTGGACATCACGAATTTGCTGTGTCTGTTAAGGTTGATTTAAACTTCTTTATATATAGAAAAATACAAAGAGTCAACATACCAGTTGACTGTTCATCTGCTCGTATGTGATGATTGCATGACTTTAGATTTAAAAAAAAAATGCAACATGTAGTTAATCTTAACAATGTCAATTCGTATTAAAACTCCGAAATGTCTTACAAGGAGTAAATATTGCAGTAAAACTCAAATCTTAATGCCTAGATAATGTAAACATTATATAATTACCATTCTTTTATTTCTACTCTGTCTCCCAGTCCGCAGAGCATTGGTTTTGAACTTTTTCTGTCATTTGAACACAGTTTTCAGGAAAACAAGGGAAGAATCAGAAGAAAAGATAAGCTGCAAGGAGGAAAACTGCTCTGAGCAAGCATATCAAGGAGGCTGTAAATATGGCAGCACGGCAAGTGTGGAGATAGTTTAAGGACGTCTGCAAAAACAATGAGCCAAACAAGCAGAAGAGTAGGCCAGGGGGTTTCTTCTGCAGACACTTGCTCAGGTAGCTACCCATTGATTTGTGTAACTTTATCATTATTCTGTGACTGCTTTCATTCTGAATTATTCATTCAACATAAGCAAGACAGCAATAGACATGAAACCTTTCTTCAGCTAAATCTTAGAGCCATTAAGAAAGTAGTTTAAATGACCCATGGAGTTGTTGTTGGTTTTTGTTTGTTTGTTTCTTTTTTTGTTTTCCTCTCTGTAGGACCGGGAAGGGCTGCCATGCCCTGATTGAGACTTTCCCTGTGCTGCTGTCTGACAAGTAACATTCTGATGTTTTTCTAAGATCAAAACATCCTGATGTAGGCATGGTGCCCCAGAAAGGGAATTTACACTTGACAGCCCATTGGCCCCCAGTTGAGTTCCTGTTTGTGTTTTTCCTTCCCTGGCTTGTGGTATATATTGAACCTGTTCAGTAAAAGCTTTGGCATTCTCTCATAATGAATGACCTGAGTAGTGTCTTCCTTTAATCCCCCAGACCTACACCGGGAGCTTGGTACCTTGGCAGTGCTGGTGTTGTCACCTCTCCATTTTCTTTCTTTCTCCATCTTATTGTCTGAATAAATGTTGCTCTTGGGCAGACCACGTTTTGGGAGCTCTGAATCACAACTTTCAGGAAGGCTGTATACACACTAATAGAATAAAATTGTCTCAGAGCCATGCCCTTGAATGGCCACTATTTTTATTTCTCGGCTCCCTGATCATCTGGAGAGAGTTGCAGTGAAAGACCTGTAATGAAAATGACAGCAGCACTATTGGCTTATGCTGTGAAAGCTATTCCAGATGATGAAATTTCTCTACAAAGTGCATGTGCGCATACAATTTGTTTCTTGGGCTATAGTTCTATGTGTGAACTCCAGAAATAGTGGATTGCTAACATAATATTTTGAGATTTTATCAACAAAATTTATATTGTTATGTATACAAACTCAATGTTTTTCATGTAAAGTATTTTGTATGTGTGTATATAAACATGTGTATGGTAACCCCTGCTCTGTGAGGGGGTGGCTGTGCAGGGGGAGGCTGGATGACAAGCACTGTGTCTCTCAAGAGCTGGTGAAATATGAATTTGTGGGATGGATTTATCCTAGGTCAAGGAACGCCAGGGATACCCATAGACTCTACCTTCCTCTAACTGCTCATCTCTGGGATTACTGGTGAATATCATCATGCCTGGCTTTGGTTTTATGTAAGTGCTGGAGGTTGAACTCAGTTCCGCATACATGAGCAGCAAACATGCCATGAACTGGACTTTTTTGTTAATCTATGTATCCTATATTTACTGGTCCTTTGTTAAACATTTGAAGTTCTGTGATACATTTATGAATATACATTCAAACACACACATATATGCACGCATACATACCTATTATATGTGCATGTCTATGTACATGCTAAGGCTATATCACATTATAATTATATATAAATTATGTTATTTTGTATTTGATACCTTTCACTGCTACAATAACTTGGATTTATCTTTAACCTAGAACATCCTAACTGTTGAAAATATATAACAATTTAATAATGAATAGTATTATGCTATTTCAATCATTTCTGTAATCTTTAAAGACATACTATATACCCTTTGATTTTCTAGTAACCATAGTTGACAAAGAATTTGCATCGAAGGTACCATTCTTTATTGAATAACTTAATTGTATATCCTCATACAGTGAAACTATAAAATATTAATGATACATATTAAGGAATAGAAAAATATAGGAAAGGCATCTTGTGTGCCTGGATTAGGGGGAAAACATTCCAAAGTATTTCCAGTGTGCAGATTTCTCTGAATAGTCTTCATCAAAATTCCAGTGATATTTGTAATCAAATAAGAAAAAATAAGACAGGCAACAGGTGGAAGAATGGGGTTGCCATCCCACAATCAGGAACTCTGACTCAGAGATGTTCCCGTCTGGGAGAATTACAGGGACAAAAATGGAGAGGAGACAGAGAAAGGAGATCTAGTGATCAGCACAAATTGGATCCCAACTCAGGGGGAGGCTCCAGGGTCTGACATTATTACTAATCCAGGAATCTAGCATGGCTGCACTCTGAAACGCTGAACAAGCAGCTGACAGAGACAGAGGCAGATACTTGTACCCAATCAATGGTCTGAAGACAGAGAACCCTGTGGATGAATTGGGGAAACGTTGAAGAGGTTGAGGAAAAGGGAGACTCCGTGGGAAGACCAGCAGTCTCAAAAAAGCTGGACCTCTGAGATCTCTTGGACATTGAGCCACCAAACAGGCAGTTTACACTGACTGGTCTGAGACCCCCTGACCCCTTGACACATATATAGCAGAAGACTGCCTGGACTGGCCTCCTAGGTGAGAATATGCACCTAGCCCTTGAGAGACTTGAGACCCTAGGGAGTGGGAAAACCTAGCAGAGTGTGTAGGAGTATGAGGGTGTGGGGATACCCTCTTGGAGACCGGGGAGGATGCATGGAATGGGGAACTGTTAGAGAGTGAAATGTGATGGAAATAGCAACTGGACTGCGAGGAAAGATTAAAGATAACAATAATGAAGATGACAATGATAAAATAATCATCATAAAAAAGAAATGTAACAGATGTTTCATGTTTAATTATCATTATGAGTGTAAAATATAAAAAATAAACTAAAGTAAAAAATAAAAAAGTATCAAAATTTACATGTAACTTACAGATATACTGTGTAGTCAAAGGAATATTGAGAAAGAATAAAGTTAAAAATTTCTAATTTTCTGATCTCAAGATATATTACAAAGCTATGAAACTATAGTGTTTGGCTACTGGCAAAAGATGGCATACAGTCCAAGAAAACGAAATAGAAAGCTCAAAAATGAAGAAGTAGCTATGAAACCCTGATAAAAATTTCATGAATATCCGATAAGAATAGTATCTTCCACAAATACTGTTGGTCAAGGTGGATGTCTACTTTACAAAGATTGAAACGAGAGCTTAATATTGTAAAAAACATAACAAAACAAAAGAAAAAGAAACCAAGAAACCCCAAAATAACAACAAACCAGCACAGGAGGTAGGTGCTGAAACAAAAGCCCTGGAACTGTGCAAGTTCTGAAAACAACATTAAGTTTCTCAGAATGGATTCTTAGACATGACATCCACAATCCAGTCAACAAACATAAAGCTAGGCAGCTGTAATGACATTAAAATAAAATAAAAGTCCTTGCACTGTCAAGGAAATAGTAGCATGTAAAAGGAGTCACTGCAATAGAAAGATATTTGTAAGCAGTTTAATTACATTTTGGTCTCCAAGAGATATGAAGAAGCACTGCCTTGTAGTAACCAAAATCAATAGTTTGATTGAAAACAAGTAATAGTATCTACGAGAAGACAATAAATGAAACATAAGGATGACTAGAATCGTTAGTCAGCAATACAAAATCCACATCCTAAGATCACTTTATAGATGGCAGTATTGATTTAAAAAAGATCCAGGAAACAAAGGAATAAAAGACAAAACCTGCTGATAAAACTGGAGAAACTCGAACTCTTGTACATTGCTGGTGGAATATATTAATGCTACTGCCACTGTCTGCAACACTAATGGAGGGCTATGTAACACATTTAAAATAGAACTTCTTACTTCCTGTTATATCTACAGAAAACTTGAAATCAAAATCTGAAAAGATACAGGCCCTTGACAGTCATGAGTATTCACAAATAATAGTATATGAAAATATGAATGTCCATTCAGAGACAAATGGACTAAAAATCTATATTATAATTCTTTAGCACAGAAGAAAGGTTAAGGAGTAAGGGTTGGTGAGTAATATCCTTGCTATGCAAATATTTGTAGCTGAGTTAAAATCCCAAAAATCCATGAAAAGGCATGTACAATTGGGGAAAATTATCCTAACATAAAACACAGAAGTTTCAGCACAGTGAGGACTCATACACACACTAGTGAATATTATTTTTCCTCTGAATAGCTACTGGATTTTCAAAATGCTGTGGAAATTCATCACCATTTGCTTCTCATCTACTGGGTATTCAACATTACATAGGTTTTATTTATTTATTTATATATTATCTCATCAGTTCTAAAATAAGAATATTTATCTCTATTTCTGAAACTAGGGAAATTGCCTCAGTAAGGTGATAGAACCTGACAAAAACATGACAAAATCATAATACAAGTTTTTTCTTATGTGACATGTGGACCAACTTTACTCCATTGATCACTTAATGAACTATCTACTCTTAGATAAACAGAATAAATTTTTAAAATTTCATTTTCTTTTTTATTGGATATTTTATTTACATTTCAGATGTTATCTGCTTTCCCCATCCCCCCACCCAGAAATTCCCTATCCCATCTCTCTTTATCCTGCTTCTATGAGGACATGCCCCCACCCACCCACCCACTCATACCTCCCCACCCTCAAATTCCCCCACACTGGAGCATCTAGCCTTCACAGGTCCAAAAACCTTCTCTCCCACTTATGCCCAACAAGGCCATCCTCCCATACATAATACAGCTGGAGTCATGGGTCCCTCCCTATGTGTTCCCATGCTCGTGGTTTAGACCCTGGGAGCTCTGGTTGGTTGGTAATGTTGTTCTCCCCATGGGGCTTCAACCCCTTTCAACTCCTTTAGTCTTCTAACTCCTCCATTGGGAACCCCATGATCAGTTCAATGGTTAGCTGTGAGCATCCACCTCTGTATATGTCAGGCTCTGGCATACCTCTAAGGAGACAGCTATATGAGGCTCTCATCAGCATGTACTTCCTGACATCCACAACAGTCTCTACCTTTGGTAACTGCTCATGGGATGGATACCCAGGAGGAAGAGTTTCCGGACAGCCCCTCCTTCAGTTTCTGTCCCTCACTTTGTCTCCATATTTGCTCCCATGAGTATTTTGTTATTCTTTCTAAGAAGGACCGAAGCACTCACACTTTGGTCTTCTTTCTTCATGAGATTCATGTGGTCTGTGAGTTGTACCTTGTATTGCAAACTTTTGGGCTAATATCCAATTATCAGTGAGTGCATACCATGTGTGTTCTTTTGTGATTGTGTTACCTCACTCAGGCTGATATTTTCTAGTTCCATCCATTTGCCTACGAATTTCTCAAATTCATTGTTTTTAATAGCTGAGTAACACTCCATTGTGTAAAAGTGTACCACATTTTCTGTATCCATTCCTCTGTTGAAGGACATCTGGGTTCTTTCCAACTTCTGGTTATTATAAATAAGGCTGCTACGAACATAGTGGAGCATATGTCCTTATTAATATGTTGCAGCATCTTCTGGGCATATGTCCAGAAGTGGTATAGCTTGATCCTCAGGTAATGCTATGTCCAATTTTCTGAGGAACCATCAGACTGATTTCCAGATTGGTTGTACCAGCTTGCAATACCACCAACAGAGGAGTGTTCCTCTTTCTCTACATCCTCGCCAGCATCTGCTGTCAACTGCATTTTTTTGATCTTAGCCATTCTGACTAGTGTGATGTGAAATCTCAGGGTTGTTTTGATTTGCATTTCCTTGATGACTAAGAATGTTGAACAATGTTTTAGGAGCTTCTCAGTCTTATAGACAGATAGCAGGTACCAAAGTTAAATCAGGAGCAGGTAAACCATCTAAACAGTCCCATAAACCCTAAAGAAATAGCAGAAGTCATTAAAAGTCTTGCAAAAAAAATCAAAAACAAAAACAAACAAACAAACAAACAAAAACAAAAACAAACAAACAAACAAACAAAAAAACCCCACCAAGGACCAGATGGTTTTAGTACAGAACTCTATCAGACCTTCAAGGGAGACCTAATACCAATTCTGTTCAAACTATTTCACATAATAGAAACAGAAAGGAACACTACCCAATTCATTCTATGAAGCCACAATTACACTCATACCTAAACCACACAAAGACACAACAAACAAAGAGAACTTCAGACCAATCTCCCTAATGAATATCGATGCAAAAATACTCAATAAAATTCTGGCAAACCGAATCTAAGAACACATCAAAATAATCATCCATCATGATCAAGTAGGCTTTATCCCTGTAATGCAGGGATGGTTCAATATTCAGAAATCCATCAATGTAATCCACTACATAAACAAACTCAAAGGAAAAAAACCACATAATCATCTCACTAGATGCTGGGAAAGCATTTGATAAAATTCAACATCCCTTCATGGTAAAAGTCTTGGAAAGATCAGGATTTCAATGCCCATACAGTAAGCCAGTAGCCAACATCAAACTAAATGGAGAGAAACTTGAAGCATTCTCACTAAAATTAGGTACTAGACAAGGCTGTCCACTCTCTCCCTACTTATTCGAAATAGTAGTGGAAGTCCTTGCCAGAGCAATTAGACAACAAAAGGGATACAAATAGGAAAGAAAGAAGTCAAAATATCACTATTTTCAGATGATATGATAGTATGTTTAAGTTATCCCAAAACCTCCACCAGAGAACTCCTAAACCTGATAAACATCTTCAGCAAAGTGGCTGGATATAAAATCAACTCAAACAAATCAGTAGCCTTCCTCTACTTAAAGGATAAGCAGGCCGAGAAAGAAATTAGGGAAATGACACCCTTCACAATAGTCACAAATAATATAAAATACCTTGGAGTGAATCTAACCAAGCAAGTGAAAGTGCTGTATGACAAGAACTTCAAGTCTCTGAAGAAAGAAATCGAAGATCTCAGAAGATGGAAAAATCTCCCAAGCTCGTGGATTGGCAGGATTAATATAGTAAAAATGCCCATCTTGCTGAAAGCAATCTACAGATTCAGTGTAATCCCCATCAAAATTCCAACTCAATTTTTCACAGAGATAGAAAGATCAATTCTCAAATTCATTTGGAATAACAAAAAACCCAGGATAGCGAGAGAACTATTCTCAACAATGTAAGAACTTCTGGGGGAATCACCATCCCTGACCTCAAGCTGTACTACAGAGCAATAGTGATAAAAACTGCATTGTATTGGTACAGAGATAGGCAAGAAGATCAATGGAATAGAATTGATGATCAAGAAATGAACCCACACACCTATGGTCACTTGATCTTTGACAAAGGAACTAAAATCATCCAGTGGAAAAAGGACAGCATTTTCAACAAATGGTACTGGTTCAACTGGAGGTAAGCATGTAGAACAATGCCACATCGATCCATTCTTATCTCCTTGTATAAAGCTCAAGTCCAAGTGGGTAAAGGGCCTTCACATAAAACCAGATACATAGAAACTAAAAGAAGAGAAGGTGGGGGAAGACCCTCGAATACCTAGGCACAAGGGAAAAGTTCCTGAACAGAACACCAATGGCTTATGCTCTAAGATCAAGAATCGAGAAGTGGGACCTCATGAAATTGCAAAGCTTCTGTAAAGCAAAAGACACTGTCAATAGAACAAACTGGCAACCAACAAAGTGGGAAAAGATCTTTACCAATCCTACATCTGATAGAGGACTAACATCCAATATATACAAAGAACTCAATAAATTAAATTCCAGAAAATCAAATAACCCTACTAAAAATGGGGTAGAGAGAACAATTTGTGGGAGTTGCTGATCTCCCTAACAGCCCATAGGTCTTATAACTCAATCCAGGGCCAGGCTAAGCTTTTTAATGGAAAATGCCAAGATTCTGACATAACAAATCTAACTCTACAGGAGGGTTTTAGGAAAAAACATAAGGGGAAGATACATATTGCAAAGAAAAGAAAATCACTGGGTGCCAAAACTATGAGAATTTCCTGAATCAAAAAAAAAAAAAAAAAGAAAAGAAAAGAAAAAAGAAAGAAAAAAGAAAAGAAAAAAAAGAAAAGCCTTAAACAACTTAACAATATTTCAGTACAATTCTATTCAGTAAACTTCTTACAATAAGGAAAATATTCCATCTCATATCCTCTAAAGATGACCTATATCCATCCTTTGGTGAAGGCTTGACCTCAGAATGAATGATCAACTTTTAAACTGTATCTAATGTAGTGTATTTGTACTTAATTGCCATTCATTGCACAGTGTTGTTTTCTTTTTTTTCATGTTGGAAGACGACAGTATTAAATAATGTTCACACACAAGATTCAAATAATGTAGACTCAGACTAATTTGTGAGATGCACAAAAAGATCATGTAGCCATACTCTGCATATGTTCCTGCATTCGTGTATGCATGCTCACATACATGTATCTGCAGGTTCCTTCCTATCTCTTTGTACTTCATTTTTGAGTCAGAGTCTCTCATTGAACCAGGTATTTATTATTGGAGATAGACGGGCTAACAGGCATCCAAATCCACTGTCCTATTTTTGGTGTAGTCACTACAAGCAGATGCACAATTAAATGCGTGCTGAAATCCAAACCCAGTTGTTCATGTTTGTATACCACACACTTTACCTATTGATCCACTTCTCCAGCTTTGTAAGAACATTTTATTACATTGAAATTTCTTTACTAATATGCTAAACACATGTAATTTCATTTTTACTTTTTACTGTAGTTTTAAGAGAGTCAGTTTCAATTTACATTTTAAAGAGCTTTTAATTAAAAATCTTTAAAATTTTAAAAATTAGGAATATAAAATTAGATTATGTTTACTTCTTCCCTTTCCTTCCTTTTATCCCTCTCATGTATTTATTTTCTCTTGAAATCACAGTTTCTTTACTTGTTTTATATATAATATATTATATGTGCACGTGTTTGTGTGTGTGTGTACATACAAGTATATGTACATATAAATTGTCTATATATAACGTGTATATATACTCATGCCTTTACCTAAATCCTAATTCAACAAGGATATCTGTGAAGAGGTCACCCTGCCTTGAAGACACTTAGAATCATTGTAGCTTCTCTAGATGGAAAAGATGGTGATTTAAAGGGAGCTAATGTGGCTCCTGTTAATATTATTGTGATCAATTACTGTAAGTTGGTATATCTGTTAGAATAATTAACAGAGATGCTGACTAAAAATAAAGAATAAACAAGGAAGTCCATTCCCCATGCTGAGAATGCAGCTGACTTCAGACTGCTTCTGGGCCAGAAGGAAGGAACTCTTCCTCCTCAGACTGCAGTATGGGTTCTGGGCTATACCTTTGCCTATTCTTCTTAGAACCAAGCTACATTCTGCCATCCCAGACATTGCTTGCACATTGAAAGCATCCACAGCAAGGAAGAGCTAACCTTTTCTTCTTCATTCCCTTTTAACAGCGGTTTTCCATAATTACTTAAAATGGCTTCTAAGGCTTGCATAGGGCTGACTCACATGCTTGTGTTTAAATAGTTGGAGGCAAGGGAAATTAAATTAACATGCTTGGCTTAGTCTAATCAACCTTTGTCCCCAGCGGCTGGAAAAGGATCATAATTAACATGGCCACCCAAAATGTGAACAGAAAGTGGATTCTGTTAGCAAATAACTGGGAAGAAAAGTCATCCCACAGAACAGAAATGGGCCCCTCAAATTTCAGCGCTTTATAATCACCCAGGAATCTCCTAAAACGCAGGTTGTGGTTTCATTATGTAGGGCATGCTGGAACTGTTAATGTGTGAGACACATGAAAATAGAGAAGGAACAAACCGTCAACTAAATCATCTCAGATATTAATCTCATTTTTATTTCTTATTTGTTTTATAGGTAATATTTTCAAGATATGAGGAATACTGAATTTAGTATAGTTCATGTAAATGCTATTCTGAGGGCTCAGGATATGGCTTTGCAACCAGAAAATCAAAGTCTAACATCTAAAATCATATACAAATGCCAGGTACTATGCTGTGTGTCCATAAATGCTATCACTGGAGAAGAAGAGACAGGCATGGGGATCAATTTGCCTGTCAACCTAGCTACATCTAGAAGATCCAGGGAAAGAAAAAGACATCTTTTCAAAATTAAGAAGGCTCATTGGCTTCTACCTGAGTAGGACTGTTGGGTTTTGTTCCTCCTTTGGAAGCTGTGTACACATGTACCTTCTGGTAAAATGAAAGCCAAGTCTCAAAGGCCAGGGGTCCCTGCACCCTGCATCTGAAGGGTATGTTGTTTTCAGTAATAAAAATGTACTTTGCACCTCCAGGGGTCAGGCAATGGCAATAGCAAAACCTTATATTAAGGGAGTATATTAAAAAACCTTGAGCAGAAACTCAAAAGAGGGCTTTTCATGCCTAGAGATTTTCTTAGGTGAACTCTGGCTCTTGGAAGAAGCATTGTCTTAACATGGTCTTTGGTTCTTGGAAGGAATAAGGAACATTGAGAATTTTTCATTTAAACCATGTAAAATTTATATACAGACTTACACATATACGTACACAAACATGTACACATACACACACATATGTGGTAAGTGTGTGTATGTGTGTGTATGTGTTTTGTGTGTGGTGGGGGAACATTAAAGAATGTAAAAAGGAGGATGTGAATTCAAGAGAGAGCAAAGAGGGTTTAAAGGAAAGGAAGGTAACGGGTAAGTAAAATAATGATATTATAATTTAAAATAAAAGAAATAATCTAAAAGTAATCAAGGTGGACCATATCTTTGTAAAAATTCTTGATATTTACATCTGGCCTTTATATATACACATGTGTATGTTTATCTAAAATGCACAAACCCTAACATAAACGTGACCATAAAGAAGAAGGAAAAATATATGATCTTGCACCCCTATTTAAAGCAGACACACAAGTCTAAAACACAATTACAAATACAGTATATCATTTTATAACTAACATGCATGATGGTACATACATTTCATTTCCCCATGAAAGTTGTAACAATGTATGAGCAGTACTATAATATATGAATAATATTGTTATGAAATTTGATTCAAAATACATTTATTGCACATTTTAATAATAAGCCAAATTTATTTTGCTATCTTTGTTTATCATGAATTTTGTAGAAATTACTATTTTAATCAATTAATCTTTAAACACTCAAACACATGCTGAGCTTTTCCATTTTACTAACTTTGGAAACTGACTTGCATATGAATTGTTTTTGTTAAGAAATGAACTAATTGTTTAATCATTGTGAAATATGACACAAATATTAGCAGTGTCTTATTGAAACTCTGTTTAATATGGAAATAAACACAGATGTTAGATTTCTCTTTTTGAAATTTGGCACGAGATCCATTTACTGTTAGAGACACCACCCACTAGATAACAAAAGGTATTCATCTTCAGTCCCCACAAATCCAAACCTTAGAAAACTACCATCTTTGGAAAGTGCAGAGTTAATACTTAAAGGCAGTCTCCTCAAGTTCAACATTTCCCTAGAGCCTGTATCACATGCCTGCTTCATCTCCCTCTGCCGGTCCTTGTCAGAACTGACAGGCCTGGATGGTCATTTTAATTAATCTTCTTTGCCTTTATTCTGCCTCCACACTTTGTCAAAGTTCTGAAATTAAAAGTAAGAAATCTCTGCGAAACTATTCTCCACTGGGATAGTGTTTATCATGTGTTGGAGCTTCTTGCTTTGTTAACCTGAAATTCTTGACTAAAAATTTCAGTCTTGTAACACAGGCAGATGAGGAACTAGATATGTTCCTCAAATGTTCAAATACTGGTGGACTCAATACAGGTGTCTTTTCATATAGTGCACCAGTCCTTCCTCACTTGCTTAATCAAGACTTAGACTAGCTATGAACCTAAAAGAGTAATGAGATACCAATAAGAGAAACTTCCACAGAGTGTTGTTATGTCAGCATCTACATCTTTTAAATATTTTTCTATACTTTCTTTGAAAAGCTGAAAACTATTGTTTGATATCTAGTGAAACTTTGTAAGTGCTTTGTTCATGGAATTCAGATGGAAAGACCTCGGAACGCATATCATGACAGGTACTTGTGATGATTAATGGTGAGTTTGGTAACATATCTTGCAATTACAACTTTGGAAATATTAGCAGTCTTTATTTTGGCAGTATTCTGCACAGTCACAAACACAGCTCTGGCAGTAGACACAGTTCTCATTTTCCGGTGCTTATTAAGCAAGAAGCATAAAGCAAAATAATGCTTTTCCATTATCATGATCTATGCTGCTGGCATGCTAAATTTCTAAATGGAGACGCAACACCAAAAACATAGATCTTCTTACTAATGCCACATTTTATGATACTCTTTTAATAATTATTTGAAGGAGGAAAATGAAACTGTCTTATAATTAAGTGTAAATATATTGGCAACAATATTATTTGGCTGGTACAACAATCTAACATGTTTTCCTTTCATACTGTTCACAGTTTAATTCAAATTCTACCCTTTGTGTTACAAACAATATTAAATTAAAATAACAATGGGAATCAATAAATATGTCTGTGGAATGGATTATTTCTAGGGCTCAAGCATCTTAATTCATAAAATAATAATATTGGCCTCCTAGGTCTGAAACAGCTAGCATTTGTGCTTTTTCTTCTACAAGCCAAAGAGTAGCTTTTATTGATTGCTGGATTGCTTATCAGAGTTTTCTTAATCTCTTGTCACTCTTTGTAGACATGATGAGTATAAACCAAAACCATGCGCATCACTTCCTGGTTCCATCATCAATGGATCCTATAATATCATAATATTTCTTTCTGCTATCTACAAAGAGAGGACTTCAAAGTTCTTACAATCCATAATACAGTGAGAACATGAGTATACCAGTCACTGTATAGGGAAATGCACATATAGAGAAAGGCATCCATTGAACAGGAAATCCTGAATTAAGCTATTTCATAAATGACATTAGCCTAGATTCCTTCAGCTCATGCTGTCATGTCTGTTATCCTGCATGAAACAGATATTTCAATGGCCCAGTGACATCAAGGAACATCAGTAGGTATAGGTATCCATATATCTATATCTATATCTATATCTATATCTATATCTATATCTATATCTATATCTATATCTATATCTATCTATCTATCTATCTATCTATCTATCTATCTATCTATATCTCTATCAAACTAGATGCAAAAGTAGAAAATATATCCCATTCAAATAATAAAGTTTCTAGAAATACACCCAACCAAGGAGATGAAAGACACAGTTTATAACAGAAAACATTAAGAAAAAGGCAACGGAAGATTATAGGGCCTTCAGCTTTCAAGACAGACAAAAAAAATAAATATGAAAATTGACTGTTACTAAAAGTAGTCTTCAAGATGAACTTAAGCACCATCAAACTTTAAAGACATTCTTCACAGGTAAAGTAAAGTATTCCTAAACAGTTACACACATTATCTGAGAAGAGAGAGTAATTCTAAGCAATAAAATGATCTGGAAACATCACGAAAAAATTATCCCAATTTATACTACAGATTCATAATGACAATACAGCAATAACATTGTTGTGCCAGGGATAAGTCAGGCATGTAAAGCAATGGAACAGGATAGAGAGTCCAGAAAAATATACAAATGAATACTCCCTTATGTGGAACTGTGAAAGAATAACTTGGTTTTTGGTAGAGCACTGACTAGAGACAGCCGGAGACTCAATAGGTGTCTATGCCTGCAAAGAGGGGATGGCATATATTTCCACTATTCTCCCAGACCCCAGGCTCCTGACACATGGCCAAAGACCTCCATTTGATCAGTGCCTTTCAGTCAAGTAGGGCAATGCGTCTACCAGCCCTTCCACAGGTAAAGGGTGTGACTAGAGGCCTCAGCCTCAAGAGATTTCCGTATTAATGAGGTACCTGAGGGCCAGAGGGTGTAGCCAATTAAGTATTCCATCCCAGACCCTCCTCCTTACAAACAGTATTTAACCAAAGGCTTGCCCTGAGGGTGAGTGGCTACAGACAAATTTCATCTACCTTTCCACCATGACAATAAACCCTTTAAACCAATGGACATCTTCGTGTCTTTGGGGCATGTTGTGGAGAACCTTGGAGAAGGTCTTTAACAATGAGCCTCATGTCCACTGCTGCCTAACCTCTTACTGAGGACTTCTCTGCGTTCCTGCCTTCGAGGCTCCCAATTCAAGCAAGCTAGCTGAGCCAGTATAGTAAACAAGAGTCTCCTTCCTGCGGAGCGCTGTCAGGACTTTCTCTCTCCCTTGTTCCTCTCTTTGTTCTTCCATGGCCCCCAGCATCTGGGAGCCCAAGAACGGAGACCACTGACCTCTGGGTTCACTCAGGAGCCCTGTCTCTGCAGAACTTCAGACTGAGAGCTCCCCATGCCTGGGCGGAGCCCTCGAGCATTTCTCACAGCCCAGCGTATGCCTTGTGGGCTGAGTAGAGGGAACTCAGTCAAATTTCCTTGCTTCTGCTCCCAGGAGCCACACCTCCCTGAGCTGCCCAGGGCAGAAGACATGCAGGAATCACAACTCCACCCAACAGGACCCATGCCTGCACCCACGTGCGAACTCTCAGCCCTGCACCCTCAAAGATGTCTACACAGAGAATATCTTTTCTAAACCAGAGGCTTGGAAAACTAGATATTCCATGCAGAAGGGTGAAATTGGATCATTATCTCTCAAAATGTATAAATGTATTAGAGACCTTTAAATAAGACTTGCAAATTTTAAACTGCTAGATGAAAACACTTTACTTTGTATGTATAATTAAGGCCTTGCTGGAAAAGATTCTGATAGTTTAAGAAATAAGCCCCACCACTTAGGAATGGAATTCCATGGAAGAGAAGTACTATCATGAAGAGACAGTTTACAGAGTAGGAGAATCTTTGTCAAGTATATTTCATCCAGAAATTTAGCATCACTGAATGCCATAGAGATACTTGCATAATCAGGTTTTATAGCTATACCATCCACAATGGTTATAGTAACTGATCAAGCATAGAGATAATCCAATACATGAATAGGTAAGAAACATTTTATATATGTACAATAGAACATTTTTCGTCAAGGAATTGAACAATGACATTTGCAGGAAAATATATGCATTGAAGATTACTATGGTGGGAAATAAGCCAAACTCAAAAATGCAGTTTTTCTCATACATAGTACTTTCATTTTAAATATATATATATGTGGGCCTTAGCAATAACATTAGAAAGGTAACCATGAAAAAGGTCAAAAGATAATTTAAAAAATACATACATATATATATATATATATATATATATATATATATATTCACATATACATACACACACACATAGGTTTTGAGTGAAGTTTCACATCATCAATTCCATCACACAAGAGGAAAACCAAAACAATCAAACAAAACAACAAAATAAAAAATGTGAGGAACAGAAACAGCTAGATCTCAGACTTCAAGGCCAGCCTTGTTCATATAGTGAGACTCTGTTTTAACACTTGTTAATTTATCTTTACAAAATTTCATGCACGTATACAATATGACTTCATCATAACTATACCTTATACCTCCTCCAAATCCCCTTACAGCCCAACATAACTTCATCTCTCTTTCTCTCTCTCCCTCTCTCTTCCTTTATCTATCTATACATCCAACCATCCATCTATCTACCCATCCATCTATCTACCCATCCATCTATCGATCTTTCTATGTCTCTCTCTCTCTCTCTCTCTCTCTCTCTCTCTCTCTCTCTCTCTCTCTCTC
>JANHMN010000001.1:97821685-97839770 GCA_030674055.1 Rhabdomys pumilio
CTCTCTCTCTCTCTCTCTCTCTCTCTCTCTCTCTCTCTCTCTCTCTCCTTAAAAACCTATAACCACTGAGGTCACTTTATGCTTCCAATAAGTATGTGTGCATGGTCAATCTGCCAGTGGCCACATAGTGAAAGAAAACTTTTTCTCCATGCTCTAGCAGCCGTCAACTGCTATCAGTTCCTTAGCTAGTGGTACAGGCCCGAGGGCCTGTTACAGGTCCATGCTGGAACCTGAAAAAGGTTTTGAAGAGTGAAAGAGTGTAATGGAGCATCTCAGTGGAATGAAGGAGATGGAAAGCCTATCATCAAATGTGGGCATGTGGGTAGGAGGAGCAATTGAAAAGAAGGAGCAAAAATATGAAATATTTAAGAAAACACCATAGCTAACCCCAATATTGCGTTTGCCATCTTAAGAACTAGTGAGTGAAAAATAATAGTAAGAGTAACCACATACAGTAGTAGCACATGCATACAATCTCAAATATGAAGAGTCAGTGACAGCCATAGACTTCCTGTGTTCTTAAGCCAGGGAACCAAGTATGCTAGCAAGATCCAGGACAACAAAGACCCCCCTTCATAGAAAGAAAGGATCCTGAGACCTGAAGTGCAGCATTCCCTACCCTCTCACCTTGATAGGCATGTGTAACCACATATGCACTGTACATGAATGTGCATATACATGAAAATGTACAGACAAAAAGATACACAAACAAAACAACATACGAATAAATTCATATACATCTAGCTTGAAAATGTTGTCTTATGTAGTTAACTGTGTATAGTGATTAGCTTGTTTATATGGAACATGCCTGGAAAGATAAGTCACCAACTTTTAAATATTTTTATAAATTGGATATAAGGGAATACTGAATTTCTTAACAGCCTTCTTACAATGTGATTATGTAAATTCCTACCACAAAAGACAGATCAAGTACACAGTGTCCTATTCATTGTTCAGCTGCTGCTGTGATCAATGCATGTGACCAAGCTTCCTCCTAGACAAACACTTTTGTTACCATCATGCTCAGTCCTTTACCTACAGTGTCTGCTCTCTGTCAAGTCCCATTCCTTTCTCTCAAGGTTATTTAATGCTGTGGAAACTTTTCTCCAGTAGGACAGATTACCTTCACATCAAAGTATAAAATCATAGTCTAGCATATACTTCTCTGTATGCATATTTCTACGAGAACACAATGTCACTCTACAATATTGACAAAGAACTTTCACTACATGTGTTCTTAGAAACAGAAAATAGTCTTGTATTGATGTTCATCTTTGTTCCACGAAGTCCAGTTCTAACTGGGATTGGGAAACACAATACATTGTCAAGCTTGCTTGGCTCAATCTTCAGTCGCAAATGATATAATGATTTTAAATTATTTCAGCACTTTCACCATCCTGTGGTTTTACGACAAGTTTTAACTACAAAAAGTGGGCAAAGAAAGAAAATTGAAGTACCTAAGAATCAGAGTCAAATCTGAAATACATTTTCTTTTGAGTGAAAATCCTCCGTCTTCCTTTAGTGTAGAGTTGTTCCGAATATCCCTTAATATCAACTCTGTTAGTATTAGAATCTATCATTAGTGAAGTGACAGAGGTACCTGTGGATAAGCAATATCTATTAAATAAAACTATTGTGTTCCCTTCTGAAATTTTGGAAATATATACAATGTAAAGTCAAAAAATATTTCTTAATAGCAATTATAACAATATTATTTGATTATTTACAGGATATAAAACCAATAGTAGTATTTATTAAAAGCATTCATGCATCACAATTATAATTAATATAAATTTATTTGCCATTCTTATGTGAGAAAACTATCAACAATAATAATAAGGCATTGAACATATTAAAATGCAATTGTCACATATATTTTTATTATGATAAATTTCAAAATAATATAAAATCTTTAAAACGCAAATGAATGAAATAATAAATGGCTAATGCAGATGACTCAGGTCCACTCTTAGAAATTAGTTAATGAAAATGTATGAGAAGTGCTGGTTAAAAGAACTTTTCGGACAGAACATTAAGATAAAGCAGAGATTGAGGGTAACACAGAGAAGTAGAACTAAAGCAATAAATCTCTCACATCCTTCAAGATATTTGTGTTGCACGTTATAAGAATGTGTATGGCAGATTGGATGTATTCTTCCTATGCAGTATTTATTTAGCTTGTTAGCTGCTAACCTAGGCCACATAATTCATCTTCAGAGAGTCCTTTCTATTGATTTTTCACAACACTTTTGGAGGGAATTCAGTATTATTAGTCAACATATTTTTAAAAGAGCAGGAATAGCATCAGCAAGAATGATGTGCAGTAATCAGTAGAAAGTACTAGCATATCTTTTATTCTCTTGAATTCTCTGCACAGAAAGGACAGAGCAGGAAAACAGATCTAGACTATTTATGTGATTAAACCTTAATATTTCATTCTCTCAGATAAATGCTGACATTAAGAAAATACACAACTAACTTGCATTGTGTTTGCATTGTGTGTGAAACAGAGAGTCTCTTAAAAGAGTTTTTGTGACAGACCATGAATTCAGGCAGAACTTTTAGATAGCATACACAGGACTTGCAGAGAAGTTTACATCTAAGACAGACATAATGGCTCCCCATGTGCTGAAATCTCAACACAAAGAATCTCGAGACAACACATGACTATGCTTAGAGTCAGTCTGAGCAAAACAAATAAACACACACTTTATAGAGATTTGCATGGATTTAAAGTAGATTTTATAATAATTCATTCATTTTTTTACTAAATATTCCTGATATTTACCATATTCACTATTTCTTTTACATTAAACTTCAATATATATATACGTTTTTTTACCTGTTTAACTGTATACTGTATTATGATATCTGTCTTTGTGATACATTAGGTTGAACCAGATAGTATAAATTTAATAAGTAGGAAATTTTGTTACACCGAAGAGTATCTTATAAACACTAAAGTACAGTGTAGGTGTTTTAAACTTAAATGTGTTTAGCGTTTACCATTTACTTTCGCATACAGTTTTCAGAATAATAAAGAATAAAGAGCTCTCTAGAAACAGCGTCTAACTTCTTCTTTTTTTTTGGTTTGTTTTTGTTTTTTCGAGACAGGGTTTCTCTGTGTAGCCTTGGCTGTCCTGGAACTCACTCTGTAGACCAGACTGGCCTCGAACTCAGAAATTCGCCTGCCTCTGCCTCCCAAGTGCTGGGATTAAAGGCATGCGCCACCACTGCCCGGCCTAACTTCTTGTCTCTAAAGATGTTTAAAGCTTTTACACTATGTAGTAAAATACACAATCTAAAAAAAAAGGACACAAAGCCAACCAATTAAGAAATGAACAAAGAAAGATATAAAAGTCTGGCAAGTGAATGTAATATAAAAACATATATAGACACACATACATATAATTTAATATATATATATATATATATATATATATATATATATATATATATTTAGCTTAGTATCTAATGTTTTGAAAAGGCATAGAGAAATAAGAGATTTTTCACAATATGGATTATTCAAATACTTCTTTCAAGACTTTTTTTACATAGAAAGGACACAGAAAATAAAAATTAATATTGTTAGATTTGCAGTTAGGGTAGGATGCTGTTTACATGAAGCATTTCATTGTATCTGTCTAATTAATCCACTAGAAAGTCTGTAAACAAAGAACAATCTAATGGCAATCATGCCAAGCTCTGAACTAACAATCCAGTAACCTTTACCAATACAAAGGAAGATTGGTATTCTCTTTTTTTGTTTGTTTCTTTGGTTGGTTGGACTTTGTTTTCTAATTCAGACAAAACCAAGTTCATAACATACTAATTTACTTTCAATATTAACATAAAGATATAATATAGAATAAGAAATGAAATTTGATCATCTTATTTTTGAAATCACAGTTCATGATACTACAGAAACAGGTGTAAACACCCTGCCTCCACTCACTCACTCTGATCTAAATACAGTGTGGAAATCATTGCAGATGTTTTTATTTTTCACAAGGCATATCAAGGGATGATATGGAGCTGAAACATAACTTTTTAAAAGACAAATACCCATTTTTAAGTGTCCTGACTACACTCCAAGATGTTACTGAAGACTTACTTTCCTATCTGTAGAGATAAGTAAATACATCATCCTAACCAGGGTTGATATCTTACTTGCTGATCAACATGTCTACTGGCATATGTTAAAATATGCCATTTTCTTTTTGAGAGCGAATGATTTTATGTGGATTGGAATTATCTCTCCTTGCTTCAAATAGGATTGAAGATAAATTATTCTAGATTCAATGATCTTTCTTAAAAAGATGAAATGATCTGTTGTCTAACTCTCAAGACTAGCAGTAGCTTAACCTTTGATGGACGAATGGAAGTGTCTGGTTTCAAGTGCTTCAAATGTTCAGAGAAAAGAGATCTGTTTTCTTTTAGAGACGACACTGATTACTCATTTTCCCCTTTCCTTACTGTAAATCTTCCAAGATAAATGTAAATTTCAGCTTGACTTTCCCATTTATAAGATAAATTTCTATTTTTAATCACATGGACATGAGCTATCTACTGTATAATTCAACATCTAAGAAAAAAACTTGTTTTAATTCTCTACAGAACTGGAATTTAGATTTCTCAAATAGTAGGGCAATATGAAGACTTCTTACATAGTTTCCATTTTTACTGGAAGAAACACTGAGTAAACACATAAACATTTAGTGTTCACGAGTTCTTTATAGGGTTCTCCTATTCATTCTTATTCTAAAACACCAGAAGCATCCTAGACTTCTACTAACTTACTCAAGCTCTCAAATTATTAAGTATAAAATTGTTACTACCACTCACTGATGATGATGTCTGTGCCCTTCAGTAACAGTGCCATTGAGACAAAGTAGTATTCAGTTTCATATCAGCTTTTATAAAACTCAGATTCTCAGTTTAATCATGTTTCATCCAATTAATTACCTCTATTTTGTTTTGATTTTAACATTTACTAATTAATCATTTTGAGTTTCTTTCTAAATTGATAATTCAATAATTAAGAAAATAGCCTCTTGAACATAATGACCAGATTTCACATAAGCATTACACTGATGTGAACCTTCAATACATGTCTTAGTAAAAGCCCTATATCGTATTTGTTCTATTCCCAGTGTCTCCTTTTTTTCAGAATTTTTACTTTCATTATATTTATGTTATTTAAAAACAATTTTTAATTTAAGTAAATTCTGATGATATTTTTCCCTCTCCTATATTTTCCCAATCCTTTCCATTTTCTTTTCTTTTCTTTCTTTTTTTTTCCCCATGAAACTCACTGAGACTGACACGGGGAGAACGGGCTAGATTTGAACTCATGAACCCAATGGTGGTGGTGTCCACCTCTATTTTCATATCCATTCAACTTTAAGTTCTTTTTCAAAAGAAAAAAGAAATCCTGATACAACAAAACTTTAAAACCTTGAAAAATAAAATGCAATCAAATAGAAAAGAAAAAACAAACACCAAAATATAACCAAATAAAAGCATAAAAGAACACACAAATACACACACACACACACACACACACACACACACACACAAACACACACACACCATTGGAGTTCATTATTTGTTAGTTAGCCACTCTTAACATAAGACCTGTCATAGACTGGTTAATATGTCCAATGTCACTCCATGAAAAAAAAATTATTTTCCGTCTTCCAGGAGATATAAATGAGTTTAGTTGTTAACCTTTACCCTAGTTGCTAGGTTTTCATTCATTCATTCATTCATTCATTCATTCATTCATCTTATAAAATGATAACAAAATATAACAAGATAACACAAAAACTATACTATCTAAGTTGTACAAGACAAAACAACCAAAGGGAAGGAATCCAAGAGGAGGAACAAGAGTCAGAGATTCACTTGTTTGCAAACTCATAAATCTCATAAAAGCACTAAACTGGAAGCCATAATATAAATACAACAGACTTGTTGAAGAATGCAGGAAGCACCATGCCTGCTTCTACAGTCTCTGTGAGTTCATATGACCTTTGCTCGTGCTGATTTATATAGCCTTTCTTTCTTGTGTCTTCCACAACGCACAAATCCACAAAGATTTTACATTTTTTTTTTGCCTCCAATTTTACAAGAGTATCCCTGAGGGGAGAGATTGTGATAAAGATATCCAATTTAGTATAGAGTGCTTCAAGGTCTCTCATTCTCTATGTCTGACCGTCGGTCACTATATTTATTCCCATTTGCTGTAGAAGGAAGGTTCTCTGATGGTGGTTGAACAAGACACTTATCTATGAGTATAGCAGAATATCCTTAGAATTAGAGTCATTTTACCACTACCTTCCTTCTTTCCTTACTTTCTTCTTTCTTTCTTTGACTTATATTAGTATTATTTAGTTTTTGCTTCCTTGGACTATCTAGTCTCAGATTCTTGGTCAGTCAGGCAGTATCAGATATGGTTTCAAATTTATGGAGTGGACCTTTAAGTAAGATCAGTTATTGGTTGGTATCTCAGTTAGGGTTTCTACTGCTGCAAATAAACACCATGAACAAAATCTATGTCAAGGAGGAAATGTTTTATTTGGCTCACATGTCCATATTGTTGTTGATCATTGAAGGATGTCATGATAGGAACCCAAAAAACACAGGACCCTGGAGGCTGGAGTTGCTGCACAGAACATGGAAAGGGACTGCTTATTGGCTTGCCCCCACTATGGTTTGCTCAGCCTACTTTCCTATAGAACCCTGGACCACTAGTCTAGAGAAGGAAGCAGTCACAAAGGTTTGTGCTCTCCCCTATAAATCGCTAATTGGTCCATTCTTATCTCATTGTATAAAGCTCAGTGGATCAAGGTCCTCAACATAAAACCAGATACACTGAAACTAATAGAAAAGAGAAGATGGGGAAGAGCTTGAATACATGGGCGCAGCAGAAAATTTTATGAACAGAATACCAATGGCTTACGTGCTAAGTTCAATAATTGGCAAATGGGACCTCATAAAATCACAAAGCTTCTGTAAGGCAAAGAACACTGTGAATAGGAAAAAATGAAAACCAACAGATTGGAAAAGATCTTTACCAGTTCTACATCAAATAGAGAGCTAATATCCAATATATACAAAGAATTCAAGAAGTTAGCCTCCAGAGAATCAAATAACTCTTTTAAAATGGGGTACAGAGCTAAACAAAGAATTCTCAACTGAGGAATATCAAATGGCCAAGAAGCATCTAAAGAAATGTTAAACATCCTTAGTCATCAGGGAAATGAAAATCAAAACAACCCTGAGATTCCACCTCACAGTAATCAAAATGGTTAAGATCAAAAATTCAGGAAACAGCAGATGCTGGTGAGAATGTGGAGATAAAGTAATACTCCTCCATTGTTGGTGAGATTTCAAGCTGATACAACTACTCTGGAAATCAGTCTGGCAGTTCCTCAGAAAATTAGTACTACCTGAGGACCCAGCTATACTACTCCTTGGCATATACCCAAAAGATATATGGGTATATGCCATATGCTCCAACATATAACATGGACACATGCTCCACTATTTATAGCAGCCTTATTTATAATAGCCAGAAGCTGGAAAGAACATAGATATCCTTCAACAGAGGAATGGATACAAAAAAATATACATTTACACAATGGAGTACTACTCAGCTGTTAAAAACAATGACTTCATTAAATTCTTAGGCAAATGAATAGAACTAGAAAATATTATCCTGAGTGAGGTAACCCAGTCAAAAAAGAGAGCACATAGTATGCACCCACTGATAAGTAGATATTAGCCCAAAAGCTTGAAATATCCAAGATACAATACAAGACCACATGAAGTTCAAGAAGAAAGAAGACAAAAATGTAGATGCTCCAGTTCTTCTTAGAAGGGGAAACCAAATTCTCATTGGAGAAAATATGGAGATAAAGTGTGGAGCAGAGACTGAAGGAAAGACTCTCCAGAGACTATCTGCCCTACCTGGGGATCTATACCATATACAGACACCAAACCCAGACACTATTGTGGATGTCAGGAAGTGCTTGCTGACAGAAGCCTGATATAGCTGTCTTCTGAGAGGCTTTGCCATATCCTAAAAAATACAGAGAAGGATGCTCACAGACAAGCATTGGACTAAGCACAGGTTTGCCAATGGAGGAGTTACAGAAAGGCCTGAAGGAGTTGAAGGGGTTTGCAACCCAATATCAAGAACAACAGTATCTACCAACCAGACTCCCCAGAGCTCCTAGGGACTAAACCACCAACCAAAGAGTACACACAGAGGGACCTATGGCTTCAGCTGCATAAATAGCAGTGGATGGCCTTGTCAGTCATGAATTGGAGGCAAGGCCTTTGGTCCTGTTAAGGCTCGATGTCCTAGTGTAGTAGAATGCCAGGGCAGAAAGAAAGGAATGAGTGGTTAAATGGGGGAACTGCCTCATAGAAGCAGGGGGCATGGAAATGGGATGGGGGTGGGGAGGTGGGAAAGGGGGTTTCTGAGGGGGGAACCAGGAAAGGGGATAACATTTTATTGATATGCAAATAAAGAAAATGTCTAATAAAAGAAAACCAACCTTATAGCTGGATCTTATGGAGACATTTTCCAGATTGAAATTTTCTCCTTTCAGATAACTAGTTTGTGTGTCAAGTTGACATAAGACTAGGCAGCAAAGTTGGTTATTCCTACAAACTTTGTGCTGCTATTGGACTAAAACGTTTTACAGCTAGTATATGACTGCAGATAAAGGGTTTCTGGTTTGCTTGGTATTTATCATTCTCTTTTGATAGTATGCAGAATCTGTTCCCGTAATAAAGACATTGGAACTTAGGAACTTGACATCTAATTGTATAGGTGTACAGCAATGAGAACTTGCAGTTAGTTTGTGGAAAGCAATACACAGATTTTGCAAGAGCCTAGTTGTTTGGGGAACCCCGAGGAGCACCTATACCCAATAACTCAAGTAGATGTAAACAAAACTACATCCTTAAAGTATTTTTTGGTCACAAGAGATGGCAAGTTGACTCTCCTCCATTATTTTATTATTTCATTTAGATAACTTTCATGTATGTTTATATTTTAGGAGGTTTCTACTGTATTGTTTCCCTCCTACCCTTCAAATACCCCCTTAATTTGAACTCTTTCCATCAATATCCACTCCAGTAACCCTCCTCTTCCCATCCCAATGTGATCATCCTATTCTATATCTCTCAGCATGCATCTATTAATACCTACTCTATTTCACTTTCAAAATGAGATCTAAATATTCACTCTAGCCCCTTACTCTATACCTACCGACTCTGGTTCCATGGATTGTTGCTTGGTTACAACAATTGATTTAATATCCAATGTTTATATATAAACAAATACATACCATATTTGTATTTATGGGTCTGGAATACCTTACTCGGGACATTTATTTTTCTAGAGTACTACTCCATTTTGTAAATGTACCAAGCTTATTTTTTTTTATCCACTCTTCTGCTGAGGGATATCTAAATCATTTCCAATTTTTGGCTATTATGAATAGAACAACAATAAAAGTGTTTTAGGGATTATCTCTATGGTAGAATGAAATATCTTTGAGGTATACAATCAGGAGTGATAGAGCTGAATCTCTATGTAGATAGATTCCTATTTTCCTAATGGATTGCCACACATAAATGTTTGTACTCTGACTGGAAGTATATGAATTTTTCTCTTACTCCAGATCTTGTCCACTATAAGGCACCACTTGTTTTATTGATCTTAGTCATCCTGACTGAACTAATATGGAATATCAAAATAGTTTTAGCTTCCCTTTCCTTGATGGCTAAGGATACTGAACACTTCTTTAAGTGCTTGTTAGCTATTTGAATGTCCTCTATTGAGAATTCTCTTTTTATATTTGTCCCACATTGTTTGATTTAGTTATTTGTTTTCCTGATATCTAGTTCTATGTATATTTTGGATATTAGCCCTCTATTAGATGTAAACTTGGTAAAAAAAAATTTTAGAATTCTATAGGCTACTTTTTTTGTCTGAATGACCGTGCCCCTTAACTTGGAGAAGATTTTCAGTTTCACAGTGCTTGTTTCAAAAAGTTTTCTCCTGTGTCAGGTCATTAAAGGCTATTTCTTACTCTGTCTTCTATTTGGTTTTATATTTAGGTCTTTGATGTATTTGGACTTGAAGTTTGTGGACATTAACTTTACCACCATTCTACATGTGGACACTAGCTTTACCACCATTATTTGTCTACAATGCTGTCATCAGTGTATATCTTGCTTTTTTATTAATAATAATTTTAAAGTCTGGAGGTGTGTGGGTTTATGTCAGGGTCATCAATTCCATTTGATTTTGTCAATGACATAATGTTTTTACTACTGTAGTCTATAGCACAACTTGAAATCAGGAATGGTGATACATTCAAACAGTTATTTTATTATTTGGGATTGTTGTCTGTATGTCAATGCCATGATGTTTTTACTACTATAGACTCATAGCACCACTTGAAATCAGGGATGGTGATACTTTCAACAGTTATTTTATTATTTGGGATTGTTTTAACTATCCGTGTGTGTGTGTGTGTGTGTGTGTGTGTGTGTGTGTGTGTGTGTGTATGTGTGTGTGTGTGTCCATATGAAGTTGAAAACATATTTTTCATTGAGATTATTCTACTGTATCTGTAGATTTCTTTTGGTAGTATCTTAGTTAGGGTTTCTATTTCTGTGAAAAGATATCATGACCACAGCAATGCTTGTAAAGGAAAACATTTAATTGGGGATGGCTTACAGCTTCAGCGCTTCAGACCATTATTGTCATGGCTGGAAGCATGTCGGTATGAAGGCAGACATGATGCTGGAAAAAGAGCTAAGAGTTCTATGATCTACAAGCAGTAGAAGACTATGAGCCACATAGTGTGACATAGGAGATCTGACATAGGAGATCTCAAAACTCACCCCAAATGTGACACACTTCCTCCAATAAAGCCACTCACATTCCAACAAGCTCACACCTCCTAATTGTGCTACTCTCAGGTTGCCAAGCATTCACTTAAGTCTATCAGGGACATTTCTATTCAAACCTCAGGTAGGTTGGCCATTTTTACTATGTTAATCCCACTGATACATGAGCATGCAAGGTATTTCCATCTTCTGATATATACTTAGATTTCTCTTTTCAAGGACTTGAAGATTTTATCTTATAAGTCTTTTACTTACTTGGGAAAAGATACTCCAAGATTCTTTTTATTATTTGTGGCTATTTAGAAAGGTTTTGTTTCTCTGATTTCTTTCTTAGAACATTTGTCATTTGTATGCAGGACTTCTAGTGAATTTTGTGAGTTAATTGTGTTTCTAGGCACTTTGCTCAAAGTTTATTTATTTATGGTTTTGTTGAATGTAAGTGTTTGTGATTCAGCAAATAAAAGGACTTTTTTTTGCTATTCTGCATAATCCGGGTTTGATTCCCAGCACCTATATGTGGTTGACAATTGTCTATTATATATGTGTTATAAATTCTGCCAAAATATTTAAATTAAGTTTCCTAGATGCTAACAAATAGAATGAGTAGAGTGCACAAGTCTATTGTATACAAACAAAGAAGAGGGCTTTATCTTGTCACTAGTCATATATTCACTAAATATTTTATTTATTTTTGAAATTAGTATATCAATTATTAAATATTATTATGCCAGTTGTTAAAGGAGTGTGGTTTAGAAGACTTTTTAAACTATTCGTCTCTTCCAATCCTCTACCCTCTGATTTCTCCATGTAAACCTCCATTCATTTTTTCTTTTATGTCAAAATTTTTCTTGCCTCTCTCCATCTTCCTTTAGACAACATTTTATACATTTGTTATATAGTTTATACTTCTAAAGGCCCTAGTAAATATCTATATACATATATTTATATTGTAAACTATAATCTGCATAAAAGAAAACATTTTTTCTTCCTTTCTAAGTTTGGGTCAGATCACTCAACATTATTCTTTCAGATGTCTGTAAATTTCATTTTTGGTTATAACTGATAAATTCATTTTTAGTACTATACTGTTCATAAACAACAATGGGATTGTTAGCATATATAACAGCTAAGTTTTCACCAACACATAGTTAATGTGTCACAGACATTATTTATAATTCATAAGACACCTGGATGTGTCTTCAGATAGACAGATAGAGAAACACATAGAAATATACATAGAGAAGAGTCAGAAAATAAGACAGCCTTTAATGTCCATACCCTGTAGAAGACAAAGACGCCTTATAAAATAATGTTTTTCTTAATATATAAACTTATTAACAACAAAAGAATAGCAAAATCAAATGTGAGAACATTCCAAGGTGTTGCGGTCCGAGCTACCCTACGTTAGGCACCAAAAATGTTGTGGACCACTCTATCAATGTTGGGACCCACACTGCCAAGAGCCTTGGGGGCTAAATTGTTAGAGTCCAAACTGCCCCAAGCTGCTCCAGTCAGCAAGTCAGGGTTCAGCAAGAGAGTGAGAATGGGCACGAAGAATGGAGACCAGACAGAGAGTGATTTAATCCCCTTTATTCTTCAGTCTCTCTTCTTAGACCAAGTCCAAAGTCTTGAGTTCCTAGTTCCTAGTCCCTAGTTCCTAGTCCCTAGTGCCTCCAAGTTCCAAGTTCTCTTCCAAGTGCCTACTCCAAGTGTCAAGTGTCTAATTCTCCGGTGTCTAATAATTTTTCTTCTGAGTTCTCTAGTCTAAGTGTCTACTCCAAGTGTCTAATTCTAACCCTCTGTTGCAAATGTCTAACCATTTTTTCTGTCTGCCTCTTGCCTTTTACATGTCTCACCTCTAAGCCAGACCTTTAAGTCATGCCCTTAAGTCACACATCTTTAAGTCTCACACATCCAAGAGAAAATCCTGGGTATCTAAAACAAGATGTTATCAGAGTGTGCTCAGCTGTTGTAGGCTATTGTAATCAAGTCTCTTGTCAGGGTATATGGCTCAAGATGGCTGCAAGGATGATAGCCGCCTTCTGTCAGCTCCCAACACCAAGGAGAAGCAGCAATAAGACTGTTGCTGTGTATAGAGTATGATGCTGATGGAGACTGAGAAGTATTAGAGAAGATTAAGGAAAACCAAATGATTGGCTGACTCCAAGTGTAGTAATGGTGTATTGGGTTAGTATTTATGGTGACTTAATAGAGAGAAGATTAAGAGGCTCTTCTATAAACAACAAAATTGGCAGATCATACTTTTTGTCTGAAGAAAATTACTTAATATTACACTATATAGACATAGGATAACTTATATCACCATTATGTGCAAACATAAACGAATTCCAGATTTATCTACCAATCTCTCTCCTTTTCAGACCCAAACACCAACACATACAAACACACACCCACACACACACACACACACACACACACACGCACACATGTATGCACTCATGTGCTTTTCTCTACAATTTTAAATTCTTTGTAACCTGAGAGAGACCAGAAATAAATAATAAAAACAGCTATGTACCATAAAAACTACTTAATAGAATAAAAAAAACCTAATTTCTTCTAAGTGGCAAACAAGATTTATCAGCACATAATAACTATGACAAATAGAGTGAACTAAAAGCATATGAATAGTAAAATACTCTATGTACCTTTCAAAGTGAACCTTAAAAATCAGTTATCAATGCAATTCTGGCAGCAGAGATATTACTTTGGTCATAGAAGACTATAGGAATTATTTACTAGAGAGGGTGGAAGTTTATGGAAAGAAGGGAAGAAATAGTGATATCAGTCCAAGAAGCTTAAATGATAATTTCTTGAAGTTAATTTATAAGCAGAGCTGTTAAGAAGGCTCCATATGAGATTTATGAGAACCTAAAAATAAGCAAAAACTGAGATGGATATGTATTCTATTCTGGGATTTCATCAGCTATTTAATCGCAACCCCACTGCCCTGGTTGCTTCTGTTGACAATCTGGAAGCAAACTCATTTAAATTTGAAAGTATTTAGACATTTAACAACATAATAGGAGTCATCTGCATTTTCCATTGCAAATAAAAATTAGTTCAACTGCTTGAATTGAAACAATAAGAGATGACATCAAATTATTCAATGACAAATATCTCTAGCCAGTTAAATGTCACACACATTTTAAGGGAATTTGCTTGTCATAAAGATAGCTCACAGCTGAAATGATAAATCATATGGTAAATGTAGGAAAAGGTCAGTTAGTAATCTGCTATTTTGAAAGAAACATCTCTTGACACTCATTATATTATAGTTGTATTGTTCTGTATTGTTTATTGGATAAATAAAGGTAACTTTCATAACCCATGCAATTCAGACTAAAGAGAAAATATATGTCAGATTGACACCTGGAGAAATTGTAAACATGAGGCTAATGAAATCCTTTTCAGTGATGCATAAACAAAAGAGTGCTGGGTCATACTCAGAATGAAAGGACAAGGAAAATGACAATGATAATATTTGTGACCTAGAATTTAACATAGCAAATTAAAAATTAATTGTAATATACAATCAAGTATAATATATTATTTGAAAATGTTTAGCAAACATCATGCTTTTTAAATTAGTTAAGTGAGTTAATGTTGAAAGTGAACAAATGACTCCAAATGATAGGGAAAAGGTATGATAATTGCTATTATATTATAAAGTGTAGAGAGGATTAAATCCCAGGGGGTAGTAAATAACAGTATGAGGAAATCTGCAGCATTAATTTTATGGCTTGTCAGTTATTCATAGTAGATTAATCTTCTTTTACTCCAAATAAGTCTCTGTATGAGTCTCTGAGAGTCATAACATGTGAAGAGAAGCCACACAGACACTTTCAAATGGGTTAAGGTTGTGGATTTGAAAAGGGATAATGATCCTACCTTTTCTGAGTGGGCTTAATATGACTGCAGAATTTTTTTTCAAGGTAGATAACGTTTAATGCAAAAAGAAAGAAATACCATAGATAGCTGAAATGGGGAAGGTGTGCAAGTGTGAGGTATGGTACACTGAAACTGCCCTGTTCCATCGTCTTGATTTCTTTCCTTGCTGTGGTACAGTCAAGTGTATTGTCTTTCAATGTGTTGAAATACAATCATGTTGGTTTTTAGCTGACAATCATTCTAAAGCCAAGGAGGGTGGGGGGGAAGCCAGGTTCAAAACTAAGTGTTTTAGTTAGGAGAGATGACAGAGGTTCTGGTTAGTCAACAAAATGATGGACTGGATATTAGGACTATCTTGTTCCTCACTGGTACAAATAGGCATAATTGTGCTCTTATTGTATTATGAGAGAAAAGACTTTTTTTTTTAACAGGAAGGGTGATATGTAGGAGGAGCTAAGGGGGAAGAAGTATCGAGAGGAAGAGAAGGAGTAAGGAGAGAAGAAGAAGAAGGAGAGGAGAAGCTAGGTGATGAGAGAGAGGAAGAGTGAGAAAGAGGGGGAGGAATGGAGACAGATGTTCACGTGTCTCCAGCAGTAAAAGATAGATTATATATCCAGGTTGAGTATTGGGTTACACTTTTGATTGAGCATTACCAAACTTATAAAGCCTTTGGTTAACAATTTAAAAAAATTGTATAAAAGCAAAAAGGAAAGAGGGGCATCGGATAGGGGTTTTTTAGGGAGGGGGAATGGGGAAAGGGGATGGCATCTGAAATGTAAGTAAAGTATCCAATAGAAAGAAAAAAAAAGAAATACAATCATGTTTGTGTAACTATCATTAAAATTGTTTTAATATTTTTATATTGTTAGGTATATCTATTTTCTTACTGTGCTATATTTTTAAATTAAACTTGATCATAGACACAGAAAATAATCATTTAATTTTGCCAATACCTTAAGGCTCATACATTCAATGGAAATATTTGAAACAAAAACATCTTTGGACAATTAGTAATTCTATACAAATAACAAAACAGAGGCTCCTAGGAGGAAACTATGTGGTTTACAAACAGCTAAAAGAAAATATAACATTATAATAATGAGTGATCTAGAAACTATAAATGATTTGTACTGAAACCTTGCCTTTGTATTTGTGAGATGGGGACACAGAACATAGATTGGATTCTAATCCACAGAACTGTGAGATATAACTTTTTGTTGCTGTGGGTTACTCAATGTGAGGTAATATGTCTTAGTAGCAACAGGAAATGAAGAGTGTGCCTTCCATAAGTTTACATTCTTTCACTGGTAAAACTTGTTCCTATACACTGTGATCTGGAGGTATTTGGCATAACATGACCTGTAATTCACTCTCTGTATAAGATTACTCCTTACAATGAAATGTAGCCTACTAGAGTAGAAGGAGATGCTTAACAATTGTACAACACTGAACACAAGTGCCTGCTCTACAACTTGTTGTCTCTGTTGATTTAATTCTCATGCATAATTTTTCTGTCTTCAATTCATCCACTTGGTACATGGCAATAGATGTGCCAACAAATTCAAATGATGTACACTGAAGTGCCTGGAACCACTGCTGAAGCTGCACATTCATTAGAATTCAATTTCCTTATCCTCTAACCATCTGAGACAAACTAGAGGTTGTATAGTTAGAAAAATATATATGGTAATTATTTATTCGATGTTTGAGACTTATTTTCTTCTGAAAATAAATGAGTTTTTGCTTTAAAATTTAGCACATCAACAATTATATTGCTATTATGTTTGTTTTCTTGGGTTTATGTAAATAGCTGGAATTGTAAACAAAAATAAGGTCAGCTTTTCATTATTGTTGTATGTATATTTCCTCATCTCTGTCTCTGTTTTTGTCTCTGTCTCTCTCTCTTTCTCACTTTGTGTGTGTGTGTGTGTGTGTGTGAGAGAGAGAGAGAGAGAGAGAGAGAGAGAGAGAGAGAGAGAGAGAATGCAGACATACACTGCCACAGCACATGTGACTATCAGAGGACAGCTTTTCAGAGTGAGTCACCTCCTCCTGCGGGGTCCAGGGATTGAACTTAAGTCTCTAGGCTTCTGGAGCAAACACTTTTACCCACTTACATTGATCTATGTCTTCTGCTCTGGGAAGATTTTCTGTTACATTTTTCTCTATGCATCAAGGATTACTGAATGGAGCTAATGTCTAACAGAGTTCCCAATGTCTTCCTGAGTGAAGAAATAATGCTTTGGAGAGCTTACCTGATGACATAAGAAGGGATATGAGTGTTTAGTATGGTGTAGATGAAGAAAATTGATGCAAGGGTAAGTTATTCTTACTGGACATCTCTTTGTCATAGACATTTTTTTAAAATATAAGAAACATTACACTTATTTCATGTCCTTTTTTTTACAAAGGGAAGCACTCTCACTATGTATACAATAGTGCCTACAGCATTAGGGACTTTGCAAATGTTCAGTGTGTGGTTTTATTACTTATGAATAAGGAAGTTATAAATAAATATCATGTAAACTGAAGTGATCAGAGACATGGAAACAGATACATTTGGGTTAAGGTTCAGGGAAATGTAGAAATTAATTTTCTGTAACATAATTTAAGACATTTAATTATATAATTACTACAGTGTTCAATTTCTCATTACATTTATCTGTCATTTGGGTGTAGGGTACAGGTAGGACTACACATGACATGTCACTCATGTAAAGATAATAGGAAATTTGTAGTAATTGGTCTCTACATCTATGATGTGGGTTTCAAAACTCTGTTCAGATCATCAGCCTTCATGGAAAGCACCTTTCCTGGGTGAACCAACTCATATTTCCACAGACTTCAGACTTTTACATCATGAAGTACTACTTTTATTTTCTTATTCTAATCACTCTGTGATTATCTTACTCTACATGTTGGGCAGCATAATGAAAATGTAGAATGATTATTTTTACAGTAAGATAAAGCAGTTTCAAAACTACAATGTGATGGCTTTATATTTATTCCCCATGCTGTGGCTAGGAAGGGGACAGAACCAGCATGAGCTTTCATTTCCACATTACTTAGGGAGAAATTCTTTCCCTCCTTTTATTTGTCGTATAGTTTTTACAAGACATACATGGCTTCCTTCTCATCTCTATGCTAGATATTGGAAAGTTGTTTAATATCATGACACAAGGCACTTAGTTATGATATATATATATATATATATATATATATATATATATATATATAT
>JANHMN010000001.1:97839780-97863968 GCA_030674055.1 Rhabdomys pumilio
ATATATATATATATATATATATATATATATATATATATATATATGACAAAAATATCATCCTGTCCTGACAAATGCTGGAGACATGTGCCACCCTGCTAATGGTTGAGAAGTGGCTGGAAAAAAATGGGGAGTATTCTAGAAACTAAAAGGATATTTCATGAAGCTGTCTGACAAGAACCTGAGCTAGCAAGCCATGTATCCAATGGACATTGGCAGAGCATGGTGCTGTTAGATGCTTTATCAAAATTTTATCTGAAAAAGATGAGTGCAAAGAACATGCTTCAAATGAAAAGACTAGAGTGAAAGAAAGAGAGGCTTCTCAAATCTGAAAAGGGCAATGGCTTCAGGACTTCAAATTATAGGACATAAATTTGAGAAGGTAGCTGAGAGATGAAAGCCAATTAATTGTGGTCTGGCAGCAAGGATCAAATCAAGTTTATGGCTGTCATACATTGTTAATATCTCCTCTGGGATTAATGTGCTGTGCAGTAAATCCTTTCAGTTTATAAACGGTCATTTAGTCTCCCAATATGGTCTATAGTCCCACTATACTCTGTCATGGTGCTTAAGTCTGTTAAACATTGAATTGTGACTCCCCCCTAAATTTTATATTTTTGGCCCCAAACATTGAAAGAATTTCAACAAAAAACCTTTAGGAGGTAATTAGGTTTAGATAGGGTTGTGAGGGTACAACCTTTAGGAGAAAATTAATGTCACAAACAGAAACAAGAGATACCTTCTATTTTCTTTCCCTCTGCCGATGTCTTCCTCTTTCAATCCCTCCCCTCTACTCCAGCTCTGCTGTCTCTTTCATGACAACAAAGTGGCTGCCAGATATGAAACAGAATGCAAGCTCTTACCAGAACCTAATGATGATGGTACTGTGATAGGTTTTCAACATTAGAATTCGATGGCAATGAAAAGCCTTGCTTTCTAGAAGTCACTCAGTCTATGTAGTCTAGGGTACTTTATTCCAACAGCCTAAAATAACTATGATAAGTTCATGTATTATACACAAATGTTCTGGGTTACTAGTATCAAAAAATAAACTTTGAGTCTTTTGTTGGTGATGTAATCTATACTCTGACAATCTGTACAAAAAACAATTCACATCACTTTGCTTATTAGCCTGCTTTAAACTACCATGAACTGAATGCTCCCTCAAGAGAAGCATGGAGTCTCACAGATCTGAAGGTTGGAAAATGAGTGTGAAGGTAAGAACACACCAAGGCAATATGAGACTAAAGAGACAGCCCGTCCACTCTACTTTTCACAAAAAGAAATAGTTTCTGACAGCTTCTGGCTTAGTCTGTTTCATAAATTCTTGCCTTCATGTTCACCTGGCTTCCTTCTGCCTAGGTCTCGGTTCCTAACCTGGGGTAGATGTTGGTATATGTGTCTGCTACTGAAATCTGTTACATGCAAATTTTGTTTCAGTGCATCCAAAAGTCATTTTGTGTGGCATATGATGACATTTTTATAAGTATGGATATTATCCTTTTTTCAGAATATCTTTCACTGTGCATTGGGATCTGTTCTTCTCTATATTCATAATGCTGAGAATCTCAGACAATATCTTTTTAAAATTATTAATATTTTAAAAATTATTTAAATAATTATTTATTTACTTCCCAAATTTTGCCCCTTTGCTCCCCAGAATTCTTCCCCTCATTCCACTCCCCTTTTTCCCTGAGGGTGTGCTGCCCCAGGGTATCCTCCTATCCAAGGTCATCAAGTCTCTACAGAATTAGGTACATCTTCTCCCACTGAGGCTAGACAAGGTAGCCTTCTGCTACATATGTGCCAGGGCCCTCAAACCAGCCTGTGTGTGCTCTTTGGTTGGTGAATCAGCCTCTGGGAGCTCCAAGGGTCCAAGTTAGTTGACACTGTTTGTCTTCCTTTGGGGTTGCCATCCTCTTTAGTTCTTTCAATCCTTTCCCTAACTGTTCCATAGGGACCCTGACTTCATCTAATGTTTGACTGGAAGAAACTCTATCTGTCTTTATCAGCTACTGGTAGAGCCTCTCAGAGGACAGCCATGCTAGACTCCTCTCTGCAAGCACATGCATCAGTAATAGGGTCAGGAATTTAGTGTCAGGGATTGATGCCTATCCATGGGATGGATCCCAAGATCTACTGGTCTCTGGAAATCAGTCTGCCAGTTATTCAGAATATCAGAAACAGTTCTACATGAAGACACAGCTATACTGCTCCTGGGCATATTACCCAAAAGATGCTCTACAATCACAAGGACACATACTCCAGTACGTTCATAGCAGCCTTATTTATAATAGTCAGGAACTGGAAGCAATCCAGGTATTATTCAATTATTGAATTGATATGAGAATGTGGCTCATTTATACAAAGGAATCCTATTCAGCTATTAAAAACAAGGACATCATGAATTTTTCATATAAATGGATGGAAGTAGAAAGTATCATTTTGAGTGAAGTAACTCGGACCCCAAATCACTAATAAGTAGATATTAGCCAAAAAGTACAGGATACCCATGATATACCTGACAGACCCTAAGAAGTTAAATAAAAGAAAGGCCGAAGTGAGGATGCTTAAATCTCACCTAGAAAGAGGAGCAAAATAATTATGAGAGGCAAAGGGAGGGAGGGACATAGATGAGAGAGGGGATGAGGATGGGAAAAGGGGAGAAAAATCAGATATAGGGGGAGTCAAGAGAGAGGCACAGAGAGCCAAGAGAATAAATGGAAATATGCAGCTGCCTAGGTGGTGTGGTAGGGGAAAAAACTAGAAAGTCTCAGAGATCTGAGATGGGGAGGCTACCAGGACGCAATGTGGGTAACCTTAGCCAAAATGCCCAACACTGGAGATATGGAAACTGAAGAGACCACCTCCAGTAGTCAGACAAGATGCTCAGTGGAGAGATGTGGGCACCAACCTACTAACAAAACATTTGACCCAAAATTGCTCCTGTCTGAAAGAATAAAAGGACAAAGATGAAGCAGACACTGTAGGAATAGCTAACCAGTGTTAGACACAAGCTTTATCATTATTGGTTTACCATTTTAGAATATAGAATCACAAGATCATACTCCCTTTCATGGTCAGAATTGTTTATCATTCAATTAAATGTCTTAAAGTTAATCCAAATAGTTCTAATTATTGTTTTTTGGGTTTTTTTGTTGCTGAATAAAATATCAATATATTTTAATACACAGTTTATAATTTGACGAATTCTGTATTTTACTCTGTTTTATTTCAGTTGAATACTTTTTATCATTGACTTTAGGCCTTCGACTTTTCTGCTTTCTCCTCTTACATGCTTGTTTGTGTCTGGTGTGGTGTATTTTCATTTTTTTCTCTTTCTTTTTCTTTTCTTAAAGTTGTTGGAGATGTAGGCTTAGATTCTTAACTTTTATTGTTACATTACAATGTAACATTCACCTCACTTCCTAGCACTATATTGATTTAAATAATTTCAGAGAATGCAAAACAACTATGATAAATATTACAATATTTAATATAAGATGGCAGAAAGGGGCCAAGATAAATGATTTCCAAAGAAAAGATAGAATCCCCAAGATTCAAAGATGTGTCATAGTTAAAAACACCATACCACATTCTTGCTGTAGTTTTAGTGAACCTACCAGCACTACAGACATGGCTAAAAGAAGTAGCCTTAGAGATTAATGATGCTATATGGATATTTTATAACTGAAATACAAAAAAATAAAAAGAGAGAATGAAAACAAAGATGTAACATATTTTGTGAGTGAACTAATTTCAATATAGACATGATTAGAAAACTGCAAGGATAAGACAGACATTGACGCAAAAATAGTTTTATAAATTATTGAGAATATTCCTGTAAAGGACACTGAGTGAGTGCACAGCACATTTCCAATCATCATCTTCATGATGCTGAAGATGATTTAAAGGCAAAGGGATGAAACTTTCAAGGGAAACTTTGTGGGAAATGCCTTGAGTTTCTGGAAACTATGGAGTTTCAAGAGCCTTCTCTTCAGAAAGTAGAGATGAAAAGGAAACAGTGTGGTAAAATATTTCAAGTGCTCACAGTAACTGCCATGTCTGAGGAAGAAGATGGTAGGGTAAGAATTTATAAAGACCAAGCACACTAGTTTACTATCTTACACATAGCCGATCCAAATGATAATCGTTTATTTACAATAATGCTATTTTACTATAAGTAATGAAATAGTTCATTTTAATGGTGTACCAGCATACCACATGGTTACTGAACCTGGCCACACAGTGAAAGCCTTGTTCTTATGAACAGAAAAGAGGAATAAAGACATCTTTAAAGGAACTAGACTAATCATAAAGCAGTGTACAATATTTGAAGGTAGATTAATTAAAAATTTGTGTGACAAACATGACAAGGAAAGTTTTACAAAGAAAATCATAGATAAAGTTTAGAAGAAGAGAGAGAGAGTCACATAAAATCTCCAGTCAGGTTTCCTATACACAAAAAGTGAGAGCACATAAGAAGAGACGCTTCATGAATAACAGCAATTGTAAATACAGGAGATAGACTACAATCTCACTCTATTATTAATCACTTTAAAATCAATAGCAGTTTTAAAGAACCCAATTAAATACATTTATAAACAAGGCATAGTTAACTCTGCATTGTTTACAAGAAACAGACTATGTACAGAGTGTCAAGTCAATACCCCAGTGTCTTGCCTGTAATAATGAATGGAAATTTTAAGTTGAAAATAAGTAGAGGAAACTGAGTAGTAGAGAACAAGAGAGAAATCAGTGGAGCAGAAAATAAAATAAAAAAACATGAAGAAAATCAATGGAACAGAAAGCAGTCTCCTCTTTGACTATCAATACTTTTAACAGGCCTTTAGGTTAAAAATTTGGAAAGTCCCAAATTACTGATATCAAAATGAGAAAGCATCTAAAGATAATAAAAAGACAAGCAACATCATACATTTCTGTAAAATGCACAAAGTTCTTAAAATTTGAAGTTAGCAGAGTTAATGTTTGAAGTATTTATTAACATTAAATTCACACATAATACTGTTTGAAAAAAAAATCAGAGATTCTTGTTGACCACCAGTGAGTTTTCTGAAACACTTAATGAAGAAATTAGAGGTGTCACAGGTTTATCTTTCAGAGATATTTGTATGGATTGGGCATTCCCATAATTCTTTGTGCCCTACTTTAGATTGAAGCTTCAATCTGTGCCCTTGAGTCTCCGAGAGAGCTTTCTGTTGAGGAAGCTTCCAGTAGAGAGGAGCATCTCTATTGTAAATGGTGGCTGAACCCAACTGTTGATTCAGCCTATACCTGGTATCAGTTTTTTCACCTAAAATATCTTCATATTCTTACCTTTCTTCGCCTCTCCATTATCCACTTAATAGATCTTCTACAGCATTTGTTTCCATTGTTAAATTTACAGTGTAAAGTCGCCCCTGTGAAGCTGCTGAGTATCACTATGCTTATTATAATAATTGCTTTTATATTTACTAATATTTTTGTACATGTCAGTATCCATGTGATGGTACATGTTTAAACACACATGGCATTGCCCACATTTGTAAGTCAGTTTACTACATCTACCAAATGAGTCTTAGCGATTGAACACAGATTGTCAGGCTTAGAAGCAAGCTTGGACTACAGTAGAGCCATCTCACCTGCCCTTTAGTTAGTTGAATTTCCTTTGGTAGTGCTTGGGAATTGACACCAGGGCCTCACATGCTGAATCACTGACCTGCCACTGAGTTGTATCTCTAGCCAATGCCTTTCTCAAAAGTACATTTTATATCTTGCTTATGGTTTTTTAATCAACATACAGCTTAATTTTTCTTATAATTCTTTACATACAGAATGAGGCCTGTAATGTAGTACTTGATGTCTTAGCTAGAGCAGTAGGAATACTGACAGAATCAAAAGCATATAAATTTGAAAGAAAAAGATTTTGCTGATTTTATGATAGTATATATAAGTGACTCTACAAATTCCACCAGGAAAGTCCTATGCCTCATAAATATATCCAGAAACGTACTTTGATGCAAAATTAACTCACAAAGATCAGTGTCTCTCTTATAAGTAGCAAACGGTCTAACAACAAATTAGCAAAACAACACTTTTGACAACAACCTCAAAAAATATCAAATATGTTGGGGTAACTCTAATGAAACAAGTAAAATACTTGTATGATACAATCTTCAAGCACTTGGAGAAAGAAGCTGAAGAAGATATCAGAAGATAAAAGGACGTCTCATGCTTATGGATCAGCAAAAATAATATAGTAAAAATGGCCATCCTAACAAAAATAATCTAAAGATTCAAGGCAGTCTCTATAAAAAATTCCAACACAAATTTTCTTCACAAATCTTGGCAGTACCATTTCAGATTCCTGCTTAAATTCACAGAAAATCTAGGATAGCAAAAACAACACTGAACAATAAAAATGTCTGGAGGTATCCCCAGCCCCATTTCAAGTTATACCCTAAAGCTACAGTAATAAAAACAACACGGTATCTGTTCAAAAACAGACACTGGATCAATGGAAATGAAACTGAGACCCAGAAATAAGTCCAAAAACCTACAGACATCTGAGTCTTGAAAAAGAAACCAAAACTACATACTGGGAAAAAGACAGCATCTTCAACAAATCATGCTGATCTAATTGAATGGCTACATGTAGAAGAATCCAAAATGTCTTCATATCTATCATCTACATAAAACTCAACACCAAATGGATCAAAGATCTCAACCAAAACTAGGTACATTGAACTTCATAGAAAAGAAACTGATGACTAGCTGTGAAGTCATTGGCATAAAAGACTTCTAAATAGAACACAGATAGCACAGGCAAGGAGAATAAACAAATTCGTTGAATAAACAAATGGAACACTTTTTGCAATGACACTCTTCTGCCAGGTAACGGACACCATCATTCAAAGAATGAATTTATAAAATGGGAAAATATTTTTACTCACTGCACACCCAATAGAGGGCCAATAAGAACTAAAGAAATTAAATATCAACAAAAAAGATAACCTGATTAAACAATGGGCTATCTAAACAGAATTCACAATAGATTAAATTCAAATGGCTGAGAAACACTTAAGGAGGCGTTCAATGCAAACCAAAATACTTTGATATTTTAGTGCCCATCTGTCAGAATGGCTAAGATAAAAAAAAAAAAGTGACAGCGTATGTTGGCAGGATCTGGAATAAGAGGACCACTCACTCATTGCTGGAAAGAGTGCAAACTTATTCAGCCACTATAAAAATCAATGTGGAGGTTCTTCAGTCAGATTCCCAGAGATGCTTAAGAATATACCTGAAGGATGCTTTATACTACCACAAAGACTGTAGCTCAGCTACAATTCTTGTTCCTCTATCCATAATAGCCCAAACCTAGAAATAGTCTAGATGCCCCTCGGTGAAAAAATGGATAAGGAAAATATGGTACATTTAGACAACGGGGTATTAGTAGTTACAAAAAAATGATATCATGAAATTTGAATGCACACTGATGGAACTAGAAAAAAATCATCCTGAGGAAGGCAATCAAGATCAAGAAAGACAAATATGGTATGACGTATACTTGGATACTATGTGATAAGTCAATGGTAACCAAGCTACAATCACGGAACCACAGAATGTAGGTATGGTGCAAAATACTAGAGTAAACAGATGATAGCAGGACAGGAAAATAGAATATATATTTATAGATGGATGGGTGTTTTCTGGAATGGGAGCATTAAGCAGGAATGGGAAGGGGAAAAGGAATGCTGAGGGTGCTGTGCATGGAGATAAAGCTACAGGTAGAGAATATCAAGAATACAAGGCTCTCTGAGTCAACATGAGCCCCTCTCACAGAGGCTGAGGCAGCATGCACATAGCCTGCACTGTTCTGTATCAGGTCCTCTGTGCTTATGAGTTTCAGTTTAGTATTTTTGTTGAATTACTCTGTGTGCAAATGAGTGGGTCTCCGATTCTTGTGCCATCTCTCGGGCTTTTTTCCTTCCGTTGGTCTATCATATCTAATTTGATATTATAGTTTTTGTTTGAATACCTTATGATATTCTATTTCTTTTAGAATATGAATGACTGTACAAATGAATGCAAACCTAACAACCAAGGTGAAGGTTAACAATGGAACTGTCATTGAAAGTTGCTAGAAGATGCAAAATCAGTTTTCTCCAATTTGGTAACCCTGGGTATATCAAGCCCTGCAGGGCAATTCGTATGTTCAAGAGAACTTGACTAACAAATACTTGATTCCATAGGTTTTGTGTTTTGGTTTTTGGGGTGTGTGTGTGTGTGTGTGTGTGTGTGTGTGTGTGTGTGTATACGTTTATTTGTTTAGAGTTTGGTGGTCTTTATTTTATTGTGGTGGGGTCATGCTATATTTTGTTTTGTAGGTTTTGGACATTTTGTTGTTGTATTGTTTTTTGTGAAAATACACCATGACAAAGGCAAAACATGTAACTAGTGCTGGATTGCAGGTTTAGAGGTGCAGTAAGTACATCACCATTATTCCTGGAAGCATAACATAGTGCAGGCAGATACAGTACTGGAGAGCCCAGAGTTCTACCTCTTGATCAGAAGGCAGCCAAGAAGAGACTACCCGTCCTCAGGCAACCAAAAGGAGGGTCTCTTCCACACAGAGCAGAACCTGAGCAAAGCACCTCAAAGTTCACCCTCACAATGGCTCAGCTCCTCCAATAAGTCCACACCTCCTGATAGTGCTACTTCCCATGGCAAAGCATTAAAACTACCACAGAACTTAAACTAGGGTGTGTAAGGAGAGGATCTGAGTGAACTTGGGTGAGAGGTTTAATATCATGAAAATATATTCAAATTTGAAAATATATTTTAACACTAAAAATATAAGAAAGAAAGAAACAATGAACAAAAACATTTGGAAAAAACAATTAGACACATAAACTGATTTCCATATGTAATACAAATGAGCTGCAAAATGCATTTATTATCAGATAATTATATATATATATATATATATATATATATATATTTTTTTTTCTCTCTTATAAAACCAAGATTTTTATCTGACAACTTTTATTTTCCTTACATGCTTTAACACTGCAGCATGCACACACACACACACACACACACACATACACACACACAGACACACACGCATATATTAATCTCATTTATTTTTACATTACTTATTGGTTAGAGTTTTCCTGAATTACTAATAAAAACTGATGTAGCAAATAAACAAAATAATCAATTCAGTGTATTTCTTTATCAAAAAAAAAAAAAACCATAGAGGTTGCTGTGTTTGAAACATTGCAAGTAATGAATGTGTAGTGTGCTTTAATTTAAATATTTTCTTTAGGCCTTGAACATTGAAAAGTACTGAATAAAATATCAAAGTGTCAATAAAATAGGCAAATGTATACTAAACTTCTTGAAGCTGTCTTGATTTTTATTTTACCTGAAATGACTAATTTGTTTACTTATTCATTTTAAACGGCTTTTTCATCAGAATCTTAACATACATTTATAGACATGTTGTCTATAATGCGCAGTGGAACCCAAGTTACATTTAATGCTCCTATATAACTTTGTTGTCCTTTTGACAAGATATCTGACAGAGACAAGAAAAGGAGGGATTGTTTGTCCCCTTGTTGCAGACATTTCTACCCCTCCCCCTTCCTGCAGCGTTTCACTCCATTCTTTTGGTCTTGTAACGAGGCAGGGCATGATAGAATTAGGAGCAAAGGGCAGAGCTGCTGCATGTTACAGACAGGAAACTCAGAGACAGATTCCTAGGGGCAAGATAAAACTAATAGCTCTAGTGGTCTACATTCTCCAGTGAGTTTTCAGGAGCCCTCAAAATGCCATATTAAATGTGCACTAGGCCTTCTATCCATGAGAAACAAGACACATAACGTCTAAACATGGCAGTGATGCATTTGAAACTTTTATGGAAGCTATTCTAGTAGAAGCTTCAGTTTTCCCTTTTAATATCACCGCAAATGACATCAGTTGGCATGGTCAGAAGAGATGGGGGTGGGGGAAAGAGGAGGAGGATACTCTTTGTGAATTCCAGTAGAATTCAGCCAGGTTCTATCTCCTAGAAAAATTTGGCTGAGAAACATAATGTGGCCAGATAACTTCACAATAAAAAGGTACTTCTTTATTAAACACATAAAGATATGATAGTTTGGATACATTAGGTACATTGGCAGGGCAGTTTGTCTGCAGTTGGAAAGGTTCTGGAAACCTTTAGAAGAGGCACCTACTTAGAAGAACTGGGTCACTTCGGTATATCTTGTAGGATGTGCCTTGTCCAGGGCCCCACTCTACCTCTGCCTCCTGGCAATTATTTTGAAAAGCTTTCTGCTTTTCTGGTTTCCATCCTAAGACAGACTAAAAATCACAATGTAAATGACCTTTATGTGTTTCATACTAGTTTCTTCCAACCCAAGAGCTAAGGATGCATTTCTTCTCATTTGCATTCTATTTCTGTGACCAAAGTTAAGGGTAAAACTCTACATTTCAGCTTCCAGGTCCGTCTAGGACGGAAGATAGGTAAACACTGAAGGCAGGAACTAGGAGGCAGAAAATGTGAAGGAATATTTTATTAATGCTTGCATAAAGACTTACTATAAACCATTGTCCTTATATGGCCAGACCCATCTGCTAGGGATGATACTGTCCACAGGTCATTCCCCATCAATTAATAATTAATTAGTAATCAAGAAAATTTGCCAAAGACATGCTGAGAGGGCATTCTGATAGAGGAAGCTTTTCATTTGAGGTTCCCTCCTCCCAAGTGGACCAATTAGATTAATCATCAAATCAGATAGCATCAATGATTGATAGCAAATACTCTCCAAATCACTCTAATCATCCACATAATGCTCCCATGAATTTGATCAAATGATAATTTGTGACATTTTTGACTGTTTCTTTCTAAATATAAAGATATATAAAACCATTTTCATGCTAAAGCGTGTTTCCATAGCAGCCTAATTTAATGCTCCTAGCCATTAGTATTTTTATATTTGGCTCAAAAATAGATATTCATTCATATTCTCTCTCTCTCTCTCTCTCTCTCTCTCTCTCTCTCTCTCTCTCTCTCTCTCTCTGTTAAAAGGTGTGTTTTGCAAGAACAAAGCATAAGGTAGAAAGATTTTATTCAAAACTGGTTTTCCCAGGAGTATGATTTAGAAAAATTTGTGTCAGAGATGGGTGATAAGAGGGTGCTGTGTTGGGTGCCTTCACACAGGTGGAGACTCAGTTCCCACGGATCAGAAGAGATCCTCCTTGCATACCCATAAGAGGCTTCTTGTTTCTGGACAACTGCAGAAGGGTTTTTCTCCTTCCCCTTCTGTGAGTTTTCCCTTTTACTGAATAGATTCCCCAACTGTAGTTTTAGACTTCATATGCTAAGGACAAGCTAAATGTAAGAGCTCTTCCAATCCCATACTACATACAGTCAACAAAGAGACATTTTATTTCACTTGGTTACTGAGGAAAACAAGGCAAAGATGAAATTTAGTATGGAAATAAGTATGAGGTCCAGTCTCATTACTGGGTTTCAGAATTCGTGAATGTTTTTTAATTACTAGTGTATGAGAAGCTGCCCATAATTTTTGTACAATACATGATATTCTCGGTTGTGAACTATGGACCTATGTAACACACTTAAGGTGAGATAGCAATTATAGAAATTTGACATCTCAGGTAAAAGGAACATTTTGATCAGTTTCTTGTGAAAAGCATTCTAAAACTAAAGTGCATATTAAAGAAATACATTAATTCAGGCTTAGGTAGACTGTCATAATGCAGTAACAGTAACATTCTTATGAGGGTTGTCTAGAGGTACAAATCTAAGAGAAATAAAATCTCATAAACATATGTACTAAGATAACATTGTAATTGTGTGCATGTATGTTTGAGCGTGCATGTCTGTATGCCTGTGCATGTGCATGTGTGTGCATGCATGTGACTTAAACAATAGTCCTATAATGGCCATCTATTGGCTATTGCCTTAATGGGTAACTATACTGATGAGAACATATTTCACACAGACACACATCCTTACACATAAAAATAAAATTAAAAGCTTTATAAAGATAACACATCAGCATAGAGTTAAGAGAGAGTTCTAGCACAGCGATCTCATTTTTGTTATATATTGAATTCGCCTGAAAATTTTATCAAGTGTAAACTCCTGGTCTTCAACTTTGAACACTAATACATTTTTTGTTTGAGCATAAGAATGTTTTAATTTATATCCAATCATTAGTTGCCAGTGCAGAAGAAGGCCTTTCATTATAAAAAAAAAACATTTTTATTCCAAGAAGACCTGGCATAAACCCTGTCTATCCAAATGTGTAGGCTGTATAATTCCAGAAATATCCCTTAGTATAAATTATAAATTTTTGGTGATAGCTATATGGCAAGCTTCATTATTGGCAGCAGAAACACCCTCTGGGGATAAATATTGGAAATACACTGGTGATGAGGGGGTAGAGATGATGGGGGGAGGACATTATAATGGGAACGCTGACAATGGGCAGAGAACTGCTGACAGAAAAGACACTGATGGAGACAATGGGCATTGATGAAGAGATCAAACTAAAATGCAGATCCTCTGAACACCACGGTTCATGACACCTGCCACATTTTTTGTGCCATTCCTTTTAATAGAAGTTTCTAGGTTCCTTGTCTTTTATTTGTTATCTCTTATCTTATGACACATGAGGATCAAGTTTTCTTTTCCCTGATTTCCCCTGAAACACTTAGTAAAAAGTTTGACAAATCTCTACCTGGGTTATCCAGCTGTTCTTAGAAACAATCTTCGATCTCTCACCTGGAGCTGGTATATTTTTTATTGGACTTTTATTTCCTTTAATTCCAGGACACCCCACTTCCTAGATATCTTCTAATCTCACTGACTCTGTGTCTACCCTTATTTACTGAATAGCATATTTCCTTAGCTTTTTGATTTCCAGATAAACCATGTTTAGTCTTTATGTGTCATTCTGTTCATAATCTTCACTTCTCTTCCTAGGCCAATTGTTCAACTCTTCATTAACATGCCCTAAGTCTCAAGCCTTTCATGATCAATGCTTACTCAACATATGTACTTGGGTGTCTAATTGTTATTTAAACCACAGCATAAAATGTTAGCTACTGACTCTCTCTGCCACTAAATTCACCCTCATTTAAAGACGAATAATTCCATGGACTCAGTCAAATTTTTTTACAGCCAATTTCCACTGTGGTGTGTCTTCTGTTCATTCAGTCATTATTTTTTACGATGGCCCTACTAAGCAGTGTATACACTTCTGTAGGTTGAAGTGCAATAATTCATGAATTAGTCTAATGAAAATATACTCATGCTAAAATTTAAGCTACAGAGTATTTTTAATAGCAGAGTATGGGAAAGAATTTGACAAAAATATTGAAAAATGAGTGTTGTGTGTATAGTTTGAACTTTTTAAATGGGATACGATAAAAGTATCAACAAATTGTTTGTATCTGAGCAAGGTATAAATAGATACAAGAACTGATAGCTGTGACATCTCAGACTATGTCATCCAAAGCCATTAATATAGTAAGGACCGATATTTATATACTTGAAATTCAAGGCCTTATGAAGTTTGAATGAACGTTCAGAATACTTTATGAACTTATTACCATGTTTGATGTTCCACAGAAAATTATAAAATAAAATCTCTGAAAAATGTTCAGTCAGTGAAGTACTTGCTGAACAAGTCAAAACCAGAATTTGGATGCCCATCATTTATGAACAAGAAAGGCATGGTGATGTGTATTCTTATCCTTGTTCTGAGGAGGTAGAGACAGGAGGATCCTTGGAGCTCGTCTAACTGCAAAAGTCAACAAGCTTATGTTTATCACAAATGCTTTTGTGAAAACTTGAGGAAAGTAATAGTATAATACACACAGTACCAACTTTTGGCCTCTACATGTATGTATGTATGCAGTAGCACACATAGACACACAATTTGCATTTAATCTATATATATACAAGTAAGCTATCACTTTATTTTAAAAAACTATAACTTCAATATATATGTGTATCTGTCTCCATTCAACTATGAATATTGAAAAACTATTTCAATCCAAAAAATTATTAGAAAGAAAGAAAGAATGTTACACATAAATGATTAAAACAACTTGTAAAGTTAATTTTATGATTCCACCTTTACTTTCATAAAGATTATGATAAGGTAAAGGGAATCATGGTGCATGAGTAACCAAATCAAATCTGCTTTCTTCCCAGAACTCTCCATAGGCTTCTTGGGTCATCTGGAAAACAAATGACTCCTTGCAGTGAACTTCAAGACTCCATTTAATATGACTCTCATCTCTTCCCCATTCCCAGGTCCCAGTGTTTCCATACATCTAGTTACCCTGCCCTCCTTTCTCTTATAAGAAGTCTGGACATGCTTGGATTAGAAGACTTGTTATCTTGCATACTGTAGACTGATCCTAATGAAGTGAGTTAGAGGTGACTTCAAAGGATTAATTCATTGCTAAGTTCATAGCAGAATGAACTGTTGGAGCAGGTCCTGGAGATAGATCTCACTTGTAGAAAGTAGTTTAATGGGCTCAGTGATTGGAAAGTTATATTATCAGACCCAGCTGAGCAGAGCACTGAAAAGTTGAATCAAAATAAATACTGCCTCTAAGTTGTTCTTATTTATCACAGAAATGAAAACTTATTAACACAAATTTCTGAAGGTGAAGTTCTAAGATCACAGAAATGTTCCACCTTTCAATTGTTTATATATGTAAGTTATTTTCTAAACTTCTTTACTATATTTCTATTTCTAATAGTTTCCTCAGCAAAACTTACTGACAAATTTAAATACAACTATATACATTATCATTCTTATTTTTCCTGAAGGATAAGAAGCACACTGAACTCATGTCTTCACACTAATGCATCCATTGCGTTACCCACTGAGCCATTTCCCCAGGACAAGTTCCTTCTTGTACTTTTGCTCCAAAGAACATTCTTTAATGATTTACAGTATTTACTTTTAGCCTCCATTTATATTTTTGTCACTATCTGTTAATTTTAACTTTTAGGAATAGAGCATATTAGCTTATCTTTCCTCTGGCTCTTTATCTTTCATTTGTGCATTTGGGCAATTCTAAATGCACCCAACTTATGCTGTTGAGAGAGAGAGCTTTGCAAGGAAACCCTGTACATAAATATTTGTACTTACTGTGGTGTTAAGATATTAACATGTCTATTTCTCTAAACCTTTCTTCCTATTTCACTGGAATAGGGCAAAATGGGCAGTGCAGTGTATATATATATATATATATATATATATATATATATATATATATATTCTCCACAACATCTCACCTATCCCTCACCATCTGCATTCTTAAAATGCCAATTCTGCATTATTTGTACCCCAGGAGCTACTAGGGCTTAGTGCTTAATGGACTCAAAAATTGTTTGATAAATGCATCGATGAAAAACAATAGAGCTTTAAAGTTCTATAAAGCATTTTCAGAGTCATTATTCAATACCCAAAGACAATTGCAATAGCTGCAGTAACAGCAGGAGAGTTTCAAGGAAGTTATGCAGCCTTTAAAAAGTGCCTAATATGCAATGTGGAGAAACACAGAATAAATTTTAGTTTCTACATTTCAAATTTTTATCTTCAATTCATGTGTCCTATTCATTTAGTTTCTTAATGCACCTCTCAATACACTGTAAAAATATAAAATCTTACAGAAAGACCTAGCTAGTAGAGATTGAAATATTCAGTTCAAATCATTATGTATACTTTAATATACATGCATATGAGTGACAGTGTATACCTGAGAGATAGGCATGCCTACTGAATTTCATGTTCCCTATAATCGTGCCTATGGGGAATCAAAGGCAAGACAAAGCCCATAGCTAGAAATGTTGCCTTAGAGGGTCCTGCTGCATTAGGTAACTAGTGGAACTAAGTAGATTCATTGCATTTTCAAAGAAAATAGATTTCATTGTAGTCATCACAAGAGTTTAAAAAAATTTCATTTTCCTGACTAGTTTTCTAGAGAACTTAATTAGATACAAAGATGTAAAAGTGTTGCAACTATCCTGAAACACATGACCAGCAGGCATCACAGCACTTGTTGGCATATTTAGACACACTGTAGTTTGTTCCCTGAGAACATTCCTTTTTCCATTCTCTATGTTAGAATAAAAGTCTATCTCTGCTCTAGCAATCTATATATTGCTCAGTAGATTAAGACTTAAAGGTCATCCATTATGGTACTTTGGAAGAGAATGTTATCAACAAACTCAGATGACTGAACACTTGACCTCCAGTTTAATGATACTGTTTGGGTAGGCTTGGGAGGTGTGACTTGTTGGAGGAAGCATCACTGTGGTTAGGCATTGAAATTTCAGGGTATAGGCCATTCATTCCTAGTGCGTTCTCTCTCCTCCCTCCCTCTCCCTCTTCAGTTCCCTTTCCCTCTCCCCCTCCTTTTCCTTCCTTCTCTTCCTCCCCCTCCCACTTTTTTTCTCTCCCTCTCCCTCTCCCCCTCTGACATTCTTGTTTGCAGTTCAAGATGTATGCTCTCAGCTTCCTACTCCAGACACCATGTCTACTTCATCCCTGCAATGACAGACTTTCATCACTCTAAAAACTAAGACCAAATATACTGTTCCTAAGTTTCTTTGATCATGATGTTTTATCATTGCAATAGAAAAGTAATTAAAACATTGGGAATACTTGTGCTACCCACTTTGCCTAGTGTGGAAAATGTGTGCCTATGGGGTTTAATGGTCAGAATTATCTGGAAAATTTCATCCACATCAACCACTTCAGAATGTAGAAGATGTTCACCTAAGAGTGTGTTCACCTAAGGGTGTGAAATTGATCAGGGAGATGAATGTAACATTGTGCCAAGTTTGCATGTAGAGTGACAAATGAGGCTAAGCAAAACTGTCATTCTGTAGGATCGAACTTTACAGAACAGCTGTTAAAATACAGAAAAAAATAAATACAATAAATAATAAATAAATAAATAAATAAATAAATAAATAAATAAATACATAAATAAATACATAAAAAATAAAAGAAACCTGCTCATTCATAGCATTTTCTATTTAACATGGATACTTCTTCCATATGATTGCTTCTGTTTTCTCTCAAATGAGAACTAATTGTCAAACACACAGACACAAACACATGCACACACACATGAATACACAAACAAGTACACACACACAAGAACACACAAAAACATAGATGCTAAAATGAGACTCTTTTTACCTAAATTTATGCAAAACTAAAGTATGTCATCCAAAGTGAGCATACAACACTAGCGTTCTTATTTCCCTTCAGAAGAGATCTCTGTGTTCCTGATAGAGATGTTGAAATCCCAACTAGGACTGTACATATGTCTATTTGTTCTTGGTGTGTGTGTGTGTGTGTGTGTGTGTGTGTGTGTGTGTGTGTGTATCTTTGCCTATGAACTTCACTTTCAAATGTATTCTGCGCGATCTTCCCGCCAGCAGGAACTCACGCGGACACACAGGATTCTTCCGCAACACGTGTTTATTTCCCATGCATGAAAGAGAGAGAGAGAGCGAGTTGAACATGGCCCCGCCTTATATACCCCTTGGGGTGGACAATTCTGATTGGCTGCTTGCTCAATTCCCATGTTCCCCTGCCACTGCACAAGCGCGGTTTTGCAAGCGCTATGTTCCAATAGCGAATGCTGTCACGGGTTACGTGGCTTCCTACATTCAAACATGTATATTTCACTCTGTGGCCTTCTAGGCTGGCCAAAATCTCATGAAACTTACAGCAATCATCATGCTCCTACCTCTGAAATGGCAGTTGCATTATTTTATTGACGTAAGTTGCTTATTCATATAGCAATCGCATAAGAGCATTTTACATTGTTTTACCTTGATCTTAAGTTAGCATGTTGGAGTAATTTTCCGTCATTGGATTTACTGAAATGCTTTACAGATTCCTTCATCTCATTTCTTTCATTTTGTTCTTTGTGTCATTTTCTTGCTTTTTGTAGATAAAGGTGACTTGTTTTCCTACTTAATTTTAAATTGTAGAGATTAAATATTTATAAGAAGTTTTCAGAGTTAAAATTAAATTGAGATTTTTATAATAAAGAGATCGCTGTGATATTTCAGGCAAATTCGTGTATTTATAAATGTATTTTTTCTAAGCATTAAAATATCACATTATTACATGGAAATACATACTTTTGGTTTCACCTATGTTTTTTCCTTAATATTGCTTTTTTTTTTTATTTTGACACTTGTTTACTAAATCATGTAAGGTCTATGTTGGTACTCTGTCTGGACAATCTTAGAGTGTGAGGTCATTTAATGTTTAATACTTATGCACATTAGTGCATGCTTGTCATGTCAGCGCTCAGAATGCTGAGACAGAAGAAGCAGTAATTTGAACCTAACCTAGACTATACAGGTAGTGTCTGTCTTAAGTAGGGTAAGGCAGAACAACAAAATAAAATAGAAATTCAGTAATTATTGGGATTTCTTCTTATCTTACACAAAGCAACTAAACTAGAGCTTACAATTTTAATCCATGTAGAACAATAATGTGGAGCCTCAATGTCTACATTAGTTTTCATATTATTATTATTTCACTATTGCTGCTGCTGTTGTATTATATAAATCAAGTGAGCCAATTTTAGATCCAATATCATGTGGTTTTTGTGAGGTTTTTTATGTACCCCATTTGTATCTAATTTATATTCACATAACGTAGATTTTAGAAGATCCAGAGTTGAGAGGGGAGTGATGTTTGTGTTTAGAAATGCTACAGTAAGTAACATCATATTGTCATTTTTTATTGACCTAATTACTTGAAATTTTAAACTCAATTTTATTACTTTCATTTAACATTATTTTAAAAACATGGTAATTTTCCTATTCATCTGATTTCTTTGGTTATATGTTTTGCTTTAATTCATTTCTTACTCCCTTAATTAGAAGTATCTTAAAGTACATTTGGTTCAATTTCTTATCTATGAAATTTAGAGCAAATGGGGTTTCCTCTTCCATTTCCCACCCTAAAAGCAATTCAGTGAGATACCACTGCAGTCAATTTTTACTATTCATATTAATTAATTTCTAGAAAGCTAACATGGAGCCTGAATCAATTAATAATTGATCATTGCCTTTAAGGAGGTTACAGGGTTAGGCTAATGTGATGATTCATTCCTAGCATTGCATCAATCAAAATATAACATCATATTGTATGCATTTCTGTTCAAAATAATCATATCCAGTGTTGATTAATTAGTACTGAATCCACAGTCAATACCATTACAACTCATGCCTAAAAAGCTTGTCAACTCCACACATTTTCTCTAACATACTGCATGGAATTCTGTATTTAAGAGTACCAGAAATCTATTAGCAAAATGATTACATTCAAATTTAAGCAGTAAAAAAAATTACACAGAAAAATATTTCTTAAAACTGTGATTGAGAGTTGAAAGAAGGCGGCATGTGAGAATAACTAGGAAGGATGAAAACAAGTTTCTATGCATTTCTCATAACCATGGATGGCTCCAAGTGTCACCAGGATAGTTTTTTCTCTAAACTTGCTATTGCATGAGTGAATATTCAAATACAGACTTCATGAATAATGAGGGCTAATTTTATATTCCTGAAGACTTGACTTGGTGCTAGGAGTTTTCAGTAATGATGCATATGGCAACATGCCAGGCCTTTCACTGTTCTGTTTAGAAGGCCACCCTGCTGCAGGAGAAGGACATAGCACTAAGGCCAGTATCTGAGGTCCTGTTTGCAACATGAACCACAATATTGTCTTCTGAAATATCCAGACTACACTTTTGCCTTTCCCATGTTCCCAAGTCTAGCAGTTCATGACGTTCAGTCTATTGTCAAAAAATTATAGCAATGAAAGTTAATGAATAATTCATATCTCTTTAAAAAAAGAAAAGCAACAAATTAAATAGTCCAGGACCCACCACTTAAATTTGTAATCCCCGTTAGTCTCACAATAGTTCTATAACTGATTATATTTTTTTTTTATTCTGCCAAACAGAAATTTAAAGCTCAAAAATGTTATTCAACTTGCCTATGGCTTCACAGATCAGAAGAAAGGGAGTGGAGAGTAAGGCAGTTGTGTCCGAGTACAAAGTGCACGGCCTTCTTTGCCTCATTTTCTTTCTGAGACAGCGATTAAGGTCAGTCTCTTTGACTCAATGACAGAACTGTTTTTTGCTTGTGTAACTTCACAGCATTCTATTACTTCTTGGCATTGTAGTTTATTCTTTCATCTTTCAAATATTTAAAAAGAAGGAATTATTTTTCTTGAGAAACTCATCCATGAAATAATTTGCTATAGAGGCATTGTATCATGGGTATAACATAAGACAATCGGACAATTCTAAAATAATTAGCAACATCTATCTGTTGGATGAAATCTATCTCAATATTCTCTATTGCTTATTTAGCAACTATAAATATACATCGACACAATCAAAAGAATGCTAATGATATATTCAATATGTTCTTATAATCTTGAACTTCTAGTTTAAAAAACATATACAAATATATACTCATACACAAATATATCCTTTAAATTTTGTATTACTTAATTCTAGAAATATTGCAGTAATTTGGAATACCTACGTTCTTTGAATTCAGTTCATACATATAAAACCTTTTATTTTGGATTAAAAGAGCAAAATCAATTTTTGCATTTGAGAATTAATTGTCAATCATGTCACAAATTAATTGTTAATCATGTCATAAAACAATTCTTATTTATAATCACACTATAACTGTCAAAATACTTTACTTGTATTTTTTCTCAAATCCATGTTCAAATTTATTAATTATTCCCTTAGTACTACTCTGCAGTAAAGGATCAAGCTGAAATCACTTGTTGAATTCAATTTCTCTACTGTTTGCTCTAATAGAGTAGACATGCTGTGTTTGAATTTCAGTACATTTATGATTTTGAGGATTAAAACTTGTTAATTCACAAAGTGTTTCTTTAACTTCATGTAATAACTGGACTCCACAGGAATATCACAGAAGTGTTGGGAGAAAAGTTTATTTCATAATTAACCTTAGTATTTGTTTACTCAGATTGAAGAAGGCTTAGGAGCAGGTTAAACACTATTCTTGGTGTGTTTATTAGGGCCTGTTTCTTAGAAAGGGCACATATCCCAGTGTATTGGCTGGGGATATCTGCCCTCATTAAAAGCAGGCAACATTCAAATGGCTCCTGGGCAGGAACTAGAAGCAATAGGAAGGTGAATTTCTTCACTTTCAGTGCTTGAACAAATTCATCACCTTCTCTTTGATATTAGATTTACAAGTTATCTGCTATTTGAGATTGAATGTCTACACAAGGAATCTCTAAGGCTTTCAAGAATTTGACCTCATAATTAAGGTTATTCCTTGTTTGATGCTCTTGCTGTAAACTGGTCTGAGCTTCTCAAATGCAACATGCCAGGGTCTACAAAGCTGTGATACTCAGCTTCAGTGTTCTTGTGAACCAATCTGTCTGATTGCATTTCTATATATCTCTCATCTACATACGAATCTCTGAACTATTATTTCTATATAACTAACATCTATACACTAACAATCTATTCATCATCACCCTATATATTGATCTAGCCCTCCATCTATTGTCCAGCTTATTGTTTTGGCTTTCTTCTTTTAATAATAATAATTATAATAATAATAACATATTCTTTATTGCCATAGAATTATTTTAAGTATTATTTAATACCTATAGCTATTGTTATTTGAATTTTGTTTTGTTCAATTAATTATTAAAGTATCAGCTTTATCCATCATAAAGTTAATCTTTCATTTTTACACAGTAAAAAGTGACATACATTACCTATAATGTTTCTTCTTGACTTTCCAAATAAATAATTTTAAAACGGACATTTCATACAGAATAATATCTTCCTGCTTTGTTCAGTTGGTGGTAGTCCATCAATACCATTATTTATTTTTATGCTCAAATTGAAGATAATTTGAGCAATCGAATCTTTGCAGTGTGGCTCACTGGTTCTATTAAGTCGCATTTATATCTTTTCTACTTTCTTTTTTTTTTTCAGTTTTTTTATTGGATATTTTATTTACATTTCAGATGCCAATCCCTTTCCCCATTTCCCTTCCCCAGAAAACCCCTAACCCGTGCCCCCCTTTTCCATTTGGCTTTTATACAATTTTTTTAAATGTTAATCAAGGGCTTTGTAAGTATGGTAATGCTCAATCAGAAGTGTAACCTACTACCCAATCTAGCTATGTAAACTATCTTTGACTAGTGAACTTCTGCCTCCATGCCCCCTCTCTCTTTCTCTCTCTTTTTCTCTCTCATTACCGAGCTTCTTTTCTACTTTCTTCTCAGATAAGAAATTATTGACTTTCATGTGGCCAATGGATAAAGATCTATTTTAATTTGGCATTTTTCTGCTCTCATGGGGTAAATCATCAAAGGACTCTCCCTTATTTTAATAGAAAAATGATATTTAGAATTTGGACTTTAGCTTCAATAAAATTATTGATTTTGGTTATTGTTAATTACAAGTCTTCAAGAGAAAAAAACATTCCTTATATTGATAGTGAAAACTAGTCTCATATGTAAGTACTTATGTAAGTGCTTGCTGCATTTTCTTCATATTGGTTACCTCTTTTCTGATGGTAGTAGCACATACCATTTAAGACATTGATGTCTTTTCTATGTTTCTTCATCATCTTCATAGCTATTAATACCTATCTCTCACAAGCTGACTGGCAGAGATGTTAGACCCAAGTAGATTTAAATCTGATTGTACATTCAAATCCTAAAACCTTATTCTTCATTGGCATTTAAATAAAGGATATGAATAAGAAACACTGTCAAGTCCAAACACAAAGATATAAATAAATAAACCATTTGAGATACTGACAAAGCAGACCCCAGCAATCTCGTCTTAACTGCTCCACTGAAACCAATCTCACACCCGATTTTGGTTATGCGACACCAATTGGACTACATGCCAGACCAGCTTCTTTTTATTATTCCAAAGAATTTGTTAATGTGAACTCTGCCAATCCTCAATAGCACCAAAATGTCATTTCACTTAATTAACATTTGACAATCCAAAGAATAACCAGTTCCACTTTAGTAATCATGTATAGTTGTTTGCTTTAGATTCAGATGAACTACAGCCATCATTGTTTATTATCTTTTGCTGGTATCCGTTGAATTATAATTGAGTAATCTATATGTATCTGCTTGCAAGATAGGAATTTCTTCTTTCTACATCTGAGGAGCTATGCTTGAAAGCCTGAGGTGCAGAAGAGCAACTTGATACAGTTCTTTACCTTAGAAGCTTTTTAACAGAACAAGAGAAAGATTAGTGTTTCTTTCATTTGACATACTTGATCCCTTCCAGGGCTCATGTTGAAATTTAGATTTTTTTCGACTGGGAGAATGAGTAAGTAGGTACATTGTATGTGGCACAAACTTGAAGACTGGAGTTTAACTCCCCAACTACTTCCTAAATCTCAGAAAAGCATGAGGTCTAGCCTGTGGTTCCAGTCTTTGCAAGGCATAGGAAGGGGTTTCTAGGGGACACCTGACTGGCAAAGGCTAGGCAAACCAGAGCTCTGGGTTACCTGGAGACTCAGTTCTTAAAGAGGTGAGTGATCATGGAAGACACTCAACTTCTGGTCTCCACATTCACGTGGAGACTCCCCTATGCCCCCCCAAACCCTTGTGAATATTCATTCATACATACATACATACATTACATACATACATACATACATACATACATACATGAATACTGATTAAAAAATGTTTCTCTTTGAAACATTGTAGAGGGGGTAAAATCTTCAAAAGATGATGAGTATCTCAGTCCCCATTTGGGTCCTCCAACAACTGGAGCAGAGGCTCTCCCCTAAAGCTGTAGCCTGTCCTTTGTATCCATTCCCCAAGAGGGCTTCCTTGTTTGGCCTCAATGGCAAAGGATGTGTACCTAATCTGTAGAGACTTGATGGACCAAGGTAGGGGGACACCCTCTCAGAGGAGAATAGGGGTAATGTGGCGAGGGACTCTGTGAGGGGATACTTGGGTGCCAGCATTTGGGGTATACATAGATAGAGAGATAGATAGATAGATAGATAGATAGATAGATAGATAGATAGATAGATAGAT
>JANHMN010000001.1:97863978-97916467 GCA_030674055.1 Rhabdomys pumilio
GATAGATAGATAGATAGATAGATAGATAGATAGATAGATAGATAGATGATAGATGAGTAAATAGATAGATATATAGACAGATGATAGATAAATAGACAGACAGACAGACAGACAGATAATATATTAAAAATAGGAATGTCGTGGGATTGAATTAGTGGCTCTGACAGTAGTTTCAACAAATACACAACATAATTGAGATCATCTTCATTCCTCCTTCTTGCTTTCTGTAGTGTTTTGGATGAGCATAACCCTTGTGGGCTCATATAGTAATGCTTAGTCTCCAGTTAGGCAAATTGTTTGGGAAGGACAAGGTGGTATGCCCTTGTTTGAGGAGGTGTGTCACTGGAGCTTAGAGTTGTCAAAAGTCCATATTCCCAGTTAGCTCTTTATGCCTTTTTTGCCTTGTAGACCAAGACTTAAGGTCTCAGCTATTGCTTCAGTGCCATTTCTGCCAGCCTGCTGCCATGGTCTTGGATATGATAGTCATGGACAGAAACCTTGTGAAACTATGAACCCTTTATGAAGTGTTCTATAAGCAACCTTGGTCATTGCAGTGTTTTGTCACTGCAGTAGAATGTAACTAAGACATTTTCCAGTTTAGCCTAAGTAATGATATAACAGAAGACTCTCAGACAAAGATGCCCAAGCTTAGACATTTACCTTTAAGTACACTAAAATCAATAAATATATGTTCCTGTATACGTTACCAGTTTAATATAGTCTGTTATATCAAGATAAAAATTTATTACACACATGAGCACACACACATGCACAAACATGCATGTATACATGACAAGGAAGTGAGGGAGGGAATGAGCAAGAGAGGGAGAAGAAGAAACAAAGAGAAAAAGAGTTGAGACTAAGACAGAATAGGTGCATTGTGACAAAATTACCCCATAAGTGCCATTAAATTCCTGTGGGTGGATAGGTGCAGTAGAGAGGAAGAGGCATGTATTGGATAGTTGTCTAGGGAGTCAGCTTTTGGTGTAATAGCATATCAGTCTGAATTGGATATTTCTGCTAATCAGAGCATTTTACATTTATTTTGAAGATATTTTGAATTACTAAACTGACAATAAAATACATAGCTTAATATTTTGTAAGAAATCTCTGAATTGCCCATAAATAATTCATTTAGGTACAAGTTGGTTTCTAAACTATATATGCAAAATGCTATAAAATATAATATTTCCATTTACAAAGTAGTATGCCATTCAGCCAATAAAAATATGCATAGCTATGGATATTAATTATGCAAATACTATTAAATTACATTCAGTACAAAATAATAATGTCTGGGCATGGCACTCTGCCTGTTCTATGTGAAGCTGCTGAGAACATTATACAGGTTTACACCTGAAAATTCAAACAAAGCTTCTCAGATAAGAAGAGAATAATATATTTTTTTTCCCCAAGCTGAAGACCGAACCCACTTGTTAGGCAAGCGCTCTTCCACTGAGCTAAATCCCCAACCCCTGAAGAATATTCTAACAAGTCATAACCTGCACAGATATAAGAAGTTTGAGGTATTTTTGCAATCATTGTTGATGTCTACTTAAGGTCATGTTCTAGAAAGCAGGTTTATTAGTGAGGAAATGTTGAAGCAAAGTTAGACTCAGGTGACTACAGACCCATCTCTTTCCTCTCTCCTTTCACCTCTCTGAGTGCCTATATTGCCTCAGCTGTGGGGTGTTGTTTGGCATTGTTATGCTAATTGAACAAATTTTAAAGAACAGACAGAAGAAAAACCAAAAGCAAAGCACACCTAAATACTAATTCTACAAACTGCCTCCAGGGACTGATCACAATCTGTATGCAGGCAGGAACTCCAAGTAACATAAAGTAAGATTAAAAGCTCTAGAGTAGTACAATTTACAACTACTTGTAAGACAATGTAATTCCTGTATCCTCAGAACCTCAGAAAGAAAGGCAAGAGGTCCTAAGTTTGAAGTCAATTCCTTTCCCATGGTAAGATTCTGTGAAAGAAAAAGATGTATAAGAAGGAAGAAAGAGAGAAAGACTTTTTTTTGTCATTCAGTGGCTTGTGTTACTTTCAACAGGCTTTTGGGGGCCTATTTTTAAAGTATTTTTAATTTGAAATCAGAGACTTAAAAATCTAGGAAGAAATTGAATACAATACCATGTATTCATATACCAAAAGTCCATATAACAAAGTTTTCATCTGCTAGCCAGAGAGAATTATAGAATTCTAGACATATAAAGTTATGAGTTCTCAATATGTATAATTGAGAAATGAAATTCCTTTCATATTCTTATCCTTTAGCTCATTCTCATAGGACTTAATTGAGTTTAAAAACAGAGTTAACAAAATACTTTTCAAATTCCTTGAATTTATTTTAGGCTATGTGCTCACATATAGAGCCTCAAAAGAAGTAATGATACAGTCAAATATATGGTAAGAGCCAACCATCTATTATTTAGAGCATGTGATTTTTTTAAAGATTTTATTATTCTTCTGACAGAAAACAACTTATTATTTCCAGGAATTCATATGTTTATACTCTGATCTCCAGCACTCTATATTTTAAATCAATGAAATTAAAATCATTTTAGTAAGTTGGCTCTCTTTTGACTGATGATTGAAGTGGGGATTTCTAGCTTCTTTGGAGAATCAGTTGTGTCTCATGATGTTTTTTCTGGAAACTGTCTTGTAAGAGAATTTTGTTTTCTGAAGCAGACATTTGGAGCTGTCTTAGTGAGAACAGACGAATGGGCACCCGCCTGGACAAAGTGCATGTGAAGTCTGCTAGAGCAAACTTGAGAGAACACGTGATATTTGGAAACCAACAGACAGTGGATTAAGCTGTGGGGCATTGGTTTGCCTTGCCACTCTTTGCTGGTCTTACTTGACCTTTGTTAATGCTGTTCTTTGCTGGTGATGCTGTGATATTGGTTTGCCTTCCCTTCTTCACTGATCACCATTTCTCATGACTCTGTAGAAAGAAATGCACCAAAGAACTTCTCGCGATGTTCTGAGCTGGTTCTTGCCACTTCTGCAGACTCAGGCCGATTGGCAGAGCTTTACATCATTTCTTCTGGACAGAACCGCCATTGCTGATGCATTTGAACTGAATGGCTGCTATCCTGAAAACGAAGGTTGGAATTGCCCCAAACGACTATTTCTAAACAGATTCACATCCTCTTCTGCCCTATTAACCTTTCTTTTTGACTACCTTTGCTGGGTGGTGACCTAGAAGGGTGGTTAAAGCATCTATATACCCTTATTAAACTAGGTTTTGAAAAACATAAGCCTACAGATGGTCTTATAAGAAGGCTTTGGAACTCACAAAGGCACCAGGAAGTCTTTCTTTGAGGAAAGACTGTGTTCATACACAGTGTGAAAGATAAAGATACACCAGAAGAACAAACAGAATTACTCTGATCTTAGCCAGTTTTCTGTTGTTTATGCCACCCAGTCTGTGGTATTTTACTAATTCATCACTCTATTTGTATAAGATCTCTCCATACAAATAACACAATATATACAGAAAATTTCTATTTTTACAAAAGAGACATAATTTCATACTTAAATAATTTAAGATAACATAAAATTGACACAGTAACAATTTTGTAGTTTTTCTTCATAGTAATTGACCTTTCAGCTTATGTCTATTAATCTGAAATAATTTTGGAATCTCAAATTAGAAAATATTTTAAGTATAATATTAAACTTCTAATAAAAAGTAAAGGCACAAAAATAAATTTATATATAATTTAAAGGTTATGAATATATATCATTATGAGTATAAGACAAGATTTTGCAGTTGTTACAGGTTTTTTAAATATATGGTTTATCTAGTAAAATTCACAAATGAGCAAAGCCTAAGAGATCTTGGTGCTCATAACTCATAATGCATACAACTCTGTCAACAGTCTAGAATATGCATGAGGTAAGTCTGTGAAATATGTAATGTGAGCAATAAAATATGCAAAATCAAGAGCTAAAGTATATAGCTTAGTCAGTAAAACTTGGCAAGCATAATGATTAAACAATTTACTGAAAAAGCAAAATATGCAAAAAGGAGCAAGCAAGCTTATTTATTAAGCTGTAGAATTGGATCACCAATAGATAGTTCCAGAAGGTTTGATTTGAAAAGTAAGCTGTTCAAATGATCTATGCTGCTTCATCAGCAGATTATATACCTCGATCATTGAGCTCTATGAAAAATTAATTGGCTAACTACAGGATTTTATGATTGCAACCAAGGAAATTCACTGAGATACTTAAGAGTTTATGTGCATGATTTCAAAAATCTTAAATGGCATCTTAGAGAATTTAGCTGTGAACGTTTACTATGTCCTATCAACATCCTTACATTTCCTATTTGATAAATGTAGCCTGACAGATTAAGTACATTGCAAAATTCAAACCTTGAATAAATAATAATAATATACTTTGATTATATCATATAAAATTACTGCGTTTTAATTGATAGCATGTTATTACTTCATTCACATAAAATTAGATAGAAAATATGAAACAATTATCACCAGACAATGATAGTGAAGGCTGTAGGAATAATGTGTTGGAGAAAAGATATTCATTCAGTGGACACAAGACAGGACAGACTCTCACAGTAGGGACTGTATGTAACTACAGACCAATAGTGAGAAGGGAAAACACACTGGTGTTCCTGAGATGAATACAGAGTTTACAAATCACTCAGCTGGAGACAGAAAGCTGGCTGTGTTAAAAGCTGACCCTAAATCTTGTGCAGAATCTCACAAGAATTATTATTGTCTTTTTTCTAGAAATCTGAAGAATTTGGGAAGATTAAAAAAAAAAAAAGGAAGCCATACAGAAATTTAAAATTTCAATTTTAGAAGGAAGGACAGTATTCTTTATTAACATTATTCTCTACTCTCACTTATTTAATTGATGATTTTGACAAAGTGATGGCTTGAATATTTTTGGCCCATGGGCACTGACACTAATAGTAGGTGTAGCCTTATAAAAATATGTGTGACTTTGTTGGAGGAAGTGTGTCACTATGTAGATGAGCTTTTAGGTCTCCTAGGTGTAAGCTCTGCCTAGTGTAGAAAAGACCTCCTCTCTTCTGGCTGCCTGTTCAAGACAGTCCCATCCTGGATGCCTTCATATCAAGAAGTGGAACTCTCAGTTCCTTGTAGAACTCTCAGCTCCTTCTCCAGCACAGAGTCTGCCTGCACACTGCCATGTTTCCCACTGTGATGATAATGGGCTGAACCTCTGAACCTGTCAGCCACAATTAAATGTTGTCCTTTGTAAGAGTTGCCTTGGTCATGGCAACTCTGCACAGCAATAGAAAGCCAAACTAAAACAGACCCCATATGAGATTCTATACAGAAAGTAGTGGTTTTGAAAAATCCAGAAGCACCGAAAGGCTTCTTAACACTTAAGAACAACAACAATAAACTTCCAAATTAAATAGGTAAAGGGTCTTGAGGTATATCTGGCATGAGGCACACATGAGTGCCATCTGGGTTCGGAACATACAAAGTGCACACATGGCAGTGTTTGCACCACCAGGCTGCACAATGTCAATTCGCACAACTCGGGACACTGTGATCCAAATACAAGACGAGAAGTAATAAAGTGTATAGTGTATGTTCTTACAAAAACATCATAAATTAACAAAGGGAAACAAATATCTTAAGCATTTTCCTAGCATGATTTTGTCTCCCATAAAAACTGAATTAGTGTATCTTTGGATTGTATTATATTAAAACATTTAATTTCTAAAGATACAACTTGGATTGAAGATGTATTTCCTAAGAACTCATTAGAAGAATTTTGGTTTGTGTTAAAGACAGTCTTTCCAACAATTTCTTTTCATTTTTAAAATTTATTTACTTTTCTTTCATACATTACATCCTAACTGCAGTTTCTCCTCCCTCTACTCTTCCCAGACCTCCTATCTTCTCCTCTCCCCTAGATTCACTCCTTCTTTTCTCTTTTTTAACAATTTGTTTGTTTGTTTATTGTGATCCCAGGTAAGAATTCTGTTTCCTTTAAAATATCAATCTATGATGTGTTATTCCCACTGGTGTATAGACATTTATATTTCTTATACATTATTGTTTTATTTATATCTTTGCTTAAATTATTTTTTAGATGACCATTAACTATAGGCTGCCAGAGATATCAACTAATTCATAAAGAAATAAGATTGCCACAAACATGAAGTTGAAAAAAAGTAGGTGCAAAGGATTATTTTAGAAAACACAGCACTGAAAAACTAAGAGTGGATCTAACTAAGAGTACATCGATGGCAGGCTTATATTTAAGTGTGATTTCCAGAGTTGAGAGATTACCTTTCACTGGCAAGTAGGCAGCTCAGTCTGGCTTTATTGGAAGGTTCAGATCAACTATTTATTATTTTTCAAACTTAACTATTAATAGTGTGAGGTGTGTGTGTGTGTGTGTGTGTGTGTGTGTGTGTGTGTGTGTGTGATGTATGTAGAGGAGCATGCATGCCCCACACGAATGCAGACATCTTTGTGGAGGCATTTCCTCCTTTAGGTGTTTTCTATGGATCCAGCTTGAGTCACTGGGATTTACCTCTGTACCCACCACACCATCTTGAGTGCCTCATGTTTTTTGATTTGAAAATAATTATTTGTGTGAACTTCAGTCGTCACATCTGTTTGCCTACTTAAATTATCCTTGATGTCTCATTCTTTCTACATGTTAGACAGAAGTGGCTGAGCTGAAAACTTAGCTCTTTGTGGGGTTTTAGAGCAAATTTACATGTTTTCACAGTTATTTTGGATTATTACCATGTCTCAAAGTTCACTGGTCATGATGTTCTACAGAATTCTCACAGAATATTTAAAAGGCTGGGAATGTAGCTCAGTCTGTAGAGTGCTTAGTGTGCATACACACAGCCTGACGTTTGGTCCTCAACTCGGAACCATCTAGTTACTATAGAATATGCCTATAATCATAGCATCAGGGAGGTGGAGGGGGGAAGATTAGAAGTGAATTGGTTTTGGCTACATAGGGAGTTAAAGACCAGCCTGGATGACATGTCCTTCTACCTCAGAAACAAACAAACCAACAAAAAGAAAAAAGAAAAAGAGAAAAACACAAAAAGCTAAAAAAAAAAAAGCCAACAAAAATAAAAAACCCTTTGAAGTAAAAATAAGCATGTTTTTAAAAACAAAATTAACTTACTTGTATCTATTCTTTCCATTCTCACAGATTTTTATAGCTTTGTTAACATTTATCATTTTCATGTGTGTGAAATTTATCATGTGTGTGAGTAGCATGGATGAGCACATTACACTTATCATGCTGACAAAACCATATACGTTTTTAATATTAAATAATAAAAATATTAAATATTTTTAAAAGTCCTAAATATTTCTATCATTTTGTATCTTATATTTATGTGAAATGGTCTCCTTAATGTTTATGATTATAAAATCAATACTGAAGTACATTAAGATAATCTGTGTGAGATCCCCAAACCCCAAACCCTGTCCACTGGGTCCCCTGGGAAACCCAGCAGCCTTGAGGTCTTCCCTGTTTTCACTGAGCTCTAGATTCTGGGCTACACCTCTAACCACAATCTCAGAGACCTATAGCCCTCAGAGACCACCAGTTGACATTCTTACCCCAATTCCAAGACTACCAGCCTTTCTGGGCAAACTCAGCAGCAGCACGCTCTGTCCTACCCCTTCTGCACTTGATTTCCTAAGACAAAACTCTACCTGCATTCCTAAAACCTGAGAACAAACAAGTGAGATTCCCAAGGACCAAGCCCTGCCTACCAGGTCCCTCAACAAGCCAGCAGCCTTGAGATCTGCTCTGTCCTCTTTGTACTCCATTTTCTGGTCCACAATACTATCAATCCTAGAGACCTGCAACAATCGGGGACCACCAGGTCTGCCTGAATCCCTTGAGAACTGATGCCACCCAGAATAACAAGGAACCTAAAAGGACTACCAGCTCTACCTACGGCACCAGAGGCCTGCTCAAATCAGGAACTACTAGGCCTGCCAACAGTAGAGACAACCACATGGCTAAAGGCCAGAGTAAGAACAAGATCCACAAAATCTAGGGCAATATGGTACCACTGAAACCCAGCTATCCTACTGCAGCAAGTCCTATAAATCCCAACACACTTGAATCATAAGAAAATGACCTTAAATCTAATCTTATAAAGAAAATAGAGGCCTTTAAAGAGGAAATGAATAAATCCCTTAAAGAAATACAATATGAGGATGTGCTCCTTGCATCTTGGAGCATCTTCTGGGAATATGCCCAAGAGTGGTATTGCTGGGACCTCATGTAATGCTATGTCCAATTATCTGAGAAACTGCCAGACTGATTTCCAGAGTAGCTGTATCAGATTGCAATCCCACCAAAATGGAGGAGTGTTCCTCTTTCTCCACATCCTTACCAGTATCTAATCACCTGAGTTTTTGATCTTAGCAATTCTGACTGGTGGGGGGCACATCCTCATAGAAGCAGGAGGAGGGGGAATGGGATAGGGGGTTCATGGGTGGAGGAAAATGGCATAAGGGGATAATATCTGAAATGTAAATGAAATATACAATTTAAAAAAAGTAAAAAAAAAATTTTAGCAAGTCTGGAAAGATGGCTCAGCGGTTAAGAACACTGACTGCTCCTCTTTCAAGGTCCTGAATTCAATTCTCAGTAACCATATGGTGGCTCACAACTATCCATAATGGGATCTGATCCTCTCTTCTGGTGTGTTTGAAGACAGCAACATTGTACTCATATAAATAAAAGAAAGACAGGGAGAGAGAGAGGGAGGGAGCAAGGCAGGAAGAGATGGAGGGATGGAGGGAAGGAGGGAGGGAGAGAGAGACAGAGAGAGAGACAGAGAGAGAGACAGAGAGAGACAGAGAGAGACAGAGAGACAGACAGAGAGAGAGAGAGAGAGAGAGAGAGAGAGAGAGAGAGAGAGAGACAGAGAGAGAGAGAGAGAGACTGATTCCAGCATCCAGGATGCTAACCCTTCAATCCCTCTGGAATGACAGAAGTAAACACCCTGGTTTCTAAGACTTACTAAGTGTCTCGTGGAAATAGAATGTATATTATCGTTTGATTTAGATCACTTCTCCAGTAAGAGAAGTGTTCCATGGAAGTCAATGAAATGTGTCCATTCCAGAGCCCTCTTCTGAGAGGCACAGGAGGAAGACCACAACAAAGTCATAGTGTGTGAAGACAGAACACTGCCTCATGAACACAGCAGCAAGGTGATGATTGTGCTGCTGGGCCATACCAGAGGATACCTCCAGACCCAAGCTACAAACTCTCAACACCAGATCTGAAAAGACTACCAGCAAGTCTCTAGTACAGAACGTGTTCTGAAAAAAATTGTTGAGTTTACATGATATTCTTGGGGAAAAGTTTCATTAATCCCACTAGTTTACAAAGCAGTTTCCCTAACTTTTTGTCAATTTGCTGTGCATGCAGATGTCAAGCACACTGCACTGGCCTACCAATAAGAATCTGATTAACTGTTTAAATTAAAATTTTGTGATATCATCAATCAAAAAAAAAAAAAAGAAAGAAATACAATAAAATACCATCAAATGGGTAGAGAGCCTAAAGTGTAATGAATGAGTAAAAAGGAATACAGGAAAATAGAATTAAACAGGTGAAGAAAATAAATAAAGTTGCTCAAGAACTTTAAGTAGACACAGAAGCAATAAGGAAAACAAAAAGTGGCATGGCATCACTGAGCACCCGGGATATATATGCTACTTGAAGTTGGTTTCCTGAGTCATGGCTGCCTGAGGCTGGAGCTGTGGATTTTGGTGAAGAAAGCAGAAAGCTGGAGGGAAACCCCACATGGAGCGGTGGTGGGGGAGGATGGAGATGGGAGAGGAGGGAAAAGGGAAGCCATGTAGAAATCAGACTACCCTGGAGGTATGTAGTTAAGAAACAGAGCTATTCTAATAGCTAATAAAATATAACCAAAATTAATCAAAGGTATGCAGAAAGACACTTCATATTCATCAAAGGAAAATTCCATCAAGACGATATCTCAGTTCTGAACATCTATGTCCCAAATGGAAGGGCACTCACATTCATAAAAGAAATATTACTAGGCTTATATCACACATAGAACCCAACATAATAAAGAGTGGGAGACATCAACACCCCACTCTCACCAATGAACAGGTAATTGAAACAAGTAAATAAGAAAACTAACCGAATTTATGAACAAAGTAGGCTTGACAGATACCTATAGAACGTACCATCCAAACACAAAATATACCTTCTTCTCAGCACCTCATGGCACCAGTTCCACAATTGATCACATACTTGGTCACAAAGCAAGCTTTAATAGATACAAGAAGATTGAAATAACTCTTTGTGTCCTATCTGACCACCATGGATTAAAGCTGAACTTCAGCAACAAGAGAAACAACAGAAAACCTACAAACTCATAGGAACTCAACAACTTTGCACTCAATGATCACTGTGTCAGGGAAGAAAGAAGTTAAAGGCTTTCTAGAATTGAAAGAAAATAAAGTCACAGCATACTCAAATTTTGGCACACAATGAAAGCAGTGATAAGGTCAAAGTTAATAGTACTAACTGCCTTCATAAAGAAACTAGAGACTTTTTATACTAGCCAATTAAAACTATATCTGAAAACTGTAGGGAAAAAAGAAGACAGCAAAAATAAGAAGGAAGAGGAAGCCAATAATCAAACTCAAGGCTGAAATCAAATCAATTAGAAACAAACAGAACAATTCAAATAATCTAAGAAACCTAGAGCTGGTTCTTTGAGAAAATCAACAAGATAGACAAAATGTTACCCAGATTAACTAAAAGTCAGAGAGCCAATATCCAAATATTTTTAAAGAAAAAAAAATCAGGATTGAAAAGAAATACATTAACAACAGACACTAAGAGAATTTAAAGAATCATTAAGTCTTATTTCAAAAGCCTATGAAATACAAGTGAAAGGTCTGTATGACAAGAGCTTCAAGTCCCTGAGGAAAGAAAATGAAGAGAATATCAGAGATAGAAAGATCTCCGATGTTCATGCATCCATAGGATTAATGTAGTGAAAATGTGCATTTTACCAAAAGCAATGTACAGATTCAATGCAATTCACATCAAAAATCCAACACCATTGTTTACATACCTTGATAGAGCAATTCCTAACTTCATATAAAAAACAACATAAAAACATAAAAAACATATTACCATCCCTGGCTTCATGGTGTACTAGAAAGCAATAGTAAACAAACAAAAAAATTGCAAGGTATTGGTATAGAAACAAACAGGTTGGTAAAGGGAATCGAACTTAAGACCCAGAAATAAACACACACACGCACCCATAAGCACTTGATTTTTTTCCAAAGAATCAAAATGCATACAGTGAAAAAGGAAGAGCATCTTAAATAAATGTCACTGCTCTAACTGGATGTATGTAAGTAGAAGAAGGCAAATAGATCCATATTTATCACCCTGCAGAAACCTTCAGTCCAAGTGGATTGATATCTCAATAAAACTGGATACACTAAATTTAATAGAAGAGAAAGTAGGGGATAGCCTTAAAAGCATTAGTACAGAAGTCAGCTTCCAAAACAAGACAAAACAAAACAAAACAAAACAACCTCAAAAAACAAACAAACAAACAAACAAACAAAAAACCACCCATAGCTCAGGCACGAAGATCTACAATTAATAAATAGCACCTCAAAGACTTCTGTAAGGTGAAGAACACTGCCAACAGGACAAATTGGCAGCATACAGAATGGGAAATCATCTCCAGGAAGCTTACATCTAACAGAGGGCTGATATCCAGAATATAAAAAGAACTAAGAAGTTAGACACCAACAAGCCAAATAACACAAAACATGGGGAACAGAGCAAACAGATTTCTCAAAAGAGGAATCTCTAATTAACGGCCAAGAAACACTTAAAGAATAATGGCAAACATAAGTATATGATAATATGCAGGAAAGGAAATGAAAAGCTGGAATCTTTATTTGTTAAAAATAATTAAAAATTATTAATAGAAAATAACTCTAGAAAGATTGAGCATTACCATACTTATAAAGCCTTTGATTAACATTTTTAAAAAATTGTATAAAAGCAAAATGGAAAAGGGGGCACGGGATAGGGGTTTTCTAGGGAGGGAAAATGGGGAAAGGGGATGGCATCTGAAATGTAAATAAAATATCCAATAAAAAAAAAAGAAAAAAACAAAATAACTCTAAAAGGACCAGGTGTGGGATTTTATGAAAGATCACATTAAACCTGCTATTAATAAATATGCACGGAATAAAAATTTAGAACGCAGTCTAAAAATCAAATAAATCTAAAAACTGCCAAATTTCAAATGAAAAAAAAAAAATATCACTAGGCTCAGTAAAGGTCTGAAAATGGCAGAAAAAAAGTTCAGTCAGAGAGAAAATCTGGTTAATTGTTTGTTAACCACTTGCTGTGTTTGTGCTGTTTATGGCAAGGGCAACTTGGAATGATGTTCAAGAGGGAAGTTCCAGCTATTTTAGATCAGATTTGAAGGCTTATTCCACATGGGACAGAGTGGAAATAAAGGTTGAAAAATATGCTCACAGAAAGTATCTGTGATACTTTGGAAATGAAATTGATATCATGTAATCAATATGAAATAGGACATTGATTGAATCTGACAGCAGCAATAAAGCTATCCAGTTTATCACACATAGGGTAAAAGAGATTTGATAGCCAGGCAACATGGAACAGTTCTATAATCCCAACGGAAGAAAATCTGAAGATGGGAGATTTTGAGTATCCATCTTGGGCTATTAGCTATTAGTGGAACTTTTCCTGAAGCAACAATACCAACAAGACTCACACGCAAAAATGAATACACACACACACACACACACACACAGATTGGGCAGTGAGAAAAAATTCCAGGAAGAGTTATTTCCTAGCTTGATTAATAGATAATGTGTATACAGAAATTCATTTGTCTTCTCCAAAATATCTCAAAAACATACCATATATCAGGAAATGTTTTAGGTGTGAGAGATTGTATGGAAAAACACATCGTCAGAAATGTCAGATTTCATGCAGTTTCTTCAGGATGAAAATAACATCAGACAACAACAACAATCATCTTGAAATATGAGCATTTTACCATGTAATCTGAAAGTCAGGTAAACCATCAGACTGAAAAAATAGTAATCTTCTATTGTTTTTAAAATAAAACAAAACAAAGCTACAAAAGGGAGCACAAATGCCCAAATTACAATTTGGAAGTAAGTCATGAACATTTACCTCCTTGGGCACTTTCATCTGTTGGATATAGACCAGAAAACACAGCAGGGACACTTAGAAATACTCGAGTCATCCTTGTAGCTACCAACAAAATTCTTATAATAGAAATCAAAGAACAATGAGGTGAATGTAGAGATATTCCTTCTGTATTCTTGAAATGGAGGATGTAAAGTGTCAGCATGGCAGTTTAGCCTAATCTGTGTACAGGTCATTCTAGGAAAGAGTCTACAGACAGAGGCATAGATTCTTGGTTTTTGTAAACTAGAATGACCACAAGTTTATTCAATAGCTACCCTTCCAATGAACAATTAGATTTTGTTGACAGGCCTCATGACTAGAAAGACACTGAGTTGAAACTAGGAATAAGAGACATTTGGTGAGAAATAAAAACTATTAGACACACACACACACACACACACACACACACACACACACACACTTACTTTATATATGACTAAGAGAAAAAGGTAGGGAATATTGTTTAGTGCTTGGGTGTTGCTTATCGTGCCTGAGGCTTGAGATTCAATCACATCACTGAAAATAGAGACATCCTGAAAGTAATTAATTACTTTAAGATAATTTTCATTTTGGCTTTAAGTAGATATGCCAAAGGCAATACTGTTTTCCCAACTAATGATAAGCTACTTTTCTGTTGTTCTGATATAATCCATGACCAAGGTAATTTATGGAAGGAAGGGTATATTTGTGCTTACGGCTCCAGAGGGCTACAATTCTGTCTTGGCAGGGTGGCTTGGTGGCAAGTGGTAGGCATCTTAGCAGACACAGGAAGCTGAGAGATCACAACTTTAACTACCAGCAGAAGTACAGTGAGCTGGAAATGAGTCAAGGTTACCAACTCTCAAAGCCTGACCCAGTAATATATTTCCTCCTCCAAAAAAGCTGAACCATGATGTAACTTTCAACAAACCTTGTTAGTAACTAGGGAGGGGCCAAGTGCTCTAATACCCAAGTGTTTGAGGGAGTAATTCTCACTAAAACCTTCTCAGTTACATTTCCATTGCTGCCAAGAGATACTATGACCAGCTAACTTATATTAAAAATAAGTGTTTCCTGTGTTGTTCACAGTTCCTGAAGTTAGTAGAGAAAGTGACCATCGAGACAGGGAACAGGAAAGCAGGCAGGCATGACGCTCAAGCAGTAGCAGAGAGCTTATATTTTGAGATAGCTATCAACAGGACCAAAGAGGCAGACTCTGGAAAATGAAGTGGGAGGTAGCAACACCCTGCCTCCAATAAGATACGGTCATACCTCCGAATCCTTCCTAAAGAGTAATAACCACCTGTGGAACAAACATTCAAATATATGAATCTATGGTGATGTTTTCATTTAAACAGGCACACTACCACACTCAATTCTCCCATTTAATACTTTGATTAAAACTATTTGGTCAGAAGACACTTAATGAAATATATTATCAAAATGCAGGAAGTTCTGCAGGATAGGAGGTCTGAGCATCATTGTGCATCTCCATTTTCATCCTATGAGTGCTATAGGCAGAAGATGAGAAGGTTTAAGATGTGAGTCTGTGACAGACACGTGGAAAGAAACAATTTCATACTGGAGTTTAGTTCTTTGATTTTATTCACAGCCAACTTTCTCCTAGAATTTTATGTTTTCAGAAATGAGAAAAACAGAATTTATCACAGAAGAAAACCACTGATTTTAAAATATCATTAATGATATTAGTTATCGATGTTATCAAAGAATAAATCCAAAACAATTGGCCAATTTAGTTTATAAAATAAGAGACCTAAATTTTCCGTGGAATTATCTTCTCTTAGTAAAGTATTAATGCTTAAGAACAACCCCATTACACACCCCTCGCTCATTTGTGTAATCCTTCAGAGACAGGATCCATCTTATTACTTTTAACATTTTTAAGAAAAAAAAGGCTGGAACATTCGTAGTCAAGGGCACTAATCACGCCTACAGAGGACTCCAATGTTGAGTTTTTGCTATAGCTGTCTCTAACTCCATCTCCTCAGAATTCTATGCTTTCTTCTGGCCTCCATGAGCATCTGCATGCATGAGGTTCACACTGACACACACAAACAAATGTTAACCATACTTACATTCATATTTACACACATACATATACATGATTAACTTATATTTAAGTCAAAATAGATGCGATTCTTTTATATATTTGGACATACCACTAAGATCTTTTTTTTTTTTAGCAGAAATGGCTCATAAATGAGGGGTGATCCTGTTACTTATAAAGCACAAGTGAAAGGAAAATATAATTTATATTGTAAATTTTGTGTTAGACTTCTTTTGAGGCAGTATTATTGATTTTTATGGTATCAGTACACATCCTTAGGCATTTTAAAAATAAAGAATACAAAGAAACTTCAGAGTAGAGAGCACCACAGAGGTGGCAGAGAGCCTGTCGATGTCTGAACACTGTAAAAAACAAACAAACAAAAAAAAACTGAGGAAATAATTTGACTTGAATTAGGTCAACAAAATAGGCCATGCCATAATTCCTTGGAAGAACAGTCTTTTACAATGAGGATGTCAAAGGAAAGAGGTAGCTCATACATGTAATTTCTGGACTGAGTGATCTGCAGTTGTAGATCTCCACAATTTTGAAGCCAGCCTGATCTTGTGAACTTTGTGTGAGGGCCTCTTCACATGGCAATCCTAACCTTGACGGGACCTTATGTAAACACTGCTTATGTTGGCTGGTCCTTTGTTATGACTTACATACCACATGTAATTATTCATGAGATGCTGATCTTAGAAGCTAAAATGGCTTCAATGTGGTCACTACGTATTTGTGGGAATAGAAATCAAAATCAGTGCTATAAAATTTAGAAAAATGGTGTTTATCATTTGGAGTTTAGGCAAGTCTTTATAAGGTCCCCAGGTGCTACATGGGAATTCAATCATTCTTAATCAATTAATAAAAATCACTTACAAATGGACTCAAACAGAAGCTTGAGGAAAATTTTACTGGAACTTGAAAGAAATAAATCCCCATGTCAGACAAGCTGTCAATTTGCCTCCACCCAGAGGATGAGAATGCATGTGAGAAAGAAAAGAAGTCACGCCTTCTAAACTGCTGTAGAAGCAAGACAATGATAGATAAGCTGCCATATGATGGAGAAGAAGAGACTGAAAGTCTCCTGTTAGAGAAAGATTAGAAAAAAAAGACTAAGCAAGCTCAAACTCTCAGAAAAAGCATTCCTAAGCTCTGGTCAGGCTGCAAAAGAAGAAGACAGAGGTAAAGAAAAACTTCATTGTGCATCTCAGTCATGAGCCACAAAAAGGAATGCAAGACCACCCGAACCTTAAGAGAGATCTCAGAGATAGCTCAGTGGTAGGTTTCTGGAAAGAAAAATGATCTCACTGAAGAAAATCTACTCAGCATTCTACTTATATACGGATTAATGGTGAACCCACCTTTCTAATGTTTATGCCATTCAAGGGGTGGTCACTTGGGTAGATGATTAATAGGCCTAACTGGAATGTTAGTTCTCCATAAAGCCAGAGATTTTAGTCATTTTGACTGGTGTGAGGTGGAATCTCAGGGTTGTTTTGATTTTCATTTCCCTGATGACTAAGGATGTTAAACTTTTCTTTAGGTGCTTTTTGACCATTCAATATTCCTCAGTTGAGAATTCTTTGTTTAGCTCTGTACACCATGTTTAATAAGGTTATTTGATTGTCTGGAGTCTAATTTCTTGAGTTCTTTGTATACATTAGTTATCAGGCTGATAAAGATCTTTTCCCAATCTGTTGGTTGCCATTTTGTCCTAATGACAATGTCCTTTGCCTTACAGAAGCTTTGCAAGTTTATGAGGTACCATTTGTCAATTCCTGATCTTAGAGCATAAGCCACTTGTGTTCTCTTCAGGAACTTTTCCCCTTTTCTCGTGTGATAGAGGTTCTTCCCCACTTTTTCTTTAATTAGTTTCAGTGTATCTGGATTTATGTGAAGGTCCTTGATCCACTTGGATTTGAGCTTTGTACAAGGAGAGAAGAATGGATTGATTTGCATGCTTCTACATGTTGACCTCCAGATGAACCAGCACCATTTGTTGAAAATGCTGTCTTTTTTCCACTGGATGGTTTTAGCACTTTTGTCAAAGATCAAAGTGACCACAGGTGTGAGGGTTCATTTCTGGGTCTTCAATTCTATTCTATTTTCACAGTTAACCATTGATGTGATCATGGGGTCCCCAATAGAGCAGGTAGAGAAAAGACTGAAGGGCTCGTAGCCCCATTGGAAGAGCAACAATACCAACCAACTAGAGCTCTCAGGTTCTAAACCACCAGCCCGGGAACATGCTCGGAGGGACCCCTGGCTCCAGCTGTGTATGTAGTCAGGCATTAGTAGGAGTAGCAGTCTTTGGTCCTGTGAAGGCTGAATGCCCCAGTGTGGGGGAATTCGAGGGCAGGGAGGGGGAGTGGGTAGATGGATGGGGGCACATCCTCATAGAAGTAGCAGAAAAGGGGATTGGATAAGAGGTTTCAGGGGGGCAGAAATGGGTAAAAGGGATAACATCTGAGATGTAAATAAATAAAATATCCAATAAAAAAAAGAAAAAATAAAGAAAAGGAAAAAAAAGCCAGATTATATTCTCTTAACAAGAAGGACTTTTACCTTAATGGAACTTTATTGCAATTCCACCAGCTTTATGTTGTATTTAATTATACAATAAAATGTCAACACATATATTCATATAACTATTTCAATATTAAAAATACTTTAACATATAATAACTTTTCCTTCCTATTGTTTTTTTCACAACCTTACCAATGCGCATTTTAGAATGAAGAACTAGAGAATCATGAACACTGCTTTTCTGTCAGATTTCAGACATGAAATATATCTGGAATTTTAATACTATCCCAAAGTCACCTCGGTATCCTAGAATTTTAAAGACTTATAATTTTATGTTTATGAGTGTTTTGTCTGCATGGGTATGTGTGCACAAATGTGACTGTATGATGCTAGAGGCAAGCAACAGAAACACAGGACCTGGAATTATATATAGATGGCCGTGAAACACCATTTGTGTGCTGGGAGAAAACCCATAGTTCTGGGCAAAAGTAGCAAGTGGTCATAATGACTGAATCATCTCTCCAGCCCCAATATCATATAACCTTAATGATAAAATGTTATAAACAATGTCAAAATCATTCAGCAAACATGAGTATCCCTGAAAACAGATAGCATGAAAATGGATACATAGAATATGTGGGGAGTGTTGTGTGTCTGATCTCTGTGTTTGCGTGAGCAGATGTACAGGTGTGCACACCCATACTCATGCACATAGAGGTCACAAGAGAATAGCTGGTGTCCTTGAAAACTACAACTGTTTTGGCTTGAAACAATGTCTCCCACTGAACCAGGGACATGCTGTTTTTCAGCCAGACTATCTTTCCCTGCAAGTCTCAGAAGGTCTTTGTTCCCTTTTTTCCCCCGAACTCCTCTATACACACTCCAGTGTAGAGAGGTACTAGCAGTAGAGCCAGACACTTACCCTGATAGCAGAGATGCAAACTGAGATCCTCATACTGCAAGGAATTTTTATCCTTTCAGCCATTCCCAAAGCCACGTCATAGATGCTTTTTTGATATGGAAAGACAATCAGAGTGGAAGATTCACTGAATGAAAGAAAGTTTTGATGATGGATTTACCTTGATCATTAATGCCAACAGTTATTTGTGACTAAGTTTGGTAAACTTCTTTCAATTTCTAAGCCCACATTTAACACATTTTTATTGTTTATCCTATTCTTCTTCTGAAAATCAGTGTGTTCATTTTACTGAAATCTTGTTCACACTGGTTGAGATGTTTCTACTTAGAATCAACTTAGGATATTGCTTTGTGTAGGAGTATCAAAATAAAATATCTTCCTCCCATCTCTTTTGAGCAGGGAAATAAGGAATCAACTTGGAAAAGCATGGACACCACCACCAAATTTGTAGTCCTGAACAACCCTGAGAGAGTGATTTCATCATTTTTGCTATGTTGTCAGAAATAATCTTCACATTATTATTAAAACACATTTCAATGAACTTCAGTTTAAATCTTATAGTAAGTAAACCACACAGTAACGTCTAAGAGAACTTGTATTCACCCTATATAATATTAATAATGAAGAATTATTGTTTCCTCCTACAGGAGATAACAAATATAGAGAATTACAGCAGACATTCTGCAGAAAGAGAGAAAGATCTTGGAACACTAAGCTCTAAAGGATCCTGAACAATAAAAATACTTCTGGAGGTATCATTATACCTGACCACAAGCTATACTACAGAGCAATATTAATAAAAAATACATTTTATTGGTAGAGGAACAGACAGGTTGATCAATATGATTGAATTGAAGACCCTGAAATAAACCCAGCACCTATGGACAATTGATTTTTGACAAAGAATGCAAAATCATATAGTGGGGGCAAAAATGCTTCTTCAAAACATGGTACAGGTCTTACTGGACATCTGCTTATAAAAATGCAAATCGATCTATATCCACCACCCTGAACAAAACTCAAGTCTATGTGGATCAAAACCTCAACATAAAACTGGATACACTAAATAAAATAGAAAAGAAAGTGGGGAATAGCCTTGAGCTCATTTGTATAGGAGACAAGAACAGAACACCAGTGGCTCAGGCTGTAAGATTAAGAACTGATAAATGGACCTCATGAAACTAAAAGCTTCTGTAAGGCAAAGGACATTGTCAATACAACAAAGCCAAAATGGCAGCCTACAGATTGGGAAAAGGATCTTCACCAAATCTATATCTGACAGAGGACTAATATCCAAAATATAAAGATAACTCAAGAAGTTAGATAACAGTAACTCAAATAACCAATTTAAAAATGGGGTACAGACCTAAATGAAGAATTCTCAACAGAGGATTATCAAATGGCTAAGATGCACTTAAAGAAATGTTTAAAGTCTTTAATCATCAGGGAAATGCAAATCAAAATAACTCCGAGATTCTATCCTACACTCGTCAGAATGGCTTAGATCAAAAACTCAAGGGACAGCACATGATGATGAGAATGTGAAGCAAAAGGAAATCCTTCCTTGCTGGTGGGAGTGAAAACCTGTAAAGCCACTTTGAAAATCAATTTGGCAGTTTCTTAGAAAATTGGGAATAGATCTCCCTCAAGACCCAGATATGCCTTTCCTTTTTCAAAGAGAGACGGAAGGGAAGTAGATGTGGATGAGAGGAGATGTGGCAAGAAACTGGGAGGAGTAAAAGGAGGAAACTGTAATCAGGAGGTATTGTATGAGAAAACAATCTACTGTCAGTAAATGGTAGGGCAGGGGTAGGGGTGGGGTAAACTGGAGAACTCTCAAAACTTTGGAAATAAAGTGCCTTGATCTCATTGTTAAGAGATTAGCACAGAGAATGATTTCCACCGCATACGGTTTTATTTTATCATTTATTGTTATGTTTAGCTACTTCTTACCTTCTCCAGTGTCTGCCACAGAGGAGCAAGATGAGAGCAATGCAAATATATTTAGAAGTAGTCTGCATATGAAATTAAAGAAAGTTTGATGGACTAAAGTCACAAGGTCTAATCGTGTTGCTTAATGCTGGGGGTAAAACCATCATAAGTGCTGTAGAGACGGCAACAGAAATGCAAAACAGTAGCTGCTGTTTTGAGAAGAAAAAACTGAACCTCCTCTTTGCTTTAACATTTTCGGTTTGACTTCTCTGTTCTTGGCTGACCTGATAATACAATAACACAGCATATTTGTTCCTCTCAATCTGCTGACATGAGCACCCTGTGCATTTATGTTTCTGTTGCACACAGTAAACAGAACGTGTCCCACAGTCCTCTGCTGTTAACACAGAAATCTGTATGGCCACCTTTTAACCCAGAGCTATTTTTTTTTTAATAATGAAAACATTTTGAAAAATAAATGAATTGGTGTCACCATGGCTTCAGTGCCTAAATGTACAATGTTTTATGGCTGTTATTGTGGTTTTGTTATTGCCGAATTCTGAGAGTAGAATAAAGAGAGAAAAGACATAACTGGTCTCTTAGTAGATGGAAAACGATGTTTCTAAAGAGATGACCTTAAGGAGACAGGATGAATTGAGAATCCTTGATCTAAAAGATCTTAAAGTATTCATTTATAGAAATAATGTTAATAACTTTTTATTAACATAATTAAACAATTTCCATGGAATTTTTTGTTATTTGCACTTATGAAAATGTAACATTTAAATGAAAAATTCCAAGTATTGTTATATGTGTTCTGAAAATTTTGTTAGCAATTATCTAGCTGATGCTGCATGATACTTCAGTTCCTTTGATTATGTAGTTTATTGCCATGACTGACCTCTATTTTTGTCTATCTCTTTTAGAGTACCATTTAAAATTATTCCCTTTCTGGTGGAAGAATAACCTCTGATTTTTGTTGTAGCAAATGCAAGAAAGGATGAGATGCAAGGGATCAGACTGATCCACATCAGGCTAGAATTCTGAACATAAAGGACTGACGTTTTTTCCTTTTAGCTATGCAAGTGGCATCTTGATCTCCAAATCAGAAAACTACAAATCATATGGCAATCAACACCCTATTAGTTCCTGACATAAATCTAAGTTTTCATAGAAGGCAGAAATTAAAATTATACCGAAGGGGGGAATAGACTTCTCCAATGATTAGTTCTGCCTCTTTGGTTCCATCTGGGATGATTTTTCAAATTACTAGCTTCAATAAGCACAGGGAATGTGCTACACAGTGAGAAAGCCTGAGACTCTAGACTTGTCAAGAAGACATTATGACACATCACCAGATATGACCTTGTGACATAATGGTCGGTAGACACTCACTCATGTCTACCACAATAATGTTCTTTGTAAACCCAGACCACAGGGTAGAGTCCTCCAGGAAAGACATTTTTAAAGAATATATAACAATATGTACACATCAGGTTGTCCAAGTATTTCTGGTATTCCCTCTGAGAAAACTATATTTTGTCATAGAATAACATGTTCTTCCTTGTGATTTATGTAAAGGTAGATTTTCAGTAGATCTCTACATTTTGGGATGTGTGTGTGTGTGTGTGTGTGTGTGTGTGTATGTGTGTGTGTGGTTTGTTATGTTGTGGAAAGTCTTGATCCTTTTTGAACCCAGATATCCAGATATGTTGGAGAATAAAGTCAGCTGTCCTCTGTCCAATGAGAATCTTAATAGAAATACGTAACCATTATACTTTCTATTGGAAGAACCTGAACTATCTATGTAATAGCTGACATTCACTTTCAATTGCTGCATGAATGAGTTTATTGTAGAAAAAGTCTATGATGCTTAAGTTGTGGCCCCATAGATCCTCTTTATCTGTTATTTAAAAACAAATTTCTTCTAGCTAGAACAATAAGATAACAAAAAGAGCAGGGGAGGCAGATTGGCAAAGATGAAATAAAGATATCACTATTTGAAGATGATAGTGTACATAAGTGACCCCAAAATTCTACCAGAGAACTTCTCCAGCTGATAAACAACTTCAGCAAAGTGGCTGAACATAAAATTAAATCAAATAATTCAGTAGCCTTCCTTTACACAAATGATAAACAGGCTAAGAAAAAAATTATGGAAACAACTCCCTTCACAATAGCCACAAATAATATAAAATATCTTGGGCTAACTCTAAGTAAACCAGTGAAAGATCTATACAACAATAACTACAAGTCTCTCAAGAAAGAAATCGAAGAAGATCTCAAAAAAATGGAGAGGTCTCCCATGCTCATGGATTGTCAGAATTAACATAGTAAAAATGGCCATCCTATTAAAGGCATCTACAGATTCAATGTTGTCACCATCAAAATCCCAACACAATTCTTCAAAGAGATGGAAAGAGCAATTCTCAAATTTATCTGGAAATGAAAAAAAATAGTGAAAAAAATACTTAACAATAAAAGAATGGCTGTGGGAATCACCATTCTTGATCTTAAGCTTTACTACAGAGTAATACTGATAAAAACTGCATGGTATTGATACAGAGACAGGAACATTGATCAGTGGAATAGAATTAAAGACAGAGAAATAAAATCACACACTTATGGACACTTGATCTTTGACAAAGAAGCCAAACATATACAATGGAAAAATGAAAGCATCTTCAACAAATGGTGCTGGTTTAACTGGCTGTCGACATGTAGAAAAATGAAAATAGACTCATGTTTGTCACCTTGCACAAAGCTCAGGTCCAAGTAGATCAAGGACCTCACCATAAAACCTGATACACTGAATCTAATAGAACAGAAAGTGGGAAAGAGTCTTAAACTCCTCGGCACAGGGGGAAATTTCCTAAACAATTCCAATAACTCATGCTCTAAATATCAATAATTGATGAATTCGACCTCATGAAACTGGAAAGCTTCTGAAAGGAAAAAAATAGCCAATAAGACAAAATGTCAACCTACAGATTGGGAAAAAAATCTTAACTAACTCCAAATCCAATACAGAGCTAATATCCAAAGCATATAAAGAACTCAAGAAGCTAACCACCAAAAAAACGAACAACCCAATAAAAAAATGGGGTATAGAACTAAACCGAGAATTCACAACAGAGGACTCTCGAAGGGCAGAAAAGCACCTAAAGCAATGTTGAAAGCCCTTAGTGATCAGAGAAATGCAAATCAAAATGACCCTGAGATTCCACCTTACACCAATCAGAATGGCTAAGATCAAAACCTCAGGCAACAGCATGTTTTGGCAAGGAAGTAGAGAAAGAAAAACATTCTTCCATTGCTGGTGGGATTGGAAACTGGTACAAACATTCTGGAAATCAATCTTGAGGTTCCACAGAAAACTGGAAATAGATCTACCTGAAGAACCAGCAATATCACTTTTGGGAATATACCCAAAAGATGTTCCACCATGCCACAGGGGCACTATGTCACAGTGGTCTTATTTGTGATAGCCAGAAGGTGGACACCACCCAGATGTGAATACAGAATATGTGGTTCATTTACATAATGGAATACTACTCAGCTATTAAAAATGTGGACATCCTGAGTTTTACAGGCAAATGGATAGAACTAGAGAATATCATCCTGAGTGAGGTAACTCAGATCCAAAAGGACATGTATGGTATATACTCACTGTAAGTGGATATTAGCCAAAAGAAAAAAATATACAGAATACCCAAGATACAGTCCACAGAACTAAAAAAGGTCAACAAGGTGAAGGACCCAAGAGAGGACACCTCAGTCCCACTGGGGAGAGAGAAAAAGCAATCACAAGTGGGAAGGGAGGGACCTGGTGGGGGAGAAGTGGGCAGGGGTGGGAAGGAGAGGGGAACCTGATCTTGTATTGGTGAGGGAAAAGTACCGAAGCCCTGAAAGCCAGAAGAACAAATGGAAACCAACAACCTAGGGAGGTCAGGGGGTTGGGTGGGGGTGGGGACGCTCCAGAATGCATCGAAGGGAGGGACCTCAGATGAAATGCCCAACAGTAGGGAGAGGGAACTTATAAAGCCCATCTCCAGCAGAAAGACAGGACATCAAATGAGGGAGAGAGTTGCCATCCTAAAATCAAAAAGCTGACCCATAATTGTTCCTGTTTGCAAGAACTACAGGGAAGGAAATGGAGAAGAACCTGATGAAAAGAAGGTCCAGTGGTATCCATCTCAAGGGGAAGTCCCAAGGCCTGACACTATTACTGAGACTTTGGAGAACTCTCCAAAAGGGACCTATCATGACTGCCCTCATGAAAGAACCAACAAGCAGCTGACAGAATCAGATGCAGATATGTGCATCCAACCAATGGACAGAAGCTGCTGACCCCTGTGGTTGAATTAGGGTAAGGCTGAAAGAAGATGAGGAGGAGGGAGACCCTGTAGGAAAACCAACAGTCTCCAACTGGACCCCTGAGATCTCTCAAACACTGGACCACCAAAAAGGCAGCATACACAAGCTGATATGAGGCCCCCAACACATATTCAGCAGAGGACTGCTGGATCTGTGTTCAATCAGAGAAGATGTACCTAACCCTCAAGAGACTGGAGGCCCCAGTGACTTTAGAGGGCAGGTGGGCTGGGGGTTAAGGGGTTGGGACTGCCTTGTGGAAGCAGTGGGTAGGTTGGAAGTATGAGGTGTGCAACAGTCAGAGGGTGGATGAGGGAGGATAAAATCTGGAGTGAACAAAATAAAAAAATAGATAAAAGAAAGCCAGATTATCTATTTAACAATATGTACTCTCTATTTAAAAGTCACTGTAATCCATATTCCTTAGGATATGAATTCCTTTAATGTTGTAACAATGTTCTTTAACACCCCAATTCCATCTATACATTTAAAGTTCCCCTACCACATCGTTTTCCATCTATAACTCCCATCCATAGCAGCCATGTAACATTCTTTGAAGTTATCATTCTCAAGGTAAAAGCTCATTATATAACTCACTAGTTGCCATGCCCACTCACACCCAGATTTTACAAATAATTATCACCTTTGCAAGTTCTTCTGTGGCAGACTCTCTGCCTCACCTTGCTACTCATGCACATTTCCTTGGTACACTGCCAGATGATACTCTGCATGTCATGTTTACAGGTACTCTCTTTTCTTCTCCACTGTGTTTGTAATATTTCCATTATATATTAGTTTCTGGTCCTCTTAAATTCTCTGAGAATGAGATTTCTGTCTTTGGATTTGTTTCTAGCACATGTACCCATAGTTACTACAACAGATTATTGGCTCAGTGCATATAACTGAGGGACCAAGGGATATAAGTCAATTATTGTTCAGATATCACACATATGTACAGCAGATCACCTGTGAACAATATTTCACATATAAACTACTATGACTACTTACATATGAGTGCCACATTGTCAACTCTTAGATCAAGGGACAAACTACAAAGTCCCAAACCAGCATCACACTTACACGTTAACTATTAGCTTGCCTTGGGAATCCTGTTCATATTGGAAGATGCTTTACACAAGTAATCAGATCTTATGTGGAAGTTTGTTCTTGTAATATGTGGTAAAATTTTTGCTAGAATGTGGACAGTTAGCAACTAATACAACTTAGTGTTTGTTTTCAAACCTGAAAGGTGTCTGAATCCCTCATGAGATCACAGGTCATTTTCTTCCCTTAACAGTCGAACAAAAATTTACATAGAATACATTATGTCCTTTACTAGCTAAAATGGGTTGAGGTTTATGTTTACTTTGAAGACAATGAAATGAAATTGTGTGAAGAAGAGAAGAAACCCTATTTTTCTGATAAGAAAAATCAGATCTACATTTTTCTCAAGATTTAACAATCAAGACAAGCCTATTTCTGGAACGTTCTGTTGTTTGCTATAATACTGTCAACAAGCATTGCCTTTGTATTTGATTAATCTTGAAAGCCACAATATAATTGTGCAGAATACATCTTTTAATTTTTATTATCTCTTGCAGAAAAAACCACAATAGATGATGCTTTGAATATTTTTACATATCCTTTTAAAATCTGTCCATTTAGGAAATTAGATCAAAAAAACATATATTATACAATTATTTGCCATGCCACTCCTAAAAAATAACATATTAAAATATTTTATAGGAAAGAGTTTGTTTTAGAACCCTTGTCCTCCTACTGAGTTGCCTTGTCCAGCCTTAGTATGAGTTAAGTGGGGCTCTTATCTAGATTTATTACAATTTGATATGAATCCCTGGTAGGCCTGCTTTTTTCTGAAGGGAAATGGTGGAGGAGCGGAGGAGAGAGAGAAGGAAAAGGGGATGGACTGGGATGTAACAGAGAGAGAAAACTGCAAATTTTCTCTGCAAATTTTCAGAAAACTGAAAAATTCTCTCATATTGGCTTCTAATATATGAGAGAATATATGAATTGGAAAAAGGTTTAAGTTGTGATAGAACTATTGTTGTTAATACTAAATTAGTAGGCTATGCCATCAGAATAACCTTTCTGGTGTTATTCTTTACCCCTCTGGCTCCTGTAATCCTTCCTCATCCTCTTCCACAAGATCCTTCAATCTATGACTAATATTTGGCTATGAGTCTCTGCATCTGTTCTCATCAGTTGCTGAGTAGGAGCCTCTCTGATGACCACTGGGCTATGCACCAATCTATGAGTACAGTAGAATATTGCTAGAAATTATTTCACTGATTTTTTTAACTAGTCATGTTTGGTTCTATTCTGGGTCTCTGTATTGTAATGCTTCTAGTTCCCTACCATCCTGGCAGTGTCAGGCATTGGTTCCCTTTCCTGGAATGGGCATCAAGTTAGACCAGCCATTGGTTTACCACTGCCACAAGTTTACACCACAATTACTCCAGCATATCTTGTATGCAGGAATATAGCATACAGAATCAATGAAAAAGAAGTCACAGAGACTCACAGAGACTGGAGCGACAAACACAGACCTTGTATGGGTCTAAGCTTGGTCTTCTGCGTGTGTGTTCTGGTTGTGTATGTTAGTGTCATTTGGGGACTCCCAACAGTGTGGTGTGTCTCTGATTCTTTTGCTTGCACTTGGGAATCTTTTCCACCAACTGGATTGTCTTATCCAGCCTTGATATGAGGGTTTATGCTGTGTTCAGGGAATATCCATGGGAGGCCCGATTTATTTATTTATCTATCTATCTATTTATTTATTTATTTATTTTGAGGAGAAACAGGAGGAGTAGATCTGGTTGAGACAAGAGGTGGGAGGAGGAGAAAGTGGGAGGAATAGAAGATGTGAAACTATGCTAGCGTTGTAATGTATGAGAGAAGAATAAAAAAAAATAAACTTTCTGTCATGGAAAGAGCAATTTCATCCATTTCACTATAAACAGATTGGTTTGTACTTGCCTTGATCATGTTCTTATGCAAATTAAATAAGTCCTACAGGGTTACAAAACCACGTTGGTTAAATGAAAGAATTTTAGCAAATGACTCAGACATATAATCAGGTAGGCAGCTCCACAGTGTGGCATTTCTGTCCCGTCGTCTTAGGTAGGATTTTGCTACTCTGCATGCACTTGTCTTGTGAGTGAGATTACGTTCAATTTGTCTACTTTGCTCTGTGTTAGTCTCTTTTATTTTTCACACTATGTCCTGTGTGATTTCATTTTCAGTGTAGTTTAGTTTCCTTGTTTTCTGTATGTTTGTCTTCTTTCATATTGGCTTCATTTAAAGAATAGTAATGCCATTGTTCATTTCAGAACCAAGAAACTATATAACACATAGAAAATCAATCAATCAAACAAATAAAAAAGCCAATAGTAGGAAATCAAACACATGTGTATTGCCTCTTGTTTCTGCTGGGATTTTTCCCTCACTTTCTGCAACTCTCTACTTATGTTTTAATAGAAACAAGACAAAGTTTATTGGAAAAAAACAACAAAACAATTGTTGAAGTCTCAGACTGCACTGGGCCTCCTTTGCTGGTTTCCATACTGAGTAATTTAAAATTAAAAGCAATTTCAATGGCATGCTCAGATTTTATTGAAGAGTGAAAGATTATAAGCTGTTTCTTTGGGGAGCACAGTCCTATGCTGTTTTTATTAGGAGTAATCTTATTTTCATGCTCTTGTTTGGTCTGAAAACATCTTTTGGATTAGGCAGCTATAATTTGAGTGCTGGACTAGTATAGCATCTGAGGCACAAAAACCTCACAAGGAAAAGAGGCTATGCTCTTAAGGCTGATGGCTACACAAAACAATACTGGGTATGCTCTGCTTTTTGTGTACTCTGGGTCTTGCTCAGTGTATAGTTGGAGACACACACAAACAAACACACAGAGGTACGGTTGCATGTGTATCTCAGCATCTGTGTGACACATGCATGCAGACAGATATAAAAACATGGCTTATGAATAAAATACACAGTACAGTACTTGCCATCATCTCTAAATTGTCCACTGAATGGTTTTCTTTGGGAATGTTACTGCTCCTCTAAGGACAACAGTTCTGTGAGTTTCTCTCTCTAGGAGACATTCTTGGTGGGGTTTTTTTGTTTGTTTGTTTGTTTTCTTGTTTTTTTTTTTGATAGACACATGGCCTACTCTGTGTTTATGACACAGTTGTCATACTGAGGAAATACTAGAGACACACGGGATCACCCAGGAACAGTGAGGTATGACTATGGCTTTTTCCTGTTTCTCCTATAAAAGTACAACAGCAGATGTCCAAATAAATGTGGGGTGGGCAGTTCATGTATATTCAAAATGGAATTGCTTAAGAACTGTAGCTAACAAGGACATTAAAAGAGGCTTGGCTAGAACATGGAAAGGGCCACATTGCAGGGAGAGATTGTCCTGCTTCGAGTTTCAGTGTGTCTATCAAACCTCAACTCAATAAGGCAAAGTAAAACTCCCTTACTCTCCTCACTAGTGAGATATGGAAAGATGTGTCACTGACTGAATCTAGAAGACTGAAAAGCCAACTAGAGTGCAGAGATCAATTCAAATTGGGCAATTTACTTTTCTGGTGTGGTAGCAGAACCAGAGATCGTATTTTCATCACAGGCAAGCCCTGTTAGGTTACTGACATTGGTGTTTGCATATGTGAGGTTTGAATTCATTGCTAAAGAAGTTGTGATTGTCTTAGATCTATTTGGTAGAACCTAAGAAGTGAAAAAATTCAGGGGAAAAATAGTATATTGTCTTTGAATCAGATACAGAAACAACCTAACTTCTCCCCAAAAGAGTAATAGTAACCTTGTTGTGGCTTCTTACCAAAATGCACTTAAGAGACAATGCAATTGCCACAAAATATAAGTCAGGGAAGAGTGCTAAGGAAAGAATGGATAAGAAGAACACCTCCAATTTCAAGGTAGAACCAGCAGCCAGATAGTTTAGTTCTGTGTTTATTTGGGTGCTTATATTTTACTTTCCCAGAAAAAAAAAATTGTTCAATACCTTTTCCATGGTAATCAGAGTAAATGAAATATGTTGATGTTAAGTTTTCAAGTTTGGGCAAATATTTTAGGAAACATTCTCAAAAGTAATTGGTTTTAAATTTTTTTCTCTTAATTTATTATGATTAGCTACAGTAAGCAGAGAAGTGTTGTGCACAATCTCCTGATCTGCATTTTCTGGCACTGGATTTATCCTCATGTCCTGAGGAGGCCTGAGGAATCAGCTTCCTCCTGGAGGCATACAACTCAGCTTAGAATCCAAGCCCACCAATCCCTTACCAACCAGGTCCACCTGACCTGTATTGTTTGGCTCACAGATCTCCATGCCTTCCCTAGGAGTCCTGCTGGCATCAGTTTCATCCAGCCAATACCAGGAAGAAGCTAGACGGCTACAGAATAGCATAACAATACAACCAACAAAAGCCAGGACAATATGGTACAACCAGAGCCCACCTATCTTGCTATAGAAAGCCCTGGATATCCTAATAATACTGAAGCACAGAAAAGAAGATGATATTAAATCTATTCTTATAAAAACAATAGCTGCCTTTAAAGAGGAAATAAAAATTTTTTAAAGAAAATGTATTCAAACACACAGAGGTCTTAAACAGGAAATGAATAAATATAAAAATATAAGAAAATATAAACAAACACACAATACAAATTACAATCCTGTAAAATAAGAGAATTTCTGGAAGTATCAACATCCCCAACTTCAAGTACTACAGAGCTATAGCAATATAGACTGCATTGTATTAGTATAGAAAAAGACACATTGAACAAAGGAATTGAATCAAAGATTCATAAACCCACATACATATGAAAACTTGATTTTTATAAAAAAGCCAAAACCACACTATCACACTATAGAAGTGGAAAGCATCTTCAACAAATGGTGCTGGTCTAAACTGAATGTCTGCATGTAGTTTTATGCATGCACACGCGCGCACACACACTAACACACACACACACACAACCTGCAAAAATCTCAAGTCCAAGTGAACCAGTAACCTCAATGTAAAACTAGACACACAAAATCTAATAGAACAGAAATTGGGAAACAACCTTGAACTCTCTGGTACAGAAGACAATTTCCTGAACTGAACACCAATGGCTCAGGCACTAAGATCAACAATTAATAAAGAGAACCTCACAAAATTGTAAATCTTCTGTAAGGTTAAAAGACACCATCCACGAAACAAAATGGCAGCCTACAGAATGGAGAAAGATCTTCAGCAACCTTACATCTGTCAGAGGGCTAATATCCAAAATACAAAAAGAACTCAGGAAGTTCGATACCAACATACCAAATAACCCAGTTAAAAATTGGGCACAGAGCTAAACAGAGAGTTCTCAGTGGAGGAATCTTTAATGGCTGAGAAGCATTTAAAGAAATGTTGAGCATCCTTAGTTATCAGAGAAATGAAAATCAAAATGAGTTTTTAATTCCACTTTACAGCCATCAGAATGGCGGATATCAAAAATTCAAGGAACAGCACATGCTTTGCCTCCCCTTGTGGAGCAGGGGGAACACTGTTCCATTCCTGGTGCAAAGTAGTACAACAACTTTGAAAATCAATCTGGCATTTTCTCAGGAAATCAGGAATAGTTCAACCTTTAAGACAGCTATACCATCCCTGGGTATATACCCAAAATATGTTCCACCATCACACAAACACTTGCTCAACTATGTTCATAGTAACTTTGTAATAGCCAAACACTGGAAACAAGCTAGATGCCCCCCAACTGAAGAAAATGTGGTTCACTTACACAGTGGAATACTACTTGGCTATTAAAAACAAAGACATCATGAATTTTGCAGGCAAATAGATGGAACTAAAAAATATCATCCCAAGTGAGGTAACTCACACCCAAAGCGACATGTAAGATACATACTCACTTATAAGTGGATATTAGCCATGAACTACAGGAGAACCATGCTAAAGTCTACATACCCAAAAAAGCCAAATAACAAGGAGTGCCAAAGGGAGGATGGTTGGATTTTTCTCAGAAGGGAAAATAAAATAGATATTGGAGGTGAATGAAGGGAAGAGATGGGGTGTGGGAAGGGTTGGAGAGGGGAGTGGGGCTGGGGGTAGTGATCATGTGTATGGACAGCCGGGGAGAGAGAAAGCATATTATTGGGTGTGAGCAGGGAGGGGAGTATCTCTAGGAAGTTCCAGAGACATGGATGTGGGGAGGCTTCAGGATGTATTTGGGGTGACTCTAGCAGTGTGAGATATGAATCTTGAGTGGTCACCTTCTTCCCAGTGGAAGGATAAGGGCAGCAGCGCAGTCACAAAATCTTTGACCCAAAATGTGTCCTGCCCACAAGATACATAGTGACAAAAATATAGCAGACAGAAGGAATGTTCAACCAATGACTGCCCAAATTAAGACTCATTTTATGGGCAAGAATCATTCCCTGACACTGTCAGTGATACTCTGTTATGTTTGAAGACAGGATTCTAGCATAAATGTCTTCTAAAAAGTTCTACCCAGCAGCTAATGGAAAGAGATGCAGGGACCCTCAGTCAAACATTAGATGAAGCTTGAGGAGTCTTGAGGGAGCATTCAGGGAAGGACTGAGGGACCCAAAGAGGACAGGAACTATACAGGAAGACCAAAAGAGTCAACTCAGCTGGACCCTTGGGGCTTCCCAGAGAATCACCAATGAAAAAGCAAGCATGATCTGGACTTAGGTTCTCCACACATATACAGCAAGGTCTTCATGAGAGTCCTCCAATAACTGGAGAGGGCGCTGTTACTGATTCTGTTGCCTGCCTGTGGATTCTGTTCCTATACCTGAGTCACCTCAGTGGGAGAGGATGCAGCTGGTCCTGCAGTGACTTGATATACAAAGGGAGTGCTACCCCTTCTCAGAAGAGAAGAGGAGGGCAGAATGGGTGGAGGATCTCTGTGGGCGGATACTGGATGGAAAGGGTGGCTGATACTAGGATGTAAAGTGAGTAAATATATGAATGAATGAATAAATATAAATAAATAAATAAATAAATAAATAAATAAATAAATAGATGAAATTCTATGAGCCATGGTGGCTATTTTGTTGTTATTGTTGTTGTTGTATTAACTTTGCCACCTTGTGTATTATATACTTTTACATACTTTAACTTTTCAACACTGAAAACAGTTTTTGAAATAGAAGATTGAACATGATATCTTTGATTTTTAAGGAAAAATAATTTAATAAGGTAAAAACAATGCATAGGTTCATAATACTCCTCACTAGCATGAGTGAAATTCAGCCTTTCAGTTATGTTTTATGAATCACACTTTATATTTTGGTGTTCATATAGTTTGTCAAAACAGATAATAATTGTCTGCATTATCTGCCCAGATCTAAGCATCAAGTATGAGAAACTCTTTTCTACTATTCATGGTCTCTCTTGCTTTCAATAACAGTCCTAAGCAGTAGGGTATTTGCTTCTATTTTTCTGATGAGAAAATTTAAGCTTTGAGCTCGACAGATTTAAAGCAGACCAGAATAGAAAAAAAATTACCTGAAAAGATTAAGTAGATAATGTACCTTCAATTTTTCAGCAAATTTAGAAAATTTTCCACTTTACAAATGCATCAGAGCCTCACAGCAATGAGTTAAAATATGCTGTCGCATGAGCTCCCTCAGACTGGCATTTCATCCAGTATTCTGAACTATATGCAGACAAACACTTTCATAGATCATTCACTGACACTCTTAATTGATTATTTTTACACTACGTTGTGACTGTTACAATTCTGTTGAAGATTGAGCGTTTTGAGCCATCACATGCTGCACACTGCTGCCGGCTAGCTAGCATTATAGGTCCATGTTGATACAATTATTTGAATATTTTATATTATTACTTACAAAATGAGCATAAAATGGAAAAGTGATAATAACCTTACATCTCATGAACTTAATTTCTTTGAGACAACGTTAGGAATCATTATAGTGCTTCAAGCAGTGAGTCTTAAGATTCATGGTATTCATTGTTTTTCATCTCTGGTGGACCACGTGGGAAGAAAATAATAAAAAAAAATGTGTGCATGAAATGGCATAAAAATTTTAAAATCTATTGTTCAAAATTTTACATTTTGAGGTAATTTATAATACTGTAGGTTTTATATTTTCACTTCACTATATGAATAATTCATCAATTAAAACATCTGAAAAGAATATGAAATGTTTAAACAACCATAAGAAAAATAATTTATTTTTAACATTAAATTTATTGTGTGTAATTGTGTCTGTGTGTATGCCTGTGTGAGTATCTGTGTACGAGTCTGTGTATGTGTCTGTGTGTGTGTGTGTGTGTGTGTGTGTGTATGTGTATGTGTCTATGTGTGTGTCTGTGTACGAGTCTGTGTATGTGTCTGTGTGTGTGTGTGTATGTGTCTATGTGTGTGTCTGTGTATGTGTCTGTGTATGTGTCTGTGTATGTGTCTATGTGTGTGTCTGTGTGTGTCTGTGCGTGTGTGATGTGTAAAGTACAGATGTTGTGATTAATACATAGACATGAAAGGAGAACCTGTGGTCAGCTGTCTTCTTCCACATTTGTGTGGTTTCAGAGACTGAATACGTTCATATTCCTGACTTGGGCTGCATGCATGTTTGCCAACCAAGCTACTTCAACTGTTGGTAACTATTATTTTCACTACTGAAAATATTGTACCTAGCCTTCTTATATTTGACTGTGATATGTTTTATTTCCCTATGAAAACGTTCCACTGTGAAGCCAGCTTAAATTCGTGATCCTCCTGGTTCTCTTTCATGAGTGCTTGGATGATAGCTGTGCAGGGAGACCTCTGCTTCTTACAGGCTTTCAGCAAGTCTGCATCTCTGGAAGTAATGATCAAAACTTCATTGATCTCCTCTACTTATGAAAGCTCACCAAGTAAGGAGCAAAGCTTAGTCATATAAGAAAAATGATGTATATCTCTACACAGCTTGCTATCTTGTTTACAAATGATAGCAGGTGTATAAGGTTTGCCCACAATATAATTGCACATATTTAAAGTAAAGCTTAGTAGAAATTATTAGGAATGGATATTAGGGATAGATATGCTAGGCTATTTATAAGGAAGCCAGTTCCCTTCATACTATTACCATCTATTGTAAATCAATACCACATTTTCTCCTTGTACTAAGAGGGTTGATTTTCATTTATTTTATTCTCTTCTAAAAATATATACTTTAGGTATTATTGTTATTGTTGTTGTAATGGTGGTGGAGGGGTGGTGGTGGTGGGTGTGTATATGTGGTGGTTTTGGTGGTGGAGGTGGTGGTGGGGGTGTATGCTGTGGTGGTGGCGAGGGGTAGTGGTGGTGGTGGTGGGGTGTGTGTATACACACATTTGCCCATGTACACAGTGATCATGTAGCCCTGTGCATGTCATGGTGCATGCAGAAGTGAGAGGGCAACATCTGAGAGTCCGTTTTCTCTTTCCACTTTATGTGGGTTCTGGAGATTGAAGTCAGGGTGTCTGGACTGCTCGGCATATGTAACATCTACTGAGCATCATACACACCCTTTTCTTTTCTTCTTGTTGATAATTGTATCTCTGTGCTTGATTTTCGTCTTCTGTTCTACTGTCTATTGATTGCTTTTCTTCTAGTCAATAGCTAGGGGTAGTTGCAGCATAGGTTTTAATACAAATAAACTTAGAGAATATTTAACACACTTGGGTGAGACTAGTGAGAAATAACTAGTTTTACTTTCTTCGTCTATGTTTGCTTAAGAGGGTTACCTGGAGATGTTTCCTGTTATGTCTTGTTTTTCATGTGTAAGTCATCCCTAGAAGACAGTAAAAATAATGATTATTTAAAGATGGGTCATATATGTTTTTTATTAAACAAACATACAAACAAACATACAAACAAACATATAAACAAACATATAAACAAACAAACAAACTATATACCAGAATGCATAATAGAAGTACAGTTAACAATGGAAAAATAAGATTTGGTTAAAAACAAAACAAAACAAAAAATATTTATTTTGGAATGACAGGGGCAGAGCATAACTTTGTCTGGGAAAAGATAAACACACACAACACAACGAAGTAGAAGAATAGCTAGGGAAAACACATATTTTTCTCTTGTCAATATTTAATGTAATCATTTTGGGTTTTGACCCTCAGCAGTTTACTATTAATTTTCTATTTCCTGCCTTCTCTTACTGACTTTCTCCAACTCATGCTCCATTGTTTCTGCATATTTACATATTTAAATCAGATTATCCTTCATACGCAAAAGCAAAACACTTTTTAAGAAAAGCCAATCTCTCCAGAAGAGACAGTATTCAAGATTCTGTGAAATTTGAGAGAAACTTGGACTCTCAGTGATATAGCCTTAGTAAAACTTACTGTGAAGAGGATGTTGCTTTGTTTATCTTTAAACATCTGTCTTCTTGCTTCCTGCAGAACCTCCCAAATCTGAATTTCATGACTATGCAAATGCCTGATCCTTTGGGTGTAAATCATCTAGGCAGAAATTGATTCTAAGTCATTAACTAATATAGGTTCTGCATGTAATAGACACCTGATAATTTATTTGCTGGTTTGATTTAAGGAAAAGTATACAACTTTGGATGTATACTACTTAATGATTCATTTTCAATTAAATTTCCAATTCAAAGTAGTAGTTTAAATGTGCAAAAATATCTTATTCACTTTCAATATCTGCTCTATAGTCGGTTTTAGATTTTCTTCTGTTCATTATTCTTTATTAATTCAAAGGCCAGACTTTATTTAGATTTATTTGATTTATACACACTATACCAAATCACATCCCTTCATAAATCTGGAACATCAAAAGAGAACCAAAGTTTTATTTCCTATTTGGAATTGTATACTACTGCAATAATTGAACATTTATTTTCGTCTAATAGACTATTATTCTTGTTTTCCTAATCAGCTATTTTATATATGACTAAGCTGAAATGCTAAAAATTTTCTAATTCAGTCTATAAAGTACCATCAGCATACTGCCTTCAGAAACTACAATTATGAGATAATTAAAACATTCATGATAAACTAATTCGACAGCATATGTAAGACAGATAATAAAGGATCTACTTTATTTTATTTTGCATTTTCATTTATGAGAAGCAAAGTACTGACTGTTTATTCCAGAATAGATTGCACCTCAATATTAAATTCCAATGAAACACACTGCCATTTTTTGTTTGTTGTAAAAAAAAAAAAAAAAGGGCAAGTTTGGAATTTCATTGAAAAAAAGTAAGCCATTCTTCAATATTTTTCTGAGATCAGTTTCCTGTAACTGGCAGTATCTGTAAGGACATATTTATGAATCCAATTATAAAAGTACATGGGAAGAAACAGAGAAATGGAACCATTTAAAAATTGGTTACTGTTTTATGTAAGACTTACTTCCTGAAGACAAAAATCACATTTCTATTTACTGAAGAAAGCAGCAGAAAGAGCAGCAATTACAAACTCTCTGCCTTGTGCATAAATACTTAAGATTTTTTATATTTCCTATATATTTGGCCCTCCAGACATTTCAGTGATATTGTTTTACATATGTTACTTTATATCACACACACACACACACACACACACACACACACACACACACTCACACATAGTTTCTAAAATTATGGACAATTAAAGTTCTATGCAAGAATCTGGGTTGCTTAGCCAACAGATTTAGTTATTATGCCATGGCAGAATTATGCCAATATTATGGAAACTTGAGTTTTTCCTACAGAACAATTAAAACGAGCTGGCATAAATTAAACAACCTTTCCAACCTCCATTGAATGACCTAGGGATTCTGAGACAGAAGCAATTCTGGTCTTTTTGGTTTTCTTTTGGTTTTCTGAAGCACTAAATGTGAAACACTTCTTCTCTGTAGATCTGTGCTAAACTCACCCAGAAAATTTCTTTCTCGATCGATCCTTCTTTTATTAGCTATACTTATAATAAAATTACACCATTGCTTTCCTACAAATGTCAGAATACAATTATCTGTATAGTCAAAATATATTTCAAAGTAATCTCTTATGATGAAAGAGATTTTTAAACCCTAAAAATTCCAGCAATTGTAATGAGTATGGAACATTCTCAGCACTTATAAGGACAGAAAATAAACAAATCATGAATGTGAAGGAGAAGACTTAATGAGAGAAATGGTAGCAGAGAGTTGGAGGTGGGAAAGAGAAGTAGTTATTATCATATTTTTATATGCACCTTGAAAATCTCAAGAATGAAAAGAAATTTAAAAAGAGGAATGAGAAGGGTCTGTCCCATGGCTCAGGGAGTAAGGAAGCTTACTGGCCTGTGTCTCATCTAGAGAGCCAAATGATGAAAGAAGGACCGACTACTGCACATTGCAAGTCCTCTACATGCAAGCCATGGTATGCAAGCGATCACACGTGCGCACACACATGCCCGCACACACATCAAACTGACAAGAGAAACACACACACACACACACACACACACACACACACACACATATATATATATATATATATATATATATATATATATATATATAAACAAAGAAGTGAATTTAGAAAACAAAAACGTAAGGACTACTGTTTCATATATCTTAAAATTTACAAATTCCTAGTTGAGACTGTTAACTAAAATGTCGTTTATTTCAGTCTTCATGAAAAAATAAATGCACAGTTTTGTTATCTCAATTTTTTTCAGTTTTATTAAGACCTCAATGTTTAAACAATCATTTGTTATATATTTTGTTATTACATGGAATACTTCTTTAAAAATTAATTCTTAGTAAAGCAATACAAATAAAAACTAGTAAGTTGTCATGTAAGTGGTGACCATAGCATAAAACAGACTATCAAACGGAGTAAGTAAATCTTCAAGAACTGGTCTGAGAATAAACAGGAGCAAGGAAACATAAATACATACCTATGATTAGAAAAATAAGTTCATAAAGAGCATGGTAAATGAGAACAAAAAGAAGTCCAATTTTCATATGATTTTAGTGTATTGCGAGGCCTCTTGGCTTTCAGAAACCACAGAGAAAATCAAATGAGGTTTTAAGCAAATATTTTTGCACATACTAATATAAACCTTACCATAGTCATTATAGATTATAAAAACAGGTAAGGCTAGATGCAGTACTGAGGTTATAGACAGTATTAGATATTCTCAGAAGACATAATGAAAGTAATTTGATTTGATGTGGGATGTGAATGAAAAGGAACTACATTCTTTTTCAATGGCTGACTATTAATCTATTGCATTATTGTATTGCATTTTCTTTATCCATACTTCCATTGAGGGGTATCTAGCTTGATTTTAGTATCTGACTATTATCAATAGAACAGCAATGAATATTGCTGAGCAAATGTCTCTTTGGTATGATGAAGCATTCTTGAGATGTTTGCCAAAGGGGTCCCATAAGTATCTCCTAAAACCCAGGCTGTTGATAAGACTATAGGTTGTTATCTACAAACTAAAAGCAAGGCCCCATTGCTGAAGACAACACATTGAGCATGGAGATGATGAACTGATACCTACATAGAGTCTTCAACACTATGTCCTAGCATTTATCAAACAGGAAGTTAATTTGCATGCTACATAAACAGAAACAGAAACACAAATCCAGTCACAAATGCCTTTGATAATGAATGGTGTCCTGCCTACAAGATATGCTAGTACAATGGTGGCACAAAGCTAGTGAGAGGAAGTAACCAAGATCTAATTTGACTTAAAGTCTACTCCATGAGATGGAACCAACTCTTAATACTGCTTGGGTGACTACAAGAATAGATAGCCCAGGGACCCAGGGGAAAATCAAATATTCTAAACACAATAGCAATAAAATGACTCCTATTGTCATTCTTCCTTACTCATTGATCAGTGCCTTGCTCAGCCATCATCAGAGAAGCTTTTTCCTGCAGCAGATAGAAACAAATATATAAACCTTATGTAGAGATGAGACCTTGGAACCCTAAATGGGATGTCACTATAAAATCCCTCCCCTTGGGGATAGGGGAATTGTGAAGTAGAGGGGGCAGAAATAGTGAAGGAGTCAAAATGGATAGAGGTCAAAAAGAAAACAAGAACATTAAAATAAGCATGATCAATGTTCTTATGAATTCACAGAGACTGAGGCAACATGCACAATGCCTGCACAAGTCTGCATGAGGTTCTTTGTGTATACATTACAGCTTCTACTTTAGACTTTTTGTGGAATTCCAGAGTAAGCGAAGGAGTGCATCTCCATTCTTCTGCCTTATTTTGGGTTCCTTTCCTTCTGTTTGTTTGTTTTGTCCAATTCCAATGTGATAGCTTTTGTTTTATCATACTGTGTTATATTTAATTTATTATTGTCCTTAGGATCTGACTTGTTCTCTAATGAAAGTACAGAGAGGTAAAGAGGAACCAAGAAGAGAGCAAGGGGACCATAACCAGAATATATTACATGAGAAAATATTTATTTTCAATAAAATGAAAAATGAAAACAAAATAAGGAAAAAACACAACTCAAGAAATGTATCTTAATCAAGTTAAATAATGAAATTACCATTAGAGTAATGGAAAAACTAAAAATATTACTGGTAAGTTGAGAAATGTGGTTTAAAAATCTTAATGGATGCACAGGAGCATATGTGTATATAAATGTATACCAATGTGCACACATACAGAGAGAGAGAGAGAGAGAGAGAGAGAGAGAGAGAGAGAGAGAGAGAAACTAACTCTACTTAATCATGTCTTTCCTATCCTCAATCTAAGGTTTAAATTGTCAGAAGCCAGGACCCTGGCCCCTCACCCTCACCCCCTACCTCTCCCCACCTACAACCTCTCCCCACCTGCACAACATCCCCTGCAGCTCAGCAATTACAAGATCCTGCCTGGCAGCTGCAGGTAGATTCAAAGCAGTGTACCGTGTCTTTTGAGAAAAGGAGTTACATCACCAATTGTTTCAGGGCACAGGCCGAGAAGATTCTGTACTTTCCCACTATACTTTCCCACTACCTGGCCTCTCTTACCCCCTCCCCTTGTAAAGCATATTATGTAAAGGCGCCTTGCGCCCAAAAACACGGCTCTTGACAAGCAACTGCTTTCATGAGTCCTTTCCCTCTCTTGCCCGTTCTTCTTTTTCAGGTTGTGGTCCTCCTCGCCCCCCACGATTTACAGGACCTGCGGGTCGGGTCATTAAATCTGTACTAAAATAATACAGTTTTAAAATTTAGTTTTCTATATTTCTTTTATTTTTGAAATCATAATGTAATAAAATAATCTTTTTTATTCTTCCTTCCCAAACCTTCCTTTTCTCTTTCAAATTGATAAGCTCCTTCTTTTTCATTTTTGTTACATGTATATATGTATATACACATATAGATGTATGCCTAAATATAGGCTTTTAGTCTGAATTATGGTACTTGTATGTATGTTTTCAAAATCAAAGACCTAAACATAAATACATACCACTTGAGACATTTGATATTTGACAAAGATGCCAAAATATAAGGTAGAGAAAGGAAGCCATCTTCAATGAACAATTCAGAGGAATGTATGTCCACAGGCAGCAGAATGAAATTACACCTGGATCTGTTACCTTGCACAAAAACTAACACTGAATAGCTCAAAGACTTAAATGTAAAACAAAAAACACTAAAAGTACTGGAAGAAAACAGAAGAAGAACCTAGGAACTGTCCTGCATGATATAGGTGTAGGAAAGGACTTCCTAAATAGGACTCCATTTGACCAAGAATGAACTTTTTGTGACTGGCATATCTGACAGATAATTTGTATCAAAACAACTTGGAGAATCCATATTACCTCGGAGAGAATGACAAGGAAGTCTTTGGGTTTCCAAAACCAGTTTATTGGCATGGCGGATGGTGGATGGATCTGGATGTGCTCCCCGCAAAACTCAGGGCAGACCTGAGTTAAATATGGAGGGGAAGAGGGGGGAGGGGCTGGGGAGGAATGCTTAATTGGCTCCAACCTGTGGCCTTAAGGTACCTCATTAGTATGTAAATCTCTCCAGGGCCTGGTGGCTGTTCATCACATCTTCCACCTGTGTAAGTGACTGAAAGGTGAAGGTGGAGTGGAGATTAGACAGGAGCCTGGGTTCTGGGGGCATGGCCAAAGCCACAGCCCAAGATCCAGGACACCCTTCCATGGCCTGACAGAAGATAAGAACAATAGTGCTACCTATAAAGCCACAAAGGATTATAGTACCAACTATTTACCTAAAACACCTATAACATGCCCAATTATGTGCATAAATGTTCCTATCTAATTTTAATAAACTTTTTTCTTCTGGAATAACAATGTTACCTCCAACAAAGTTCTTAATACCAGATATGAAAATATGTTTTTTCATTTGTTGGCCAAGGATGCCCAAAGTCTTTTTAAGCATACAACCAGTTTATTGTTATTGTCCTTCATATTTCTCCAGAAATGGTAGATAGATTAATGATGACACCACGCACTTCAGAAGCAGGGCCAAAGCCCCTTGAGCTAGAACTGGCTTGAATATCTCATCTCTAAGGACTACCAAATGATAACATGCAAATTTCCAAAGTGAGAGTAAAAACTACCCAGCTCTGACATCTATGAATGACACTAACTACCAGGGTATCCTGATAACCCTACGGGTACAGTAGTGGCATGCACATCTCAGTGGAAGCCATCAGCTCTCTAATTGGATTTAAGACCTGTTCAACAGGATAGAAACCATGTGTGATGCGGGAGATTAGTGACTTACTTGATGCTAGTGAAGTCATGGATCTTGGAACATAGTGGAGTACAACTACTACATTACTAAACCGGCACTATACCTCACAGCAATGTAAACATTCTTCTGTCCTTGTACCATAGTTAAATGTAATCCTCACAGCTCATCAAGAAAACAGATTTTTATTTGCAACAGATGGAAACTGCTACAAAAATCCACAATCAATATGCAAAGTAGTAGAGCCTCCTATCAGTGGATACACTCTCAAAACATTTCTACACATAGGTCTCAGGATACATTATGGAAGAGGGAAGGAAAAAGTGTGAGACCCAGAAAATTAGAGTTTTCTATGAGTTGATGTCTCCTAGAAGTATGAGATGCTATGCCAATAAAGTCTTATCAATATGACCACCCAAATGTGAATTGAATATGTTTGATACCAATGAACACTCCAAAATCGACAGGGAAAGCCTAAGAGACCTCAGTCCTGTAACAAGAACAGACAACTAAGGATTACTGAGAGTTCAAAAAGTATTTTCTCCAGGGTAGGTCACACCAATGGAAATGATGTCTGATACTGAAAACTAGCTATTTATTCAGTGCTGGTGAAGTCACGGATATTGAAGGAGAACCTACAACTACTAATTTACTTAATCAGCATAATCCATAACAGCAATATAAACATTTGTCCTTATACCAAATTATACAAGAGTACTGAATTATAAGTCCTGAAAATATATGTATACAAGTAACATTACACAGTCTGAGTAGATTAGGAATACATGCATATACTTGTACACATATGCATGTAATAACAATTTATGAAAAAAAGGTGGCTTTGAAAGACAGCAGTGAGGGGTACATAGGAGAATTTGGAAGGAGAAAAGAAAACAGAGATCTCAAATATAAAAAGGCTAAGAAATAATAAGGTGTTACTTTGTTTCTTGACTTTTCTTTTAAATAATGCCATGTTTGTATTTATGGGGATTCACAATAAAAGAAAGTAACAGTCAGAAAAGATGAAAAAAAAAGACAAACTAACAGAAAGCACCTGATAGAGTATTATCCTTTTACACAGAATGCAGAAGTAAATGCAAAGGCTGCAAGAAGCTAGTAACATGATGACCTCATTCATCTGAAACAACAAGAGGATGTCAGAATACTATGGTGCCATGCCTGAGTGATAGATAGGAAGATGAATGGGTTTAGAACAATTTTCCGATCTACTGTGATTTTACAGTATATAAAAAAGTATGCATATAAAATTTAAAGATATATTTACAGATCTAACATACTCAATTTAGTTATATGGTTTATGCAGTAGATATGTCAGATGATTAAAAAGATATTAAAATGATATTAAAAAGAAAGTGTATTAGAAAAAGAAAACATGATGTTTGACTATAATTAAACAATTATTCAAAATTTTAGAAGTCAATTCGCATTTCCTGTTTGGGCAAATTATCATTCTGTACTCTAGATTGGCTTCACAATTCATAATGATCACTATTTCAGTCACCAAGTGTTGGGTTATAGGAATGGTCTATAACAGATTGTGAGTTTTACCCTATTTTCACTAAATTACTTAATTCCCAAACACTCGAGGATTTAATTACTTGGTTTGCATCTTAAAATTATTGTGACACCTGAAGACTAGGTTATTATCAAAAGCTGTAAAAAAATTGGTATTTTGCATTGATATATGTTACCACCACAGGCTAGATTATGGTATTATTGAAAAGATTAAATGTAGTTTTTAAAAAAATGTTTGTTCTCCACAACATAAAATAAAGTGAGGTGAATACAGAAGTTCAAAGTACGTGGGATTCATTTATTTTATATATTTAGCTGTCTTTCTAAATATTATCTACCTATTATCTATTATTATCTGTCATCTATTTATCATCTATGCATCAATTATCTATCTATCTATCGATCTATCTATGCTTCTATCTTCTGTCTCTATGTACCTATGCAACACTGACAATTTCACTTATGTTTTACTTCTTTAGAAAATTGAAAGGTATTAGGAAAATTCACCCAGAGGAATTCAGTCAAGTATGCTCAGAAATTGGTCTGTACGTAACTGATCTTTTTCAAATCGTAGTTTTTACACTAAACTTAAGAAATTGTGCTAGCATTTATTTTGACATGTGTAGAAAAGTGTAGAAAAGTGTAGCAAGGTTACAGTTAATGGAATCTCCCATCTGCTTTGTAGTGCTCATGATTTATAACAGAAACTCTGTTTTAGTATGTCAAGGACATCGAAATATGCAAGAGTTTATAAATTAAAGAACAAACTCACAGTCAAAGAGTGGAAAACTATAGAAAGATTAATAATATCACTGGAAATCCAATTTGCCTGCACAGAGAATCATATTTTCTGGGAGAAATATTAATATCAGAGATGTCTAAATTCATTATTTAAAGATTAAATTTCAAAGGATAAAAAGTAAGAACAAAAACAAAGTCAAATACATAAGAGCTAATATGGAAGTAACTGGGGAATCTTAGTGATGAATGCATGACACAGATTTCAATAACTTTGGAAGATGGTAAAATAAAATATAAAATGCTTTCCCAAGAAGTACATTTTGAGATATTTACTGAGGTTATTAAGTGAATATTACTTAAATTGGGCAAGTAATATTTAAGTTCCTAGGGGGAGCCAGAAAAATGGAGATGTATCACCATATCTAACACACACACACACACACACACACACACACACACACACACACACACATACACACACAAACACACACACACACACACACACACAAAACCATACACATAACAAAATAAAAAAATTGAATTTAATCTTTTATTTTAAGATCATCGAGAATATTTTAATAATGGAGAGAAGTGAAGGATTGTGTCAATTTGTCTTAAACACATATGGTCTTATTAAAATTAAAATTAGCTTCTTGGAATTCTGCAAAGATTTATTTCATTTCTTGTTCTTGTACCTCACTATTAGAGTTGTGGTCTGTCATGCCCAGACAGCTTTCCTGAGTCTGGAACGAAATGGAAGACTCCCTTTTCTTAGTAGGGCTTTCTCTTCTCCTCATGATCTAGGGAGCCCAACCCCAATTTTTTACCTCAAGAAAGTCATGCAATCCTTGCTCAACTTCCTGGAATGTCTCTCTATGCAAATGAGGCACCCACAGAATCTTAAACCTCAGCTAATGAAATTTTGCTTGAATCATTAATAGCCAGAAAGTGGAAACGACCTAAATGTACCTCAACTGATGAATGAATAAAGAAGATGCCATTTACACAATGAAATAATAGCTGTTAAAAAACAATGACATCATGAATTTTGCAGGCAAATAGATGAAACTAGAAAAATATTCTGAGTGAGGTAACTTAGACTCAAAAAGGATATGCACAGTATGCACTCACCTATAAGTCTACATTAGCTGCAATCTGCAGGATATTAGCTATACACTACAATCCACAGACAAAAAGAAGCCAAATCATAAGGAGTGCCCAAGGGAAGATGATTGAATCTTTCTCAGGTGAAAGAAAATAGAAATTGGAGGTGGGTGGAGGGAGGGATCTGGGTGGGAAAAAGAATGGGGGGTGTGGAGCAGAGTGAGGGAATCAGGTTTAAGTAGAACAGGGGAAAGAAAAGGGAAATTATCAGTAAGCAGGCGTGACAATGTCTAGGACATTCCAGAGACCTGGGATGGTGGGGTTATATGAAATTAGGCCTCTGGGTGTCTATAGGGGTGACTAGCTAAGACTTCTGTCAGTGAGGAATATGGATGCTGAAGGGGCTACTTCCTATAGCCAGGCTAGACTCCCAATAGAGAGATAAGGACAACACTCCACCCACAAAACCTTAGGAGTCAAAATGTGTTCTGCTTAGAAGATGTGTAAGGACAAAGGTAGAGCAGAGTCAAAAGGAATGGCCAGCCAATGACTGGCCCAAATTGAGACCCATCCCATGTGAAAGAACTAAACCTTGACATTATTAATCATAGTCTGTTATGCTTGCAGACAGGGGCCTAGCATAACTGGCCTCTGAGAGGCACCACCTAGCAGCCCATGGGAAGAGATTCAGAGATACCCAGACAAACATTAGATGGAGCTACTACGGGAGTCTTATGGAAGAGCTGGGGAAGGATTAAGGGACCCAAAGAGGACAGAGACTTCACAGGAAGACCAACAATGTCAACTAACCTGTATGCTTGAGGACTCTCCGTCTGAACCACTAACTGAATAGCTACCATGGGCTAGATATAGAGACTCACACATATGTAGCAGATGTGAAGCTTGCTCTTCATGACAATCCTCCCAAAACTGGAGCAGGGGCTGTCCCTGAGTCTATTCTCTGCCTGTTAATCCATTTCCCCTAACTTGGCCATTTGTCTAGTCTCTGTGAGAAAGGATGTGCCTAGTCTTGCAGTGACCTGATGTGTGTATTGGGGGTGATGCCCAAGCAGGGGTACCCCCTTCTCAAAGAAGAAGGGAAAGGAGGAATGAAGAAAGAATCTGTTTGAGAGGGTTCTGGTAGGAGTGGTAGATGATATTGGGATGTAATTGAATAAATGAATAATGTGATCATTAAAAAAGATTGTACTGTTAACTTTCATAAAATAATAATAATAAACCACTTTTTATAGACATCAGTATTTCTTCATTTATTCTGCTCTTTGTTCCCTATGTTGTGAATATGTAACTTTCTTTTTCCCAAAAACAGATCAATTACACAAGGATAAACAACTTACACCCCCCATCTTCTCAGTACCCCACGCCCAATAATTTTTTTCTTCTTAAAGGAAAGAAAGTCAAATAGCCATTTGGCAGCATCAAACATTTAGTGAAGATATATACTCTATGCACTTCTAGCAATATCTAAACAGCATGAAGCTGTAATTTGAGTCCTTTTTAAAAGCATTCTATTGAATAAAAGAGAGGTATGCAAATTTTATCTTTCGGGTGCATTATTTCAGGATGATTAATAAATAAAGATGTAAAAAAAAAATGCCAACTTAGCAGTTACCTGTAACCATGCAACGGCATATGTAACAGCAATCTCTAGAGTGGACGTTTTGTAGAACGTTCACTGGATGTACAGTGCCTTTAATGGCTTTTCACTCTATTTTATTGTTGATGTTGTTTTGATTTTGCTGAGGTCTCACCCCATGAACTTATTATAAGCACACTTCCTATTGATCAGGGCTTCTCAAACTTATTTCACTTCTCACACCTTTAGCAAAGTAATTCTTGTGACCTTGAGTGGATAGTCCTATAAAAAAAGTCATATAAGTGAGATCTTTACTAAGAATCATAAGTAATCATGAAAGAAATTATAAATAATTATTTGTTATCTCTCTTTAACCTCCCAATAAAAGAGTCAGCTTTGTAAATTCACGAAATAGTCATACTTATTAAATTTAAATGAAAGTTTATGTTTGTGTAACCATTGGATAATTTGGGTTCTAGGGAGCTGTCAGTATTTTGGGATAGAGTGATATTTTCATTTCATCACTGTCAATTCTGAGAATGCTGATTATTATAAATAAGTGGTAAAAATGGCTATATTTAGGGTGGCTTCAAAAATTATAGCAAATGGTATCTTAATCCCAAGCCAAAATTCCATTTTAATTTTCTTAGGAAACTTAAATCAGAAACTCAAACACCAAATTTTAATATCAAACATTCTAATGCCATGTAATTCCAACATACACTAATGTGATGTTTACATGTGGAAAAATTAAGCACCTACATTTGTATCAAAGCAGAAAATCGTATAGAAACACTGTGTTCTTATCTTTGGATATTCTGGCACTGGAGTATCAGTGACTGCTGTGTTGTTCATGGTGACTGCTAGAGTAGGGATGCATTTTAGTGCTACAACTGCACCATGGGTTACCTCTGCCAGAAATTACATATTTGAGCTTGGGTCAACTTTTAGTCTAACATAACTGTCCTCTGAGAGGCTTCACACAGCGGCCCATGGGAAGAGATGCAGAGATTCACACTTTATTTATTTATTTATTTATTTATTTATTTATTTATTTATTTATTTTTATTTTTACTTAATTGACCATAGGTGATCACAATAAACTTCACAGCTATAGAAAAAAAAATGTACGGACTCATTTAACTTTGGCACCTACAGCTTTAGAAACTGGCATTAGGTTACATGGCTGCTTAATGGCATACCTCTCTGTATTCTTTTAGGTTGGTCTGGCATGAAGAATGTTGGACTATGTGTTTTAAGGGTATGGGCATAGTCTGTTTGAACATAAACTGCTTTGATCCTTCAAATAGTCATTCAACATTAAAGAATATTCTTCACTTCCCTCTGCCTATAACTCTGTCACTATGGTGGTACCTCAATGATGTATCAAACCACCTAGGTGTATAGGATCCCATACATTGATGTACGCCCTATTTTTGGAAGATGGTTTATCAAAGACTTTAGCTCTAATAACCAAAGTAAGATCTAGTCATAGATTCATTGTTATCCCAAATTAGTAACTCTACAATAAATATGTAGTGGAGCATTTTCAAGTAGCACAAAACCTGATGAAAATTTTGCCCCAACCTGAGTGGCTATGACCCAAACTGCTCATCATCTAGTCTGCCCTATTGGAGCCGGAAGTACTTGGAAGTACTTGGTTTGAAATTTCCACAATAGAGCATGACTTGTTTTCACCAAGAATTCTGAGTAGGAGAGGGGCATCCATTTAGATGTATATTGAGTTAAATCTCATGAAAATTGCAGTCTCCCAGACAAGGTTGTGTTTTCTTTGTCAGCATTAAGATTTAAGCCCGAGAGAGGAATGATTTTTTCTGTGAGTCACATTCTCAGAGTTTATAGCAACTTGATTAAGTGTGAGAATGCTTGTGGGAGCTGAGCACTGTAAGATCCTGAATCAGCATCCGTCCTGCATGCCAGACAAGCTCACTCTGAATGACAGCACTGGCATTTATCTGTCTTTTCATCCTCAAATACTTAATAAAATCAATAAAATATTTGTTGTCTTGAATTAAACATTGTATACCATAAATAATTCTGTGCAGAATTAAAAATATCAGATTCATTTAGAAAATAGTGTAGCACACACAGTACTGGTCAGAGACAGAGAAAATCAAAGGAAAGATCGTTCATGTACACATTCAAAATGGATTTCTTTTAATTTCCTTTATCTGTTGGCTGTACCTAAGCACTTATGTTTTGCTTCATAATATAATGTTTAGGATTGAGACAAAATTTAAAGAGAAGTTTCTCTGAGCTCAGTGCAGAGTGGCAGCTGCATTACTGACTGCAGAGTATTTTAGGTTTAGTTTGCTGCAGTCAGGATGACTGAAAAAGTGATGTGCAGAGCCCTCTAGAGACTGGATCGCGGAACTGCATGCATTGCTGTGCTTCAGAGCGGTCCTGTAATTGAATTACTCGGGGAGCTATAACACAGCTGTAAAGAGAACAAGGTACTATTCTATTCCTGGTGATGTGGTTAAAATCAGTGTTCTCAAAAGCCTGATGTTTTTTGGCGATTTTCCTCTTAATGAGTTAATTAAGTTAAAATATGCTTTGCATGTGTAATACTGCAAAAACAATGATTAAACAACAGCTGTTCAGGCCAAAATATAAATTATCAATGTGTGCAGAATATTTACCTTTAGAAAAACAGAGAGACTATTTACCTTCTGCCAAGGCATACATTACCTCTAGTTTAAAATGTAGCTGGTGTTACATTAATTTTCCTCATTTGAAATTTAAATTTAAATTTCTCCTTTTTTAAACCTTTGACTCTGGCTGCAGCCTCCTTTAAATGTTCATTAATAATCATATGAAAATGTCTTAAAAATCCAAATCGCATCCTTTACAATGTTCTAATTATATTTTACAATCAAATTTGTATCTTCATTTGTACTGTTTTGTGCCTTGTCCAATACAGTTACGAACTTCAAATATTTGCTGCTATCAAGAAGGAGATAATTTAAACAACTATGCTTTCTCAAATACACACTATGACTATACATGAGTGAACTAGCTATTGATACATTAGATGTTCCTAAACAAAGGGAATCAAAAGGATGAATGTAAGTCTGTGGGGATATGAGTGTATGTGCATATGTGTGGACATATGCATATTCATGTAGAAAGAAAGAATGCAGGCTAAAATGAAATAATTTATGATGGATGTCACTGGGTTCATAAGTTCAAAATCTTCAAGGAAGCCTGAAAGGCTGGAGACATCAGGGAATACTTAATGCTGAGGCTCTAGTGAAAGGCAGTGAGGTGCCTTTTAAAGTCCTCAATCAATTAGATTAAGTGCATCCTTATGTTAGGATGTAATACGTCTTACTCATGTTTACCACTCTGAGAGGTACATTTGGTCTATGTGTGTAGCTTAAAGGTTGAATACTTGCTTATACAGGGCCCAGAAGAATCAGGGTTTGATTCCTACCACAGTAATATTAATTAATAAAGGATGCCTTCACAGCAATATTAAGATGGGTGTTTGACCATCAAGTGAGTATCAGGACATTGTCAAGTTCACACATCAAATTCACCATCACAGGAAATGCTTTTACATTGTTATACAATTCACTAGTTTTTAATGAACCAAATCCAAAAAAAGCACACAAAGTACACAAAACATAAATATAAGTATAAAGATAACAATAGCCGGGCGATGGTGGCGCCCGCCTTTAATCCCAGCACTTGGGAGGCAGAGGCAGGCGGATTTCTGAGTTAGAGGCCAGGCTGGTCTACCAAGTGAGTTCCAGGACAGCCAGGACTACATAGAGAAACCCTGTCTCGAAAAACAAAACAAAACAAAACAAACAAAAAAAGACAACAATAATAATTATGTAGAAATTAGGATTTTGCTGGTTTTTATTGTAAAATTTACCTAGCTGCTGTAAGAGTAGATTGTAAAGAAACACTTGTCCAATGACTGTCATAATCTAAATTTTAGCATTGTACAATGTCCTGTCTCCTTGGTAAAGACATGATCTTACCATTCATTTCATGTTAAAGAATAAATCTGAACTTAAAATTTTAGGTTATCTTGAAGTAACCATTATTGACTTAAAAATATGTATTGAAACCCAGTGGCCCAATAGAATCTGAATATACAAAACATAAGTGAAAGTGTGTGTGTGTGTGTGTGTGTGTGTGTGTGTGTGTGTGTATTTATGAACCATGCCAATACAGAAAGACCAAATCAAAATATATCAGTTCTGAATATCAGAATAAAAATTAATGGAAAGGTCAGTCAGCTTTCTCTCTTAGCTCTCAGCCCTATGAGAAATAAATGTCATAAATTATGTGCCTTCCTAGAATGACTGTTAATTATAGCAAAGAGTAATCAATAGTAAATTAATATATTTGGAAATGCCCATGAATGGTACATTGAATAAAAGAAAGTATCATGAGTCAAATTTAGATCTAGTAACCTCATGAAGAGATTCACTTCTGACATCTTCTAGGTGAAAACAAAGGCAGTGACAGATATTTGTTGTATTTTAAGTTGGCACATTAAGATTTACATCTTCTGGCTTCACCACTCCTTCCCAACAAAGATTCTCAGATATCTTACATTAGTAGCTTGCATCTGATTTTCACGCGGCTCATTGAGACAATAGCAAAAAAAAAAAAAAAAAAAAAAAAAAAAAAAAAAAAAAAAAAAAAAA
>JANHMN010000001.1:97916477-97951515 GCA_030674055.1 Rhabdomys pumilio
AAAAAAAAAAAAAAAAAAAAAAAAAAAAAAAAAAAAAAAAAAAAAAAGCAAGAATTTTATGTTATCCAGATGAGCTTTCCATGCCATTCATATTGCCACAGATTTTTATAATCATAGTTTTCATATACTCATGTATGTCACCATTGGTTGCATTTGTTTTATGCTGAGTTTCACATAAATATAGAATCAAAATATGTACCATTTTAATATCCTTTATACTACTATTACTACTACTAACTACTATTAAAACTAATTTGAAGGTTCTTCAAAATTCTTTATCAGAAATTTTTACATTATATAATTCCATTTACTTTTTAAAATGTTATATTTTACTTACGAAAGAAATCACACGTGTTTGTGCAGGGCTGTATACACATCACTATAAGTACCTAAGGCGTCCATAAGACTCTTGTTCTAACAAAAAATCTCAAATGTTTGACTTTGCCAATAATTATTTAGGAGCAAGATACTGAAGTGAAAGCCGCAGTTTCACTTTGAAGTTTCAAGATGCAGCAAATGGAACCCTGACCTTCCTCCATAGCTGTTATCTCCAAACGGAAACACTCCTCCGCTCTCAGTAAAGCTTCAAACTGAATGTCCCTCCCCTCTACTTCCTGTTTGTCTCTCTACCCATCCTCTAAACAGCCTCTTACTCTCTATGGTTTTCTCCTATGTTCACTCCCTGTCAAAGGCTTGCTTGCCCTGTCTCTTGATCTATAATTGGCATTTTTTAAAATCCTGTTTAAAATAAACAGAAATCTCCTGAATTAAAGTTGTCTGCTAAGGCAGTGGCGAACCACAACTAGAAACAGGTTTTTTCCGTAAATTACTCAATTTCCGGGTTCACACTATGATCAAATATTCTGTAACATAAAACTGTGGAATTTCAAAGAGATAGATTTAAAGGGAGCTGTGATCCACCCAACATGGGTGTAAGGAATAAAACTCAGATTTTTCTATAAAATCAGTATGTACTCTTAAATCGTGAGTTCTCTCTTCAACTCCTTCCACTGTATTTTTAATCAAATAACAGACAGCCTTCTGTACATAGATGGGATGACAGAAGTTTGAGAATTTACCTCATTGGAGTTTTGAACTTCTGTAAATAGTCTCAAAAACATTATTTCCTTAAAAGCACGCTAAAAAGAGTGAGTCTATGAGAGATGGTGTACATAGCTAGCCAGAGAAATGGAATAATTCATTATTTATAAATTTATTATTTCTGAATATAGTACGTGTTCTCTATGTAACTTCATCTCACTTGATTTCTCTCTATTTTTTTTCCAATTTTTAAAGTAGTAGGGATCCAGCATGTTTTTAAAACTTGTGGTAATAATTTAAGTATATATATGATATATTACCATTTAGTCAAAAACACATAATTATTATTATCTCCTCGAGAGTTTCTCATCTTTCTTGTTGCTTGTTCTCTTTACTGCTACACTGACTACCTGTCTTCTTTTCTGGCTTTCAAAATTCCAGGGACATAATTCTGGAGAATAAAAATATATCTGATACAGAGGAAACTGAGATCCCTTCTTAGGGGTCTTCTCTCATTAATTTATTTAAGAATGGACTAAAATGAAAGCCTGAGGACAATTGTAGTAGAGTTTAAAAGAAAAAAGCACAGAGTAAGCAGGTTGTAAGAAGGCAAGAGAAAAATCCTACCGTGTAAGATGTCATGAGGTTCAGACAAGTGCATGATGGACAAGCAATCCTATGGTGGAAATGAAGACTTTATACAAGAGTATAGAAAGGGTATAGAAGTCCAAAGTATCACAAAAAGCACATTTAGGATCTGGACAGAATCCAAAAGAAGGAGATACTGAAATCAGGAAGGAGCAGTTGTTTGGGTCACACAAACTGGGTAGATACAGCCAAGCTTCATGGTAGTTTAGCTCACAGGTAAAGTGAAAGGGGCAGAAATACGGAAAAGGAAAATTAAAGTATCTCATCAAAGAAATTGTATTATGATTTCTTCCTTTCTTTAACATGATTTAAAATGATCCTTCCTCGAGTTGTGGCTGGCCAGGAGATTCTATTTTTCTGTCTAGATTAAGCTTTCCAGTAAAAGGCTTTTACTGCTACTCTAACTGCCTGATTTCTCAGAACATTAATTATTTTTCATGTATCTTTAAAAATATCAGGGTAGGCAGTCCTGCAGCCAATTCACTTTATGGTCTAAATAAATTCAGCAGAAGTAGGGGCTCATACACAGCTTTACGTAATTCAAAACTACATTAACTAAGCTTACTATTAAGTTAATCTAGGCATGTAACTAATTTTACTTCTCTTTCTGTCAGAAAAAAACGTAATTAAGTAATTTCTGAAAGGACAACATTAGTGTCTTTGTGTTTACCCACTTGAAGAATTGCCTGTCTGTACATCATTCAAGATGGACATCAATTAACTTCATTGTATGTATATATCTTTGTACTGAGCACTTAGAAAATCTCTTCCAGCATGTAAAACTCTATAATTTTTAACATAAAAGAAACGAGTATGTCAAACTAAAACTATCACCAACTCTAGTTCACTTTGTGAAGTACTTCTAGAAAACATAACACTCTACTGAGTGGAAATTTCTGGTTTCTTTGGAGACTTGGTTGTGTCATCTGATGACTTTCTGTAAGCTGTCTTATGAGAGGATGTTTTCCTGAGAACAGACATGGTGTTTTTCTGGAAGCTGCCTTGTAAAAGGGCATATAAAGTTTTGCTGGAGAAGATGCTTGAGAGGGCAGGTGATATTTGGAAGGACATAAGTGTAACCCAGCAGACAGTGAAAGATGCTCTTGCGTTGATCGGCCTGGCCATGCTTTGCCAGTATTTGCACTTCTTTACTTGGTATTACTTCATAGAAAGAAAAGCACCAAAGGCTTCTCATACCAGGCTACTCCTTACCACTTTAGCAGACTCTTGCCCATTGAGTAAAAAGACTCCTGTTTCTTTTCAATCAAGCACTTGCTACTGATTCATGTTCGGTGTTTACTGATTGGACTTAACTGCTGCTACTGATTCATGTTTAGATTTACCTCAAAGAACTACTTTTAAACTGGTTCGCATCCTCCTTGTCCTATTAACAATATTCTTTCGCTAGCCCCGGTTGGTGGGCTAGAAGGGAGGTTGATGGGTTTAAGAATTCTAACTGAAGTAGGTTTTGAAAACAATCTAATTCTACACAATAGACATAAGTTCAAATAGAAACAATGACTTACTGAGTCTGAGTGTAAGTGGTCTTGACTGCACATGTTGATTTTGCTGAGTATCTTGCTATCCCTGATGGAGAAAGTACTCCAACCAATTTCAGCTTTAGGAATTCATCCTGCCATTTATGACATTAGGTTAAGCCCATAGGCAGCCACTGGCTTACAGTGAGACTGTAAAACCCTCTTTAGTACAAACAGTTCCAAGAAGCCACATAATTTCTATGGGGTCTGAATCTAACCTGATCTCTCTGTCCAGTCTTGCCTTACAAAAACCCCGCCTTAATAAGGTTCGTGAACATTAATCCTTTCAGACCCTGCTTCCCTCAAGGAAAACAATCCTAAAACAAAACTGGTTACTTGAGTCCCAAACCTGTGCAATGTATATTTGCAGGTTATATCATTCGGCCCATGAAATTTTATGAGCGGTATTCACGTACTGGTGTTATAAATTTTGTCATTACAAGATAACCCTTACGAGACTGCTTTATCTACTTATATATTACCTTAGACCAGTTTCTCACCTTGTAAATATAAACAAGAGTCTTTTAAATAGAGGAACTTATATTTACTAAAGTTAGCATTACTGACTTCAGACTTCCATTTCTTTTCTTTCTGTTTTCCTTTTCTTATATGCAGCATATGTGGTTTATATTTGTATATTTTGCTCATATTATCCAGTCCTTTGAGGGACATGTTGCTGATATACTTGGAAGTCATTAACATAAACTCCTAAACTGTCCCCTCTGAGTTCAACACAGTGCCACATGGCTGTAACTCTGGAGGCAGAAGTACTGTGAGTTAGTTCAAGCCCAGCCTGGGATAGCAAGAGCCTGCCTTAAAAAGAAGAGAAGTAAAGAACAATTTTATAACCAAAAGAGCATAGGCGGTATATTTCTTATGCATTTTAATTTACTCCTGATCCTAAGAAACTAATTATAGGAAATGAGTTTTTCAGTAGTTCTTCCTTACTAACATAAGGCAATCAGCAATTTGGATACATAAAATACTTCACACTTTGGGATCCAAATTTAGTAATTTTAGAATTGTTTGTTTACCATTTTTATATGACAACATTGAGCTAACACAAAAGTGGTTTGATACTGAAAAGACGTAAGTTCAGGGCATGAGTATCTGTGTAGCATCTCTCTTGTACAGCAAAATAATTTCACTAAAGTCAGACACAGTTTACTTAACAACACATTTAGAAAATATTACGTGTGTTTCCCCAGCAAAGATGCCATTCAGAACCAACAAATTTGATGTTTCCACTAACCTTTCCATCAAAAGCTGCTTCAGAGAAGACTGCAGAAGATTAGAAAATGATCAGCTTAAACTTTCTATTTTTGTGTAATCAAATAGTTCACATTTCTAGGCTGCACTTTTCTTTTTAATCGACTCACATTATTCTCTCACTCAGCCCAGCTGTTTTTGACAGACAGAACAGTACAATTTGGAAAGTAGCAAGAGAAGTTTATAATCAGACTTACAGAGATGGAAAATTACCTCCACTGCTAAATACGAACAGATTCTACAAGATAAGAGCAAAATGAAACACCACAATTCAGAGCAAGACTGAAACAACTGGGTTTATAAAAAGTACAAGACATTTGCTTTGTTGACATTAAATAACACACACTCTTGTATTAAGAAATTGAACATTTACTGTGAACTGTAAGTACAATTATAATTACTTCTCACATGAAACTTGATAATAATTATTTGATATGTTGTAATCTAAGTTGTAGATTACAAACAAATTAAGGATATTGTACTGGCTGGTTTTGTATGTCAACTTGACGCAAGCTGGAGTTACCACAGAGAAAGGAGCCTCTCTTGAGTAAATGTTTCCATGAGATCCAACTGTAAGGCATTTTCTCAATTAGTGATCATGGTGAGAGGGCCCCTTGTGGGTAGTGCCATCCCTAGCCAGGGGAAGTAAGTAACACCTCTCCATGGCCTCTGCATCAGCTCCTGATTCCTGACTTGCTTATGTTCTAGTCCTGACTTCCTGTGGAGATAAACAGCAATGTGAAAGTGTAAGCTGAGTAAACTTTTTCCTCCCCAACTTGCCTCTTGGTCATGATGTTTGTACAGGAATAAAAACCCTGACAAAGACATATACATGTGATATATTTTTTAAATTCTTAATATACAGTTTAATTATTTTTAAAACATTAAATTTATTTGGATTTTTACAACTTAATACATGGATATAATCTATTTTCACTATTTTCTTTTTCATAACTTTTATTACTTCTTCCAACCCTACCATACCCTGTGCCAAATTCTTTTTCAGATTCACGATTTTTGGATTTCTTTGGTCACCCATCTAGTTCTATAGGGGCCATCACCATGACCAATGAGTTGGACCTGGACATTGTAACTTTATAGGACAGTAGTGGTACAAAAGAGTTTTCTCCCCAAGTCTAAATATAGCAAATAGTTGGACCATGAAGTCACTATCTACTGACCTTCGGTATCACCTGTGCCTGACAGTTTAGATATGTTTTATGTAGGCCAGAGGCCAACTTTAGAGCATTGGCTCTCTCCTTTCTCCATGTAAAGTCCAGAAATCAAATCTGGCCATCAAGGGTCTTTATCCACTGTCTCATCTTGCCAGCATCCATCAGAATCTTCTAATTTTTCTTAGCTAAAAACCTTTATTCTTCTCCTGTCATGACTATCTGTGCCATGATATCTTTGATCTGTCTGACCTGTCACTTCTTCCTCCCTCTGCCTGCACAATGGTACTTCTTCACACTTTTCAGGCTGGGTTATACTTATACTCTTGCCAAACATTATGTGCCCTCTCGGGCACCCAGTTTCGCAAAACCTTACATGTTCTTTCACCAAAGAACTTCCAGAGAAACACCATGCATCTACTCTCAACAAAACATCCTCTCCTGAGACAGTTTCCAGAAAAACATCACATGACACAACTGGGTCTCCAAAGAAACCAGAAATTTCCAGTTCACCATATTAAGAACCTAATTTGAAAATTAGAAAACTAACAATTTACAAATGGTGAAGAACATTTGACCAATCTGTTTTTTGCCTACATTTTAAAATTTTTATCATCTTGTAGAAAAGTACCTATTTTAATGCTCTTATTTCACTTGCTCAGTAAAGTACATAGTTTAAAAGAACTGAGATTCTATACTTTATTTGGTATGTTTTGAACCATTTATAGATGATGCTTTTAGCTTAGTAAATATTTATTCTCTATGAAGGAATTCATCTGGAACAAGTTATTTTGCCTCATTAGCTTTGATATCTTTAATTTAAAACAGTGGTCATGAGGATTCCCAAGGACATTAGTTACTGCAACTAACGAATATAATAATCCCTGTCAGGCAATTAGCAATGTGTTCGACTCATTATGTCCAATTAATTATTTCCCAGTATTTTCAATTTCATTATTTTTTTCAAATATTTTGAAGATTTAGATTCCTAAATCTTATCATAAGAAAAATAAAAAAATCAAAGTGAGAAGACAAAAAGTTGAATATAAATAAAATTCCGTATATAGTCATCTAAGTGTTAATTTCAGGAAAAAAATCAGTAAAGGCATTTATGTGACTTTAAGAAATATTAAAATAGCCACAAATATTCAATTGATTAATGTTTCAGTGACAGGATGATGATGATTTCAATTTATAGTTGTAAAGCTTGTAAGAACTACTAACTCAATATTTGCCAAAGCTCAACTTATGGTGAATAAAGAGTCATCATTTCCATTCTATAAAATTTTAAACCAAAGACAGCTATTTTTTAAGGAATAAAAGGTACAGTATGATTATATGAAAAGAAACTCAGAGGCTAAAGTCATCTGTTTTTTCCTAAGCTAACACAAGGGCTTATAGAGTGTTTAAAATTTTCCCACTGTAGATATTTTCTATGATTTTTTTTTTCAGAGCTGATGACCGAACCCAGGGCCTTGCACTTGCTAGGCAAGCGCTCTACCACTGAGCTAAATCCCCAACCCCAATTTTTTAAGGATTTTTTTTTTATTTTATGCTAGATGAGCTTTTAACTTACTTCCTTACTCTTACTACCTTTTCTTTTGCAAGTTTTGATAATTTTAACATAATAGTAAATTTCAAAGGCCACTGTTAGTTTTTTAAAACAAAATATTTGTTATCTCTAAATTTTATCAACCATAAGATTTTTATATTTCCCATTTCAATTTTGTTCTATCACCATGCTACTCTATATTCTTTGAGTTTCTTTTCATTTAATACTGATAACATTAAATTCTACTGTGCATTTAATTGGTTGTGTGCAGAGGCCTCAATATTAATTATGCCCCCAAGACACCAGTCTGACAACCTAAGATTTTATGCAAAAAAACGGTATTTGAAGTTTCATTTGATTTGGTGTTTTGTTTTGTTTCTCATGTGTGACTGAGTACATGCTTATGTATATGTGAAGACCAGAGGCTGAGGTTGATGTCCTGTCTTTCTTATCAATCTCCACTGTATTTTAAAAGACAGGGTCTAGATTGTTGGTGGTGGTGCACTCTTTTAATCTCAGCTTGTAGAAGCAAGTAGATTTTTGTGAGTTCAAGGCCAGCCTGGTCTACAGTGTGTGTTCTAGAACAATCAAAGCTACAGAGAGAAAGATTTTCTTAAAAAACAAAGAAATATAAAGATGAGAGAGAGAGAGAGAGAGAGAGAGAGAGAGAGAGAGAGAAAGGGAGGGAGGGAGCAAGGGAGGGAGGGAATGAGGGAGGAAGGGAGGGAAGGAAGAAAAGAAGGAAGAATGCAGGCAGTATTTCTCTCACAGTAGTTGGAGTTCATCATTTAATAGATTGACCAGCAAGGTCCAGGAATCTGTCTGTCTCTGCTTTACAAGCAGTTGGATTACAGATAAGCATCGCTCTCTCTTGATCTTTAATGACATGAATGCTGGTGCACTTATGCAGCAAACATTTCCTTAATAAGTCATCTACTTATCCATACCTTTTATAATTTATTTATTAGAGAGGGTCTCATTATATGATCTCAGGTTGGCTCTGAACTCTTCCTGCTTCACCAGGGATTACAGATACACACCACCTGTACCCAGGCAAAGAACCAACCACTTAATCAGGTTTTGGGCTCCATTTGTATGTTCTGCCTTTATGTTAGGAAACATCTGAAAAATCCTACCACTAACAGAATCCCCTGAAAATGCAGTTGTGTAGCATTTAAGGTGCTGAAGACATATACTTCCCAGTTGGGTGAATGCCACACAGTATCATTTCACAAACTGAGATGTTTAAAATATGCAGTGCGTGTGTGTGTGTGTGTGTGTGTGTGTGTGTGTGTGTGTGTGTGTCCACAAAGAACAAAACACCAAGAAATGAAAGCATATGAAAATGATGCAATGAGAAGTGGTAAACACAACACACGTGAGATGCTGCCATGTGAACATGGCATATATTTTACTAAGAGCTACTTCTCCTATGCAGACAGAGTCAGCTTGAAAACACAGCATATATACAGTACAGCCCATGAATCTACACCAACATTGTTCTCTTTATCACCAAGTATTATGCTCTGTGCATGACTGAAATTCCTGGAGAACTGTGAATTCTAAAGCCCAGTTCTCCACACAGTGCATCACTGAGCACAGTAATTCTGTGCGGCATATGACTATATTAGATAATACAATGTCTTACTTGGTTATATTCTTTGTTGTTAAAGCTAAATTAACTTTTGTTCATTCTGATCATTCTGGATCTTGGATTCCCCCTCCCCTTCCCTTTTCTCCTCTCTTCTTCCTCTCTCTCTCTCTCTCTCTCTCTCTCTCTCTCTCTCTCTCTCTCTCCCTTTCCAATGAGCCTGGCCTGGCCCCCTGATAGGGACAGAATGAGATGGCCACATGGTTCTTGGACAGGGCCCTGGTATGAGCATCTAGGAGATGCCAAGCCCATTGTAGCCATGATTGAGACAGTGACATGGTTCCTGCCCCTGAGACAGAGCCCTATGTGAACCTCCACAAGGTTAGATGGCTTCTGTAGGTGTAAGGCTTGCTTGTGTAATAATGTAGATATTTTCACATTCTTCCAAGAACATCCTCTCTGTTAACATTAATGACTTCATGATAATCAGACAGTACTGGTCCAGGAGGCAAAGGTGTGGCTAATATCTTCACAAAAAGGTAAGTGCTGGGACCTTTAGGACAGCCCTTAAGTCTATAGAGCAGACATGTGCTCAAAATATATATAATTTCTCAACTATGCAAAATATAAAAATTCAATATGAATTATGAGCTGCTTCATAGATCTGAAGGAACAAAGGCAGCTGCATTAATGAACCAGCTTGTCAGAAAGATACAAACGCAGGTAGATTCCTGAGTTCAAGGTCAGCCTGGGATACAGCAAGGTTAGGCCAAGATGTTGTAGAAATGGCAATTTCAGGGCACGATTCTACCCAACTATGTTATCATCTGTGCTAACAAGGGAAGACAGATCCCTAAATTATTTTGCAATATTAAAAAAAATGCTTGCTGTCTCTTAAGAATCAAAGTGCTGGGGTCTTGGGATTCAGATTCATAAAATAATCTGAAGAATACCTGTGGTGAATGATGGGAGTGATATGTAAATAAAAGACTGGGCCTGTGTTCTGTATAGGAGCTATCCAGATAATTTTTTGGGGAGAGAAAGAAAGAGACCAGGGGAGGGGGGAGGAAGCAGAGAGGTAGAGAGACAGAGTGAGCAATCTGGAAAACCATCTCAGCAGAATGTTGGCTACCAACTTGGACCCACAATTTGATTTTGAGTCATTCTTTTTGCTACTCTCAGAAACCCCTTGTCTCAGAAGCCCTCTCCATGCTGAGGCTGGTCCTTGGAACTCTTCCTCCCTCATTCCATCTCTCCCTCCCTTGTGTGTGTGTGTGTGTGTGTGTGTGTGTGTGTGTGTGTGTGTGTGCATGTGTGAAAGACTTTCAGTAAACAGGATATCTGTTATCAATAATTCATAGAATATCATAGAATATCAACAGTTTTTTCTTGCTGTAAATAATAAATTGAATTTTAAATTTTTTATTTACAACAAAATGAGAATAGTGGTTTCCAATTAGCTAGTCAAGAGAATCTTAGTGACATGAGGAACAATTTTTGAAAATTTACTTTCTAAAGCAGCTCACATAATTATAGAAATGCTAAGAAAAAAAATCCTTCTGTCACTTTTCCCTTACCGTTGTATTGGATTGCCAAGTGTGCCTAATTAAAGAAAGATCGTGGAAACAGCAACACCTCGATACATTATTTATGCAAACATTTGTAGAGCAGAAAATTGTAAATTAACATTATATCAAGTTTCACAAATATTGTCTAACTCCTGTTTACAAACCAGGATCAGACTCTGTGAAAATACTGTTAGCACACATAATTAAAGATCAGAAGATTCATTTGGGGGTAATGAAAGGAAAAAGGGAAAAGACAAGAGTAGGTTATTCTTTGTGATTACATTTCTCCACAGCTTTTGACTGGCAGTGGGATTTTAGGCAAATACACTGAGGTTTGGGACTTGGGTGGTTCAGATGCTCTCTGGTGAGAAATTAACTGTGCCTACGTATTTTGAATCAGCCACGTTTTCCTTTACTGTGCACTTCAGATTATTAAGACTAATTGAACTCTTATATTTTCAATTAATATTTGAGACAGGGTCTTAAGTTTTCAACACTGAACCTGTGTTATTCCCGCCTCGACTTTCTAAATGCTGGGATATCAGGTATGGATGTGTCCTCTCCTTGGTTTATGTGGAGCTCAAGATATATCCCAGGGCTTTCTGCATGCTGTGCAGGTATGCTTTCAAAGAGTTACACTGGAAGCTAATTTGTAGCTTCTAAATTACAGCATCTCCGGTCCCAACACAAGTGGAAAGGTTATTTAGAAACTGATTCTTGGAAACTTCTTAGAGAGCAGGTCTTAAAATCTGTGTCCATAAAAGTAAGCATGTTGGCAGGAAAATATGTTACTGATAGGAGCATTATGGTGAAACATTTTATAATGTTCTTCATAGATCCTAGCATCATATACTCTTACATTAATAGCATCCTTAATACAATACACACTGCATATTCAGACCTAGACAACCCTTATAGAGATAACTATTGATATTTGCTGCCTGGAATAAACAAAAATACACAAGGAATTAATACAATATCCAGAACTTCAAGAGGAGAAAGTCCTTTAAAATACTATTAAACACATACTTCTATGTCTTTCACCCATTTTTTAAGTCTTGCATGATGTAAAATTTTCATTTCTCTTCCAGTAAGGTTTTTCCCTTTAGACTCAATGATCCATATAATAAAAGGGCCTGCCACCATAACAAGTGAACTGAAAAGTCTGCCTCATGCACCTTGTCATCCATCATTCAAGAGTGAAGTGAATGGCTTTCAGTATCAGGAACTCAGGAACAGCAAATAAATAAAGGGTTAGCAAATCAAATGAAACAAAATAAAAAGAAGAACAGACTGTCCAATAATGACACAAAATCTTGGATTAAAAGGACGACTTAATATTTCAATATCAGTGCATTCTTCGATGTGAAGAGATTTCAAAAAATGATGAGGTGATACCAACTTACATAGAAAAAAATTACAAAAGCCTGTAAGCAGCACGGAACCTCTTAGTATACTAGGGGTGGAAAAGAACTTTTTTAAAATAAGGAATTCTCTCAAAGCATCTATATTGAAGCAAAAGCACTCATAAATTTCATTATCATGAAAAACATAATCATAAACCTATACTACAAGAAATAATTCACAAAATTAATTATGGACTTAAGCTAAAAGGAAGCTTATACTACTTCAAAAATAATGTACATGGATGTATGTTTTCCATATATATATGTATATGTAACATATATCAAAATATAAAATCTCTTTTAATGCATTTATACATTTTACCAGCTTTACATCATAAATCAATAAGAATTCTATTAATTTCTCTACATTTATTAAATAAATCTGAGAATATATTCTTGACTTAAGGTCCAGAAATTATACTTTTATATATAACCCAAAACACACATTATTTACAAGAAAAATAAAAGTAACAATGGACCTTGATCACCATCTCTTTTTTATGAAAATCTTGATTAGAAGGACATATAATTAAGTTGCAGAATATTCATATTAATATTCTGCTTATATTAAGTTATCTGATAAGCTGTATATCTATTCTATAAAGAACTAGCTTTGAAGTGGTTTCACTCACTGATAGAATATTAGTCTTGCATGCACAGGGCTCTGGTTTAAATCTCAGATGTTACAAAAATAAATTAAAACAGGAAATAAAGAAATGAAGACAGGCAGGCAGGGAGGGAGGAAAGAGAAAGGAAAGAAAGAAGGAAGGAAGAAAAGAGGAAGAGAGGGAGGAAGGATTAAACAGAAGGAAGAAAACTAAAATATCAACATTGAAACCCAACAAAATGTTAAAGTGGTTAAGACATGCATAACATGTTATGAAAGTAAGCACTGTGATTATAAATTATACATTATAAAACTTGGTTGAAACTACATACATATAACAAGATGGCTAAAATATCAATATCAATGTATGAGCATTGTATGCAAGTGAAAATATATTGCTTAGTTTAATTTCTAAACATTTATTCCAGAGATAAAAATTCATGTTCACAGGGAAACATGTGAATAAATGTCTAATTCTTTTAATTCTAAAGGTGTAAACTTGGAGTTACACAAATATTTTTATATATGAGTATATTGTATCTGTTTTCTGACACACCAGAAGAGGGCATCTGATTCCATTACAGATGGTTGTGAGCCACCATGTGGTTGCTGGGAATTGAACTCAGGACTTCTGGAAGAGCAATCAGTGCTCTTAACCTCTGAGCCATCTCTCTATCCCACAAATATTTTTAATAGATGAATAGTTACTCCATATAAGCTTTTATCTATGGATAAACTCTGTGACCTCATCATGAAATAAAAACTAAATTGAGATATATTTTTATATATGCTGAAGAGTGGATTAACTTTAATAAAATTGGTTGCAATGTATAAAGCAACTATCAAGAAAATATATATAGCTCAATTTCATATTTCATACATGAGTATAACTATAGAGAATAATTGATTGCTGTGTTAGTAATGGGGCAGGGTTTCTTGTGGCTACTGATAAAAAAAAAAGGAAAGAATTGTAAATATAATAAGAGAAGCTATTTTTTTAATTATGGGGCAATTACTTCAACAGGGAAGCCCTGTTGTAAAACTATATAGACCATCTTACAGGTAAATCCACATAAATATTGAGTGCAAATGTAAGTAGATACAGATAAATAAGCACTGTAATGGTACCAACACCAATTTCCTAGATTGATAAACACTGCATTTCTCTTTGGCATGATGTTACAAAAGAAAAGAATAGGTAAATGGAGGTCGCATAGGGCCCATTTTTAAGTGATTTTGTACAATCCTGTGAATTTGTATTAATTTTGAATAAAAACTAACATATTAAATTAGATAATTAATTTTCAGTATCACTTGAAATAGAGGTCCCATTCATTCACACACACACACACACACACACACACACACACACACACACACACACCACTAACATAACAGCTTACCATGAATTATTTTAGGGAAAAAAGAAAGTTGTTCACTTGCTCTGAAAGGGAAGGAGTCTAAACACTGTTTTGGCAATGTGAATTCTCTGTGGAGGCTCCTGGGTCTGTTTTGGCATTTGGTCTTTCATATAATCTTTTTCTTCAAATATAAACATTCCCTCCTGAGGGTCGGGGAGGCTCCTGAGACTCAGGAAATAAACAACCTGTCAATTCAAAAGTCTTACCTTGGCAGAAAGAGGTAAGGAGAGCTTGTGGAGGACACTGACATGGTGGGCCTTGGTAAGACATCTGTAACTGCTTGTAATGGGGACAAGGAGTTGCAGGGCTGTAATTTCACAAATGCTTGCTTGGACTTTTTTATTGACACTGTTTTTCTGAGTCATTGCGGCTTCTGTATGTTTCCTCTTGTCCATACTTCTGCTAATAACCTCAGTGAAATCTCTTGGTTCAGCAACTTGGTATTTTGTGCAATCATGAGTTTGGTCCATAGTAGGCTCTTTATCTGCAATGAGAGACAATATCTGTACATTTTCCATCCCCTGGAAAAGTCTGTCACACACATATATTTATCAGCAACCTTTCTGGTTCCTTACTGACTGCATCTTTATGATTTCTGACTACACTGTCAACTAAATATTAACCTCATATTTATATTGTTGTTCATATTTTTATTCTTATGTTAACTAGTCACTTGGTATAAATAAAGCTCATGTTAGAGGATATAGTCAGAGTAATTGCTAAGAATTATCATTATGTGTATATTGCTCACTTTAGCTAGTCATTGCTATAAAGCATTTGCTAGTGGATATACTCATACTCAAACACCATTCTTTATTATCTCTTTAAAGAATTTAGGGAAGATGTTGGTGAGTAGGTGTCGAGAAAAGGCACCTTAGGTGCCTTCACTAATGGACAGGGCTTGTTCCATAGCCTTTTCATGTCTGTTGCATTCTTTACATTCTTGCCTTTTTTTTTTTTTTTTTTTTTTTTTTTTTTTTTTGCCGGTTAGGGCATTTGGGGAGTTTTCCTTACAAAAATTAGATAGGCTGTTTGCCTTTACATAAAACATCAAGAAGCCCAGAATCTACTATAGAGGCTGGCAGGAACAAATTGAGGGCTGCTAACCTCTCTGGTTTCCCATTTTTTGAAGGTTGGCACATCCTGAGAACTCATCACAGTGAAATTGCCCTGTTAGGATGCCTGCTGCTCATCATAAGGAAGTGTGCTCTGGTTACCCTTAACTCAAACCGAAAAACTTCATTTAACTGGATGACCTAAAATGAGGGTCTGTACAATGGAACATCTACAGGTGTAGGGATGAGCTGAGGTCCAAGAACTGAAAACTCTGAAAAGACAGTGTGTCATTTACCAGTTTTTGTAATTTTGTCTTCTCTGGCACAATTGTCACCTCCTTGTATTAAATGATCTTCTTTCATTGTAGTTAATTTTGTTTTTTTATCTATGTTGAACATATTATTCAGTGTATATCAGAGTCAGATTAAACAAAATTTATCAAAACGCAGCTTTTTCTAATCTGATAGTTTAAAACCCTAAACGTAAAGATATCTCTCCAATGTTGTACAAGAAAGCACAGCTAACTTTTCTCTCAAGTATTTTTACAACTGTACTTGGCATATTTTGAGCAGCATTCTGCTATTGTCAAAGATCCTCAACAGATTTTCAGCTCCATTAATGCTCAGAAGCGCATGGTACACATTTCACTCCAAAGGGAAAGATGAACATAGCACTATTAAGTAACTGGTTGGATATACGTGAATATTTTCATTAGACAAATTGTAAAATGTGTCTCTGGATTGTGGACCAATTGAGCCTCCACTACAGGCTCTAAATGAATTCTTATCTTTTTATTAAGAAACAAAAATGGCCTATACTGTTATAATGGTATAATTATATAGGTTTGAAACTAAAATTATTCAAGAAGGAAGGCTGTGGAATAGAAAAGACCTGTCTTATATTTCAAATAGTCATTTCAGCATCGAAGCATTTTGCAGATAGAGGCCTAAGAATGGATTTTATATAAAAGAATGGAATCAGTCAATAAAAATGAAACATATTTTTGTTTTATCTGTCTATATTTTCTGTCTTCTTTCCTCTGACAACTTTGAAGTCATTACCCAAAGCTATGTCTCACTGCCCTCCTTCCTTTGGAGAAGCCATACACAGTGGAATTTGTATAATTGCCTGGAACAGTATTATTTTAAGATACTAATGATATGGAATTTAATAAATTGCAGTTTTAGTTTACCACTTTTGGTTCTTATTATTTCAATATTTCCTTTAATAGCATTTTAATTCCATTATTTTCATTATATTTTCACTAACTTTATTGCTTGCTTTATATCCTACGTTAATTACTTTGTGTCTCTTCTAAACTAATTTTCTCCTTCGCTACTCAAGGAAATTTTCTTTCACACATACTGGAAGAAAAACCCAACAACCCTAAAAATACACTATAGCTTAAAGAAACTATAATTCAATTTACTAGAAAAATATCAGACGATAATCATTATATATTTACAAAGCAGTCGGCCCAGTAATCAAAACAGCAAGAGGAAGGCCATTGACTTCTCAGGGCTTACAATAAAGCCAAATGCAGAAATAAGTAAATACTTAATGGTATTATAAATCAAACTTAGAGGAGTAAGAAAGCCAAAACAACTGAATATTCAGAAGACCAAGAGGCTGAGGTATAGGGAGGGAAGAGAAAGGAAATCATGTACATGTGAGATGCTTACAGAAGCTTATTAGATAATCAGAGAAATACAGTGGGAACATCATCCAGCAGTTCCAAATCCTACCTCTGATCCTAAGCATTGGAGTTCCCGAGAAAGTAACTCTTGTTTTGTATTGTATTTTATTGTATTGTGTTGTTTTTGTATTGCATTGTATATTGTATTGTTTTATTTTGGACAGTGTCTTTCTAAGTAGCTTTTGTTGGTGTGAAAGTCAGTATTGTTGTACTAAATATTAAAAAAAAAAAAAGGCTGCCAGTCAAGCCAACTATCTAAGCTGCGGTGGCTCTGCCTAGCTCAGCCACCATGATCCATGGCCAGAAGCCAAATGCAGGCCACAGCTAGAAATGGTCAGCCAGAAACACCATCCCTGCCACTCAGGAGATGCCAGCATGGGAGATAGCTCTGCCAATCTTCCATGCTGTCTCTTCAAGGCTGGGCATTGCCCAGACCATCCTGTCAAACACACGGGCTCATACAAATGAGATTCTAATGCTTAGATTGTCCAAAGGCTTTATATATTTGGTAATGATCAATACACTCAATCAGAGGTGTAACCCAAAACCTAACCTAAATATACCAACTACCTTTGACTGTGGGAGACATGTGAACATCTGCCTCCATGTTCCCCTCTCTCCTCTCTCTCTCTCTCTCTCTCTCTCTCTCTCTCTCTCTCTCTCTCCCTCCTAGATCCTCCTCTTCCTTCTCATCTTCCTCTCTTTATGCCTCCTCTTCCTCTCCTTACTCCTCCCACCTTAGCTCCTCCTACATATCACCCTTCCTGTTAAATTAAAAGAAAATGATAAAACTGTCTCTTAAAATACAATTACAGCATAGCTATACCAATTTGTGTCAGTAAGATACAAGATAGACCTAATACCAAGTTCATCATTTTGTTGCCTGAACAGAACCTCTGTCATCTCTCCTAACTAAAAGACTTAGTTCTGAACCTGGCTTTTTTCTTGGCTTTAGAATGAATGTCAGCTGAAAACCATCCTCTCAAATCTTTTCTCTTAAAGTAAATAGTCGAGATTGGCTATGAGACTATAAGTCTTCAACCCCAACAAAAATCCAAAATCACTGAATTAACTGGAATTATTGGAAGCATAAAGCATGGCTTCTACAACTTAGCTAATATAGAGAAACCGTTGAACACCTGGGCAGTCCCTAAACCTCAAAACATTGAAGCATCCAATCTTTAGCCTTCTGGCCCAGGATTATCTGACAGACCTAGTAATGCAGAATTATTAAGGGCTGAATACTCTGTCTTGGCAGATATAATCAGTTGACTATTCCACAGGTGTGTCCTTTTTTGGACAGTAATTTGTCTGTAGATGAAAAGAGGCAATTCTTGGCTAGTGGATGTTTCACCACAACTGAACTAACTCCAAAGATGCTCAATTTCTTCTTAGAATCCAAGACATGGAAGCTGTCAGGAGCAGACAGATCTCTCATCAAAATGCACATTAATACAGAAATGTTTGTAACATCGATTCTGTGGACTTCTGACGTTTTGAAAACCAACTATCCATGTAAGGCAATCTGGATTCTTGTCTGTTAACTCCTCTCAGTTATTTCTAATAAAAATATAGAAAACACTCTAACAATAAACTCAGAGCCATGAATTTGCTATAGGCCCTTAACTCACAGGCTAACCATCTCAAATCAGTTTAAAAAGTTAAAGAAAGACTGGGTCTAGGCCTTGTATTCCTAAATGTGTTATATAGGCACGATGCCTATGAGAGTAACAATATTAATCTCACTTTTATATCAGTAAGAAACTCGTGCCAATGAAAACGTTAAATTTGAAATCAAAGTAAATTTTGTACCATTTAAGAAATTATAACTTCAGCTTAATAACAATTATACAGATTCCTAACAATAGGTTATGGCTATGAAATAAATCCTAGATGTTCCTCCCTATTCCAACAAAACCACTACTTTTTCCTTGAAAGACAAAATAACCAACCAACCAACCAAACAAACAAACAAAAAAACCCTGTTCATCTGGTAGCCTTTATGGATTTGACAGTTTGTCTCTAATTTCCTGAAAGGGAATAAGTTAACCAATATGCTTTTTTTTTCTGTGACGTGTCTGAACATTTTAGATACACTCTGCCATAGGTAATAGAAGTTGATATATTCAGATACTACTACTGAATTTCCTTCAGAACAGTGACAAGAGAAAGTCACCATGACACAATATTTGTCATTATCCACTTCAACAAAGAAGAATCTATTTTGCCCAATCTTATCAGAGGTGAGTAGCAGGAATCCTCGTGATGCAGAAAAAGCAGACAGAAAGACAGAATCGAATCCAGATATAACTTTCAAAGGTACATCACTGACTTGCTCTCTCAGGAGCTCATTCCTAGGCCTCCCCCACCAATCTAGCAGCTTCAAATCTTACAAGTGAACCTGTTGAGTTTTTTTTTTCTTCAGATGACAATTGCTGACTACTAAGATATTGAAATATAACTCACATATATTATAAATTGTCCCATTATTTGTCTACTTGAGTGCATATTCTGGAGAGAGTTTGAACAAATTTTCATTGTACATGGTAAGCAAGTATGAGCAAATATACAAAGAGGAAAAACAAACAAGTGAATAAACAAGGAAACAAAAAAACTTAACCAACCAACCAAACTAACCAAACCCAGGAGTTCTAGATCCAGTACAAACACAAGAATGCACAGTAATATGAGAGGCTACTAAACTACAGACAAAAAATGCCATTAAGAAAAGACAGTCTTACAGTTAGTGGTAGAGATGTAGCTAACAGAGACCAGCTGCAGTCATAAAGGAAATTGATCTTCCGGTGAACAGGAAATTATCAGGGCCTACTTATTAATAATTTATATAGCTTTTCAAATAATTAAGAGTATGAAGATTATAGAATTTCTTAATGGTGTGATAGGAAAATATTCAAAGGGAAAAATCTATATAGGAGCATGTGGGAGGAGATCAAACGTACTGGAGGCAGTTAAACCGGAATCCTAGGCTCTTTGGAAGTCTCAAAGCTCTGATAGATAATTCAAATGAAAAACAGTTTGTGAGTGAGGAGTAAGAGACTAACAGTTGCCTAGGTTCTGAAATCACAGGGCATTGAGAAAGGCAGCAATGAAAAGAGACAGGGCTGCAAAGATGATTTTCACTTAATATGAAATTTTTATTATTTTCAGTCCAGTTAGTAAGATTTACTGCAATTTCAGTGTTCTGGAGACAAATAGGTGTCAGGTTGAAAGTAATGTAACTAATGCGAAAGGATGTGAATTTTTAGTGCTGCACAAACTGAGCAAGAACTGATGTAATAAAGTCCTTCATTTTTGTTGAAGACTCATCATGAAAATTTACCTTCTGTGCCACTGTGCATCATAAGTTTAGCTTTCTTACTTGCTCTTACTCTCTGTAATGATCATTTTTATTGTTGCATATCTTTATCTGTCAAGCATAATTATATTCTTGTAGAATTCCTAAATAAGTCAATAGTTCTGCTAAAGTGGGAGAATCACTTTAAAGATTCTTTAGAAGAAGAAATGCGTCTTCAGGATGAAATAAATTGGGCCTTCTATAATTTTGTAATAGTTCTTTGTTTATAAAAGATAAGAATACTGAATAGACATTATTTTTCAAAGAAAACATCAAACCAGGCAAAACTATCTAGACAATAGTTATACAAAAGCCTGATCTCCAGGTATCTCCAGGGAAATGTACATAATAAAACAATGAGATATCCATTATTATTGTTATTATTATTGCTATTATTATTATTATAATTATTATAAATGACAGGAAAAAATAAAGACAAGAACATGTAAAGAAAGAAAAATGTACACAAATTTTCTATGTCTTTAAGTTGGCACATGCATATCAGAAGTAATGTGTGACAAAGTTCTTCATAGGCATGCTGTTTATCAGAACACTTTGGCCAATTCTTAGGACATATATAAAAAAACGTTATAGTCATTGAGTGAGGGAGATGTAATGAAGCTGTGGTATTCAATGGAAAAATCATCTAAGATGACTAATAGGAAGGATGAAAATTATAACAACAGAAAGCAACATAAGTCACATTAGGATCAATGTCACAACAGAATAAACCAGACACAGGGACAAATACCACACGGAATGAGTGACAGGACTGGTCCCTCCAAACATTGTTGAACATCTAGAGACAAAGAGATTATTTGGGGGAGATAGAAGTCAGAGAGTACAATACTGAGGTTATGTACAAAATAAGTATAGAGACCTAATGCATAGAATAAAGAATATCATTAAACTAGCATATACCTGACACATATTATAAATAGATTATAATTTCTCTTATTCCAAAAGTACATATGCAGTGGTTAAAAACATTACATGAAGTGAAAGATTCACAAATCACCTTGCTTCATCATGTGACTCAAGATAACCTACTAAATACTTTAGGTGTACATATATATATATATATATATATATATATATATATATACATATATATATATTGAGATAACTGAAAGGTTGAAGAAAAGCTCAGTGGCGATGTCACTTGCTGCTATCGCGTAGGACCTGGGTTAGAAAACCAATGCACATATCCACCAGTTAACTCTTGCCTGCTACTGCTGTTTTACTGCTTCTCAGGTCTGCTTCCACCCACTGTAATCATGTGGCACACACACAGGCATTCAAGCAAACTCACATACACCTAAAATACAATAAATTAAAAATAAATAAATAAAAACAGGAGATTTTCAAAAAGTTAAAAAAATAGGTAAAAATTAAAATAGACATAAAAACACTCTGTCGTTTAATACTCTAATGTGTATAGGCAGTGTATCAAGGATCTTACGGATGAGTCTATGAAGATCGATACTGTTACTTTCTTAGTTGCAGTTGGCCAGTCCATAAATGTTATAGGTCATCTAAATATAAGAATTTTCTAAATTATAAAATGGAATGTCACTAGTCAGCTTTCTCTTCTTATGTCACTGTTCAGCAACATCTACATCTACATTTTGTTCTGTGAAACAAATTCCTTATGTTTTGATCTTCTTTTTGAACTCATGTTGCCAAAGGAAGACAGACACTGGGGACAAAAATGGAAGAAAGTCATGTACTCATGAGGCTAGAGAATATTTACCCTGACCAAGTGCAGCTGCTGTAGTTACTCATCCCCAACATAACAACATATCAATAAGCCATGCTTTATAAATAACAGGTTTTACTTAAGGTCCTAAGGCTGAGTATCCCAAGAGAGCTTTCTACTTGGCCCCACTCTCGTCAAGTACCTTACCATTTCTTCCTTCTGTGTGTGCATGTGGTAAATGTTTCTGGAATATTTGATTCTCATTGTATGGAAAATAATTCCATTCACAAGTGTTGTAACTCCATGATTGAGCTGTTTCCAAGAGGGCTGAGTTCTTAGTACTGTTTTGTTGTATGTAGTTTTTGCTTTAAGCTCCAGGAACGGGCCACACTACCGGTCCTAAACATCCCCTGGTTCCCAGGCAAAATCGTATAGAGTGACCAGTGGCCACTCCAACAGAAAATGCACATGGCTGGTTGGTGTTATCTCCTGCTGCACTCCTGCTCCTCTTGCCTAGTCCTCTTGAGATTTTTCCTGCTTCCTCCCCTGCAACGCTAACTGTCCTGCCCCATGCTCCGTCATTGGGCGCTGGTAGCTTTATTGATTGATCAAGAACCAATTGGGGAACAGAACCTTAGCGTCAAAGTCACCCTACACTATGACATTTCAGACTTGGAATTTGCATATTAATTTGGGTGGCAGGATCCAAATGATAATCTCAATCCAGGCCTCTGATGTTATACAGTATTATTGAGATGATAATGTGAAATACGGTGGGCTCATGAGCATGCCCTGCCGATGTTACAAACGGAGCTTCCAGCAATCAAACAAACCAAGTCACAAATGAAGCAAACAGTCTTATTTCTCTATTTTTTTTCTAATTTATTTATTTGTTGTATGTACACATGCTTGCATGCACATGTGTTTATGCCATGGGTGAGCATACTGTGGTGTAGACTCGAGGATCAAAATAGAGCTTAAAGTAATTTTTTCTCTAACTGTGAGGATATGGGATCAAAGTCAGATCATCAAGCTTAGCAACATGTGTCGTTTTGGGTCAACAGTTTCTCACTTAAGATGGCACTTAGTATGTTGGTGTTTGTTTGCTTTTCTTACCTTCTAAATCCTCAAAGTCACAGTTTCAGCAAAGATGAAGTTTGAGATCATTAGTAGACAATGTTACCATTTTGTTTTACATTTTAATCAACCCAGATAATTATTATAATTGATTTTTCTCATTTGTTACTAGGAAGTCAGCATTGCTATTAACATTGTTATCCTGTTTGAAAGCATCAAGTTGTCATATAAATATAAGTAAGAGAATAATTGTATTCTAGCTCTGGTGCTGAAAATCCTCTTGGATTGAACAGGAACTTGTAATGTGTTGATATTCCCCTGTGAGCATAGGAAATGCAGCTTTCACACCACCCGCTTGCCATGTGCTATAGCCATGTGTCTTATGATCAAAGTCAACCATCATGTGCTTTCCCTTCAGGGCACTGATAAGAAATGAAAGGATAGCATAGGAAAATATGAATATTTTGTCCATTATATTCTACAAAAGAATTTAAAGAATGCTTAAACACGTATCTGTTATTTATGAATATAAAATATTTAACACATTAAAGAAATTTCCTTCATTTCTTTGTAAAATAAAAATTTTAAATTCATGAACATGTACAAAGATGAGTATATGTCCTACAACTATGAGGAAAGACATGATATTTATTATTATTGTCATTTTTATTACTATTTCACTAATATAGGAAACAAGTTGACTTTATTGGAATAATAAAACTATGCTTATACTTCCGAGATAATTCACAGTTTATTTTTCTCTTGCTTGAATTTTGTTTCTTTCGTTTACTATAATTTATTTAGGTTTTTCAAGATTCTTTATTATCTTTTAATGCTGTTTTGTTATATACATACATGGAAATATGGATCAAATATGATGCTATTTCTTCCCTTTTCCTGTCCCATACAACCACTAAATTTCCATAACAATTTCATGTCAATTTATTTATTTATTTATTTATTTATTTATTTATATTTATTATAGAAGAACAACTGAGGTTTTTTAGGGCTTCTTGAATGTAAATAGGAATATGGAAATTTTTTTCTAGAACATAGGCAGACTCTTAGATCCTTCATCCCTGAATAAACTGATACTTCATTCAGAGACATCCATTAATTCTCAATACCTCATTTGCTGAGCATGAGATTTCATGAGCCTGCTCTCCATCCATGCTATTGTTTTGTAAAGTATGGTCTTATAGAAATCTTGTGCAAGCCTGTGATTCATGCGTGCAATAGCTGGACATGGCTAACTGTTTCCTTCTGTGAAAATTAATTCTCTGTTCATCTTCTGTAAGTCTGTCAATCTTTATCTTTAATACACTAATAAAGGTGCCTTATATGGTATTTTTTTAATAAATGAGTTTTAATTTGCTACTTTTCCATGCTATATAACAATTTTTCAATAACATCTATTCCTGGTTTTAGAATTTTATTTATGTTTGATTCATTTACACTTTCCATTCATTTACATTTTTTCATTTGCTTATTCACTCTACCTCCTATAAGTGAACCTGCTCCCAGTGCTCCCTACACACACAGAGTTCCTCTTCTTGCCCTTCTCCTTTGAGAGAATGGAGACCACCTTCCACTCCTCACCCCCCCAACATCCTCCCACTCTGGCACATCAAGTCTCTGCAGTGCTAGGCAGATCCTCTCCCACCGAGGACAGACAAGGCTTCTCAGGCAGGGGAAAAGATTCTACAGACAGACAACGGCTTTATAGACTGCCCTTGCTCCAGTCGTTAGGAGATCCACATGAAGACCTAGCTGCATGTCTCCTACATATGAGTGTGGAGGGGTCTAGGTCAATCCAATGTGTGCTCTTTGATTAGTGGTTCAGTCTCTGAAAGTCCCCAAGGATCCTGTTTAGTTGTCTTTGTTGGTCTTCCTATGGAGTTCCTATCCCCTCTGGGGCCCTGATTCCTTCCCTCAACTTTTCCATACGACTCCCTGAGCTCCATTCAATGTTTGGCCATGGGTCTTTTAAGTCAGCTGCTGGGTGAAGCTCCTCATAGAACAGTCATGCTGTACTCCTGTCTGCAAGCAACACAGAATATCATTAATAGTGTCAGGAATTGGTGGTTGGCTACAGGATGGGTCTCAAGTTGAGCCAGTTTTTGGTTGGCCATTTCCTTAACCTCTGCTACACTTTTGTCCCTGAGATTTTTGTGGATAGGAAAATTTTGGGTCAAAAGCTTTGTGTGTGCATTTTTGTGCCTTTCTCTCCACTGGGGTTCCTGCCTGGCCCATCTCAGGTCTCTGAAATGTCCTAGAGGTCCCCTCCATGCTCAGTCCTCTTCACCTGATATTGATTCAATTCCTTTTCCTGATCCTCTGGCTCTTTTTCCTGTCTTTTCCCACAGGTAATCCTGAAAAATCCCCATTCTCCTCTCCATCCCCTCTCCAACAATGTTCTCCACATCCAGCTGCCTCTTATCATGACTATTTTATTACTCCTTCTAAGGGGGATGGATAAACAAAGAGTTGTGGTAGTAAGTTTTATTTCCACTTTGAGTGGATTTTGAATCACCTAGAGATAGCATGATAGACTTCCACATATGTCAATGAGGGCATTTCAACAGATGATTAACAGAGAGCTATAGCCCTATTTCATTTGATGGAAGCACAATCCTATGAGTTGGCAATTCCCCACTAGTAAAAGGGAAATTGGGAAAAGCTGAAAGCCACTATTCTGTCTCTACATCCAGGCCACCTTGATGTAAAAAGTCCTGCTGCAGCATCCTCTGTCTGTCAGAACATATTGAACATCTAAGACTAAGCAAAAAAATGTTTTTCTCTTTCCTTTTGGTTGTTTTGCCACCATGGTGCACAAGTGGCTATATTAAGACAAAAGTGCTTTACACGTCTCATCTTTAAAACTCCCTGTGTTCAATACTGTTGCTATTTCTGACCATGTCATCTTAGTTGGTATGTCTCCATTTACTATGCCAGTGGATCACTTGTTACATACATTTCAACTACAAATTTTTGAGTTTGATAATATGTATTTAATTCTTTTAATGTTATGTATTATAACAGTGGTTAGCTTTGTCAAATTTATATATTTCCTAATTCTCTTTCTTTGTAATTTTAATTCTTTGCCTGAACTACTAAAGCATGTGTCTTGTATTTATTTTTCAGGATTTATGTGTTATATTTATATGATGAACAATATCTTGAATGTTGATGATATTTTTCTTTCCTCTTAATATATTTTACATACTGTGGGCTTTGTATATGGATATATCACTGTTATGTAAGCATTTTTCACTTCCTACTTGGAGATGATTGTTGAACCAGGTTTGCCTTGGACATGGGTAAGAGTGTTATTTCATGGAAATAGCAATGAACTTGGCTATATTTACTATTAGCATTCAGTTAAAACCCTAGAGTCTTTTACTCTGTAATCATCGGATACTGTGAGAAGCTCATGAAGGAAGGTTCTTGTATTGTCTGTAGATTGAACACTAAATGTGAGCTTTGCATAGAAATTGAATGTTTTGAGAGTGCCTTATACTGATTCTATTGATTCTTCTGATGAATAATGTAACCAATATGGATTCCCCAGTAACCGAACATGAGCATATCCAAGGTACCACTCTGATTTCCCAGACTCTAATTGGCCTGATATCAGTAACCCAGCTGCTCACCACAAGTTGTAATTCAGGATAGTTTACCTCTTTCATGTAGACTTACGCCATTATTTTGTGCTTATTTTTCTGTGTTGAGAGTCTTATGAATGTATTTCTTTTTCATTCATAAGCTTTCAACTTAGCACACTGTAGCCTTCCTTGACCACTTAAATCTCTAGAAAGATCATCTGAAGATAATGAGGCATCAATGTAACACTTCCAAAGCATTTACCATGATCACTTCAGGCCTTGCTGAACACAGAACCTGAGGTTCTGCAAGTTTATATCCTTCAAACAGTAGCTCTCAGATATAGACTAGTTCTCAACATGGTCTTTCATTAAACAAATGTTCTTCACATGCAGAGAAATCTTCATTTTTTTTTAGATCACTCCTAAAATCCTTTTTTAAAAATATTCTATTCTGCTTCAACCTCTTTGTTTACAAGCTCTCTAAAGCTTTAAAAATATAATATTGTAATATACTTGATTTTTGAAAATGTTGACAAAAGACCCATGAACCTGGCATGAATGTCTCCTGAAAGGCTCTGCCAGTATCTTGGACTGAGCCTGGGGACCCAGTGGAGGAGTTAGTGAATGATTGAAGGAGCTGTAGAGGATTGCAATCCCATAGAAAGAACAACCTTATCAAATAATAGGACCCCTCAGAGCTCCCAGAGACTTAAGCCACCAATCAAACAGCATACAGGGGCTGGTCTGTGACCTCCCAATACATATGTAAAAGAGGACTGCCTTGTCTGGCCTCAGTGGGAGGGGATGTACATGGTCCTGTGGAGGCTTGATACCCAAGACAAGGGGGATGCTAGAAGGGTTAGGTAGGTGTGAGTGAGAGGATGAGAGAGGAAGCACCCTTTTACAAGCAAAGGTTAGGGGGGATGCGATGGGGGTTCACAGAGGGAGGATTGGGAAAGGGGACAGCTTTAAAATATATATAACTAAAATAATTAATAAAAATAATTTTTATTGGGAGGAGTACAGAGGAATGTTGTCTTTTAAACATGACTTGACTGTCACAATTATGTTCTGATCATAGCTGTGTTAACTGGCTTAAGCACTATGAAAGATGAAGCCAAAATGTGTAGCTTACTTGCAGAGAGTATCTGTTGTACAGTGTCTACATGCATTCACTGTCAATTAAAAGAGCCTAAGGCCAATGAGTTGAGGAAGAAAATAGGAGTTGAGAGCTCTGGCAGAGAGGGGGGAGGAAGGGAGAAAGAGAAGGAGAGAGGAAAAGAGTGGGGGTAAGGGAGAAGAGAGAGGAAATCTGGTGGAAGTTCAGGCTTGGCACAAGATTTGCCACAGAATGCTGAAGGAGCCAGTTGCATGAAACTTAGAAGGGGCTCAACTATGAGGCACTCATAGAATAGAATAGACAGGGAGATTGCCTGGGAAAGTGGAAGTAGGCTGACACATAAACCTGAGGAAATAACTAACTAGGTAACTAACAAATGGAAGAATGTAGACAAGAATAAACTGGGTTATTGAGATAGAGTTAGTCAGAGAATAGAACCAAAGCTTATGGTCTGAGTATTTATTGATGAAATTCTAAGTCACAACCGTCATTTCAGGAAACTTGAGTGCAGGTACATTTAAAAGCCAGCTTCCACACCTTAATTGCATAACATTACTTTTCATATATTCACAATACAAAATAGCTTTCTTTTTATAAAAATAATTCATTTATATGACAAACATTAAAAAAAAATATAAAAACAAATGGTTTCACAAAGTAGCACAGATTGCTTGCTACTTCTCAGTTTACTTCCTGTCCCAGTGGCACCAAGATCAGGGATCAGAGTTGTGCAACAATTCCTCCATCTGCACCGTGGTTTCTGCTGAATCAGTTGGTACACTGACTCAAGTTACTGAAAAGCACTATGCAGCTTTTAAAAACAGTGCATTTTTTTTCATTTTGATAATTGCATCATATGAATAGTTGGATGAGTTCACTCTTTTGGAAAATTGATTTTTAAAAAATATGCTATTCTGTGTCAAGGCCACAACCTCAAATCTTAATAAAATAAAACAGTGAATAGTTCTTTCAAAATATATGTTAATTACTTTAACATCCATTTCTTAGAGAAAAGATCTCCCTTTGGTCATCCTGGGTATCTACGTAGGTTAAGGTGTCAATTCAGGTATTTCTTTTCTGTTCCCACATCCCTCCTAGTTTGGCTTCAGAAGATAAACTTTACTTAAATATCTTTTATATTGAAATCTCACTTATTTGTGTAGAACACTGTGTTGTCTAATTTCCTCCAGTGTCCCTTGTTTTCATTTCATTTCCTTCTGATGTTGTGTTTGATGATAAGAATATTCATCAATGAATATTTATTTATGCTAACACTGCTGTTCATTCCCTCTGAATTATATGAACTCCAGTGAAAACAGGTGTAGTTCATAGTATTTCTTCCTTAGTATGAACGGTTGTATTATTGACTGTAAACCAATCAATGTAGATTCTTGTAAGATGTTATAATTATAATAAGAAATTATAAGTAGAGGTTTCAGGAGAAAGATTTTCTTACTAGAATAAAATCTGTGTGTGTGTGATTCTTTGTGTGTGTCTACGTATGTTTTGTGTCTTTGTATATATGTGTATTCATTTGTGTTTGAGTATGTATGTGTATCTGTGTGTGTAATTATGTGTGTCTGTGTGGGTATGTGTATTTGTGAGATTGTGTGTGTATGTATGTGTCTGTGTTTTTGTGTCTGTTTATGTATGTCTTTATGTTTATGAGTATGTGTGTGTGATACATACTTGACAATAGAAATGTGGTATTTTCCTCAAAAGTCACATTCTTAGCACTTTTGTGTTCTACAAAAAAAAATCTATTAGAAATTTGTTAAATTTATCTTTAGAGTAGAGAGTTTTAAAGACTTTTTTGAGTCTAAAACTGTCAAAATTATATGAATATAAAATAAAACTATTGTTTAAGTCAGTCAATATATTTATATTTGCTTTATACAGGTAGAAAATCAGACTTTTTTGCTTTATGTGGCACATTCTCAAAGCTTTAAATTGGTTACTTAACTTTTTAGTATTACAACTTATGACTTATTTGCATACATTTTTACTCCTGGGATCAATGGAAAGTTTATAAAGGGCTAACATTTTCAATAGACAATTATGTTTTCTCACCTTGTAACAATAAATACTTGTGTTCATAAGACATTTAAAAAGCTGTTTTTGGTTTTACATACTCACAATTAAATAACGAACATTTTAGAATGTGCCTGGATAAATGAAATATTTAAAATCGCAGAGAATATCTTCAGAGTAGGGAAACTATCTCAGACTTTTGGAAAACTTCTTCCCTTCTACTTGGATAAATTTCTCATGAAGGAGTTTGACTTCTCATTGTCCACTGGGATTCTGTGATGCTTTAAACTTAATAACCATTAGCGCTTTCCAAGATGGCTTGGTGTGGAGTTATACATCTTTAAATTGACACACTTCACCGTAGCACAGAATTCTGAGAATCAGTGTGCTACCAAATCCATATGCTTTAAATCAGTACGTTTAAGTAATAGACATGTTCCTTTCGAACAACCCAAGCTTCTCAGAAACTATGGGCACTCGATAATTTACCTCCAGGAGACTGCTTAAGTAAACAATCAAGGGAGGCTAGAGTAAGGACACATCTTAATAGTCTACAGAATACTGAGGACAAGCGCCCCCTCCCAGTTCTCTTTCTAGGCTGTCCTACTGTTGATTGGTGAGTTCTCATGGGGATGAAAGCTCTAAGGCTTTGAGTTGAGCACTTCATTTGAATTTGAGCTCTCAATTAGCTGGAGTAAAGCTTTGGAAACATTTGCAAAGACAAGTTCTGAGGTTCCACAGAAATATGCAATTTGCAGATTGTATCACAGGGAGCAGCCGGCCAGTCTGAAAAAAAAAAGTGTAATCTTGAATCATTTAAATGTTTTGCGAAGCCAAAAGAGTACATTGATCTGAGGAATAACAGTTTGGGATGAGAGCATCACAATTTACTCTATCATTGATCATTAAAAGTGTTCATTAGGAACAATTCTGTTTCTGGTTTCTTAATGCATGAAGACATTTAATTGTGACTTTGGTTTTTTAGGTCAGACACTATTAGAGTGGAATGAATAAATATCAGCATTTCTACTCATTAAGGTATTTAGCAGATTTAAGTGTTTCTAATAGACTACTATATACCAATTTATATATAATGTGATTTATTGATTCAGCTTTTAATTTGAAATGCAGAGTTTGATTTTGTTCACAAATGTATACTTTATAGTCTCACTACATATTTATATATATATGCACCATACAGTAAGTAGACCTTAGAACCAAAGATATGTATGATTTAAGACTGAGTCAATGGGAGGACAAAATTGCTTATAAACCAGCATAATTGTAAAATAATTTTAACTTTAAATATTATACAAAATTTTATTTTAATTATAAAATAAGTATGAACAAAAATGTTTTACATAAGGACATTTATATAAATCCCTAGCTAGTCAAAAGTTAAAGACCTAGTGTGTTATTAAAATTACATTTTTCATAATATTTTAGCCTTTTTTTAGCATTAACATATTAGTCATAGGAAGAAGAGATATATACACATATACATAATATATATCATATATTTAATATATATGTATATATTATATATATATAATATACCTATCATACATATTATATATGTGTATATATATTTTAAATTGGGAAATTGTAAAATTCTGTTAAAAACTTGTATTTAAGTATAACATTTTATACCATTTTTGTATTGTTTTTACTACCAATTCATGCCAATTAATGTATAATCAGTGTACAACTTATTGATTCGATTTTAAATTTGAAATGGAGAGTTAAATTTTGTTCACAATTGTATACTTTATTGTTTCATTGTATATTTATGCATATGCTCTACATAGTAAACCTCAGCCCCAAAGATAAATATGGCTGAAGTCTGAGTCTTCCTTGTATTAAACCTTTTTAATGATCTGTTAGATTATAGAGAAACAGAGAGATAGCTATAGACAGATAGATAGATGATAAATAGATAATACCTAGATGACTGTGAGATAGATAGATAGGTTGGTAAGACACATGCTGATTCATCCCTTACTGTCTACATCAAAACAAACATCAAAGCAAGAAATGGACGGTGGGGGGAGTGGAGAAGAAGGAAAGAAGAACTGAAGGAGGTACTTAGAAGGTGAAGATAGATTGGATATGAACATACTTTGTTGTATATACTAATAATTCTCAAAGAATAAAAAGTATTATTGTTGGAACTCTCGGAAGGCAGTCACGATAGGCTCCTGTCTGTAAGCATACCATAGCATCAGTAGTAGTATCAGGCCTTGGAGCCTCCCTTTGAGATGGATCCCAATCTGGGCCTATCACTGGACCTCCTTTCCCTCAGTCTCTTCTCCATTTCTGTCTCTTTCTGTCTCGCTATTTTTAGACTGGAAAAATTCTGGTTTTAGAAATGGAGGAGAAGAAATGAGATGAGGAAATGTCAGAGGGTGGAACAGGAGGGAGATGATATCTGGACTGTAAAAAAAATGGATTAAGGATAATAAAAAGAAAGAGTTTATTGATAGAATTTCTCATTAGATCACAATAAGTAATTGTTCAATATCTCTTAGAATTTTATCTGAACAGTTTTCAGGTAACATACCCCCACGATTGTGGGAAAGCTTATTAATATATATCATACAACAAGAGAAGTTACTTATATCTTAATAATCAACATGCTGAATTCACTAAGGATTAATACATAACTTCCAAGCCTTTTTGTCATTGTTTTGCTTTCTTTTGTTTTTGGTTCCTAGAAAATATCCTACTTCATGTCACTATAAAATCTTAGATGTTAATGTCTTTGTGATAGTAGAACTAAGACAATGAAGGATCTTTATTCAGTGGCAATTAAAATTATGTAAGCCCATTATCATTCATTGCCTTAGTTTTATGAAATATATAACTGTCTTATGTAATAACAAGATTGTTGTTACTATTTAAGTTCTCAGGTAATGGAAAGGAAGGAGGAAATTTGATAAATTGCTTGCTTAAGCCAAAGCTCCACAGAGGCAATGATTAAAACAATTCAGGTAGAAAAATTTATGTAAAGCTGCAGTAAACTTTACATTTGTGGTAAAACTTACCGAGAATAATATAAAATAATTTATTATTCATTAAAATGAAAATATTAAGATAGTATGAAGCATAGAGTAGTAAGAAAATATCCATACATATTAATGTCTGTATGGAGACATAGAAGGAGAAAAATAGAATAAAATCAGTATTTCAATAATTTTTATAAAAATAAAGTATATTTTCCATCAACTATGTGAGATAATTGTTTTGTTTCTATGCAAACTAGAAGATTAACATAGAAAACAGTAATAGGTAGACAAAGACATATTAAGGTAGAAATCCACTATTCTTCTTTAAAAGAACTACGTTACACAACAATAAAAATTATAAAAAAGCAGTGCTGGCCAAATTGCTCAGTGGTTAAGACTACATAATGCTCCCACAGGGATCCTGAATACAGTTTCCAGCACCCATGTTGAGTGGCTCCCAGCTGTTTGTAATTACAGCTCTAAAAGATTCTGTGGCCCCAGAGGGCACCTAAACTTAGATGCACAAACTCTCCAGAAGACACAATACATATAGATATAATTACCAAAACAAATCATTAAATCGACTGCACATTTATAAAGAAAATATAGTAGAAAAAAATAGATGGCATTCAATCTATTCCAACACAAGATGCAAACTCATAACAAATAATCTCAAAGTTAGTTGACTTTGGCCATGTAATTTTCTCAAACAGATAAAAATATAGCCAATTGAAAAATAGAAGAATATGACTTATCATTTGAACAATAATGTAAACCAATTATAAAACAGGCCAACAGAAAAATATCAAATGCATGAATAAATAATAGCCCAAATTAATCATAATCAAATGATACTAAATGTCACTCAAAAAATCAAAATATCTAGGCTATACATACTTAATATCTCAGAACCTGAATGGAATAAAACAGTGAGTGAGAACTAGGTATCATTACAGCCCTACTGGGCAACATTTTTTAAAGTAACCAGGCATGCATTCCTGCTTGCTAAGCTGTATTTTGTGTAATTGTATTCCATAGAATTCCTTTATATTGTATGTAGAGCTGCTCATAAATTGGTGTGTTTTAACAATAATGTTTTAATAAAATATACAGACATTTAAGGAATCCAATTATCATTAAGTAAATAGCTAATTTGTCTAATATCTTGTTAAGGGTTACCATGCTGTTTTTGTATTGTTGAAAAAAAAGAATCCTACAAATTTGATCTAACATGACAATGAAAAACACAAACATGTAGAGGAAAATTATCCTGAAATAAATGACCTTCTTAAGGTAAAGATATTATCAGAATGTAAATTGTAGGTCCCAATCTTTACATCATTATTACATTTCAGTTTGCAATGTATAAAAAAATAAAGTCACAAAATTAACAAATAATATCTCAAAAAGATTCTATAGTTTCATGAATTACTGAACACTTACATTAAGTCTGAATAAAATATCACGGTAGTTTCATTCCAACTTGTGGAGATGAGATAAAATAAAAATGACAATTTAACTGACTGACTAACTAACTAACTAACTAACTAACTAACTAACTAGTACATGACATGAATATGAATGGCCAAGGAGTCCTGATTTATCATTCTTAAGTCTGTGGCTTTTGTGCGCTTGAGATTGAGGAACTGAGCTGATTGACAGCCTTTGCACTTCATTTCAGAATATTATAGTGAAATTATGTTTTCACATGAAAGGAACAAGTGATTTTGTATTCATCAAAGATAAGCTAACATCTGGGAAACAAACATTTTCTGTACTTGCGTATCAAAGTATTTATCTCTTTTTCAGGTGGACAGAGGTCTACAGTGTTCAAATTTCTCTTATTTCTTATATGCCTTTCCCAGAAATGACTTGGTTTGTAGGCTCTGAGGTTGTCTACATCTTACTGCAGAGAACTAAATTCATGAGAGTACTAAAGGAAGTAATCATTTTAAAAATAAGTTATGTTTATTTCCTCTATAAAAGGCAAATATTTTGACAGGCTTATCCATTCTTAAGAGCTCTTTTTAGTAGTTGGTGTATCTTTGAGAAAAACAAACATCTGTGTATCTAAACATAGAATCATCTACATGCCTGCCGCGTAAAGGTTGGAGATGGAGTGCTGCTAAGAAGAAGCAGAAATGACAGTGTAACGAGCTACAGACATGTCAAGTCTGGAAAGGAAACTTAGTGTTAATTCACCTCATAGAAAAATGCTTGTGTGGATACATACACATGTAGTATGTGCTCTATTTTTTCAGTACTACATGAAACTCAAGGGTTAACAAAGGATATACTTCATTTTGTTTTTCTTATTAATTGCAGTATATCTCAGAATAAAAATTGTTATACGAAAGAGGTGTAATAGGTAAAGTATTAAGATATTTTAACTAAAATAATTCAGCTAATGATAAACCTAAGAGCACTCTCTTTTTCTGCCTTTCCCCCATCCTCCCTCTCTCTTTACCTCTCTCTCTCTTTGTATTTCTCTCTCTGTGTGTCTATGTCTCTCTCTGTTGCTCTCTATTCCTCTCTCTCCCTCTCTCTCTCTCTCTCTCTCTCTCTCTCTCTCTCTCTCTCT
>JANHMN010000001.1:97951525-98009279 GCA_030674055.1 Rhabdomys pumilio
CCCCCCCCCCCATGTAGCTCACTATTCAAATGGAGAAAAAGAAAGATGGTAAAAAGGACAAGGGGAGGTAGATCTGTTTAGAAGTAGTTCCTTGGGGGTGACTCCAGTCTTCATTTGACAGAATATCAGCAGTCCAGTTCAGTAGTATCGGGATACCAAACACAAATCAGCAGTAGTGGCACAATCCAGCAGAAAACACCAAGGCTCTGCTGAATCAGCTTAAGTCAGCAGGAGCAACCAGAAACAGCCAGGATGCCAGGGGAAGTTCTCTGCTATGACTCTCTCAATGAATTGAATATCAGCAAAGATTAAGATGAAGACACAAGTCCAACAAAGTGTTTCAAGGCTATCTTTGCAAGCACGCCATCATTGTTCCTTGCATCCTATTTATATCTTCTCCAAACATCATGTGTCCTCCCACAGATCTTGTATCAGCAAAAGACCATGTTAGTCTGTCTTAGCAAAACACTAGGTGAGTTTGCATCACACTACATATCCAGAAACTTCCACTTCACTGTCTCTCCTAAGAGAGTAAGTCATGATAACCATTTCCTACCTTAAGTTTCTTTTGGAATTTATCTTGCATGATCAAGTAATCAAAACCTGCAAATTTTAGTTAATTAATTATTTGCAAAATGACATACATTTCCTGAAAGCTCATATTCAAGTTTATAGTGGGTTTATTTTTAACTTTTAAATTATGCTCTGTCAGCATTATAGTTCAGGTAATATTTCCATATCTTGAAAGAAACTTAACAGTTTGCTATTTTTGTCACAGGGAAATTAATCCTATGGGGTACCAATAAAAATCAGTTGTATGTGAGAAATAAATTTTGCTTCAATGTGAACCTCTAAGAATATTAAAAAAATAAAAATTTCTAACACTGTAAGGTTACTTGTGAATCTTTTAAAATGTATTCTTTGAATGATTTTCAGTCCTACACAATTAAATTGTAGCAAATCTGATGACTGTATCTGTCCTTTGAAATGTGGTATACTACAGCTGTTGACATGCAAGAATAGGTAAGAGAACATGTCCCTGCTCTCATGACACATTTGAGAGCCTATTCACATTTAGGCATTTTTTTTGGCACTACTGATTGTTCCTTTTAGATATTTCTTTAAAGATCATAACATAATTTCTTGGAATGACAGAACACATATTGGTAATTGAAATAATAAGTGTATTTGAAAAGCATGTAATAAAATATTCTGTAGAAAGTATACATTAATAGGAAGTGGAATTGAAGACTATTTAACACTTTATAACTTTTTTTTACCTTTCTAAAAAAGATATCCTAGGAATAATTAAGGCAGCATTTTCTCCTATGATGCAATTATCCAGTGCATTTTTTGAGTTCTTTCTTCTAATGTTTGACAAAATCAACATGTTTTAATCCCAGTTTTAATAAGCAAACAAAAAATAACAATAATATCTAAGATCCCTCCAGTTTGCAAGTGTCAACTTGCTACACAAATAATTCAGTATTTTGCTCTTCTATTTCATAGCCAAAAATCCCAAATGTTGCATTTATTTTATTCATTACTCAGTCCATTTTCATTTATGAAACCACCTCAAATTATGCTTACTTAGGTAAAGAAATAATTGTTGCTTAATTTACCTCACACAGTGTTTTGTATGAGCTAAGAAAAACCTTTTAATATTTTTATTAACTATATTGCTTATTCTCCTTACTGTCACATATATTGGTTAGAACAAATAGTTTGTTCAGTCTGGATTTAGTCTATTTGTGTTGTTTATTGTCTATCTATCCTTAGCAGACATGAGAGATCTTTGAGGTCCTCTCTATTCTCTTTATTCTCTGCTGTGAAGATATGTATCAGCCTACCATTTCATGCTACAGTCACCAGATATTGTAATAATGCTATTTGTTTGAAGGATGCAAAATGGCAAGATTGGACCCAGAGTCTGATTCCTCTGTGTTTACAAACCCACTGCTAATGTACCAATTACATTTACCATTAATCATTATTTATTTTATAAAATGAGCACTGAAAGTCACATTTATATTTAAACAAAATCTTCATTCTTTTGCTTCACTTTTCTTCCTTTATCTTTAAACTAAAAAATATTAAATAACATTACCAAATGTTTGTTTTCCTTTTTTTTTTAAATTGGACATTTTCTTTATTTACGTTTCAGATGTTATCCCCTTTCCAGTCCCCCACCACCACAGAATCCCCCTATCCCATCCTCCTCCTGCTTCTATGAGGGTGTTCCCCCACCACCCTCCCGCCTTCCCACCCTCAAATTCCCATACACTGGGCATTGAGCCTTCACAGCACAAAGGGTGTCTCCTCCCATTGATGTCCTACAATGCCATCCTCTGCTACATATGCAGCTGGAGTCATGGGTCCCTCCATGTGTACTCCTTGGCTGGTAGTTTAGTCACTCGGCTCTCTGGGAGGGGTCTGGTTGGTTGATATTATTGTTCTTCCTATGGGATTACAAACCCCTTCAGCTTCTTCAGTCCTTTCTCTAACTCCTCCATTGGGAACCCCACTGGAGACCCAACTAGGGACACTGTGCTCAGTTCAATGGTTGGCTGCAAGCATCTGCCTCTGTATTTGTCAGACTCTGTCAGAGGCTCTCAGGAGACAGCTATATCAGACTCCTGTCAGCATATACTTCTTGGCATCCACAATAATGTCTGGGTTTGGTGACTATATATGGGATGGATTGCCAGGAGGGGCAGCCCTTGGATGGCTTTTCCCTCAGTCTCTGCTCCACAATTTGTCTGTGTATGTGATCCCATGATTATTTTGTTCCCCTTTCAAAGGACAGAAGCACTCACACTTTGGTCTTCTTTCTTCTTGAACTTTGTGTAGTTCAATATTTGTTTTCTTAACCATGACTTTTATGTTCTGTTTTTTTCATCTGTTCTTAAGCTTTGAAAGCAATACCACTAATATTATTAATGTGACCCTGTTAACTAGTAACATTTTACACAGGCCTACATGGCTGATGGTGATCTTCCTCTCGCAGGCTGGAGAATTGTTTCAATGTAGAGTCTATGTGGCAGAAACGGGTCACTAGGGAAGAACTTGAAGAATTGCACCCAGCTGTGTTTGTGGTATGAACTCAGCTTCCTAATCCACCATACACTGTAACTAACTAATGTTCCTTCTACTATACAGATCCACACACCCTTCCATCTTATCATAAATTCCCATGAAACCATGAACAAAAATGAAACTTTCATACCATAACATGAATGATTTATCTAATATAATAAATAAAGTTATTGAATACTTTTGCGATAGATTTTCATTCTTTTGAACCATATATGTCTATTCTTGTAAAGGTATTTGGTAAAACTAATGTGTTTTATGATGACTACAATAATCATGTGATTAAATGATAAAGATATTAGTTTGCTACCATTTCAAGTTTTCCAATTTAAGAAAATTATCACTATTTTTGTTGTATAATTACAGAAAAAGTCATCCATCTAAATTTTAATATGACTGCAAAGATATATATATATACAAAGCAGTAAGACTTTGTTTCATTTCTTATACAATATACTTTTATACTTTGTGGATAAAAGTTTTATTGATTTTTTTTACTAATATTTGCCTTGTAAACCATAAATGTTTTATAAATATGTAATGCATGTATATTTACTGTAGTCATATTAGTGTGTGAGTTAATGTATTTTAAGATTAATCGGTCGTCATGAACAAAAATGTTCCTAATTCAGTTTAAAGATATATAGCAGTCCAGTCTGCCTGTTATGAACATTCAGTTTATTTTGGGCAAAGAAAACAAATGTGTACATTTTATATATTATATATTATAAATTATAAATATATGTAGAGAGAAACATATAAATATATATTATTTATGTAATCTTATATTATTATACAATATATACTATGTATTACATATATTGTATTTGAATACATTTTCTAGAAAAATTTTAGGAAACTTCCAAGGAGGAATTGTTATGTAAAGGAACTTTGTTCAACTTTATATGTAATTCTTAGAACAATATGACTGGACACAAAGTGAATATGTGCCTTGTTACCACATAAAGTCTGTTTCTAATATTTTAATATCCTATTCTTTTGAAAATGGAACATTCAGTTCATCATGCTTAGAGGGGACAAATAATCCTGTTGAAAATGTTGTACACAAAGCTACTATCCCTGCCACAAATTTAAATAACATTATTGACATCAGGTGCTTTGATGTTAATACTGATTTTTAACTGGAATTAATTATTTGGCCATTTTTCCCTGGTAAGCATTTATCTGTTGATAATTCTTTGTGAGATATGGATTAGCAATATACTTGGCTTCAGAGGGTCTGCAAATATAAGAAAACTTTAATGAATGGAGGACTCCTGCATGACAGAGTTTAGTCACTTGATATTCACATTAGTATATTTTGCTGAGGTCTAGAATAAAAAGTTGTTCTTGTTTTCTCAATCACATGTATAAAGTTTAGAATCAAGAAGTCACATTGTTCACAACCGAGTGGTTGGTAGAGCTTCCAGAATGGTCATAACCATGTTTGTAATGTTAATAATCCAAGTCCTTCCATCACTATAAGATAACCATGTTATACTTTGCCCATCTGGGTCAGGACCTATTTCTTTGAGAACCATTTCAGAACAGCAGAGTCACTGGAGGGTTAAAGAGTGTGGATGACAGCAGTTAACTAACACAAAGCACCTGTCAGATGTCCAGCTGGCCCACACATAACTGAACATAAGGCTGGCTGGCTTTCTGCCCAGAGATTCTAACGTATCCTGAAGGGTGCCATATTGACAATTATGGATATGCAAAATTGTTCACACATATAAGGTGAAGAGCTGACTTATTTTGAGCACATGTCTTTATGCAATTTATTGGATGGCATATGGGGTCATGTTGAAGCCGAGTCCCTGAGGGCAAGAATGCTGTAGCAACCAACTGGTTCTAAATCATAGTTGCTGTTCAAATACATTGAAAATTATCCTTCTAGGTTGTGGCCATGCTTTAAGCTGTTACTTTGAAAGGTTAGGAGAAATGCAAACTATTATCTCTATAATAAATAATAAAAAATGTAGATCAGAGCTGGGAGAGAGATTATAGTTAATAAAACAATCATGTATGTTTGATGGTTATACAGTGTAAAATAATATAAAAGTTATTGTGATTGTCTTCTGGTAGATTTTACAGGAATGTTCCTAACAAAGTACTTAGCTATTTTCTGGATTTTATTTTGAAGATAAAATGTACTGTGTTAATTTTTAATCTTTTATTCAAAATCAGGTTTTTATTATGTGTATCTGTGATAAAGACACTTGTTTTATTAATTTAAATACCACATAGTAGGTTTAATTATTTTACTTTATTATATTTTCTGAAATATCTTATAACCCCCACATTATTCCTTATATCAGAAATGTTTCTTACTTAGATCACTTTCTCAGATTAAATTTTTGAGGTATATAAGTTATTTCTAAAATAAGTAGCAGATCTCTCTAGGTATCTTTGTATGTAACTAGTATGCTTATGCTAGATCTAGACAAACATATGTATTCAGTCTTTATCCAGATAAACTGTTTGTTGGTGTATGGTTAAAATTATGCACAAAATTTTCTTGTTTAAAGCCTACAAAATGAAAAAAAAAACAAATGAAAATAAAAATGTTGGTATTATGTACATAGAATTCCGTGTTGTAGATACTTTCAAATAAATTGTGACAATGTAAGAGATTTATTTGTGTGCGGATTAACATGCATAGAAACATTATCTTTCTATTCCTCATTTGCCTCTGGAAACACATTTATCCAAACTCATTTTATTCTAGGTTAGACATATGCCTTACATGTAGGTGATTTAATCTGATGACCACTATTTGTAGGTTCATTTGTTAGTTATTATACATATTCAGCATTTTTCTTTTAGCTTCCCTTTTTGTGTATCCCTCCAGTATTATTTTTTTATACTTCAATTCTTACAAAAATTTACATACTGTAAGATTATTTTAGAAATTAGTTTTCCTTACCTGCCAAGTCTTCTCTTGAGCACAAGTTTTGTTAAGTGATTCAGAATTTATTAAAGATTCATTGTTTACATTTAGTAAAATCATCTGCTAATGAGTTCACCCAAGCACGTTGACTTTGAACTCCCAACCTCTTCAGGCTCACACACTCAAAATAACTTACCACTACTCCTGAAGTCTATCTAAATAGTGATGATACCTGGATGGAGACATATTTCCTCAGTAGTGTAGTTGACTTCACAGTATACAGTGGCCACCAGTGACACACATAGCCATTTGCTCATAGTTCTGTGCATAACCAAAACACCATTTCCCCCACAAAAGAGCTTTGAATTATTCATTTGTTTTTATTTATCTTGTTTACTTACTCTGTTTTACATTTTTCTTTATTTTTAGGAATGCTGAACATTTTTTCTTTTATATTTATTGACCACTTCTTTTTAAAAGATTGTATTGAATCTTCTAAAAAATATGTAGAATTCCTTTTACTCTTATACTCATTTTTCTTTATTATTACTGTTGAATGTGTCTGCTTTAGTTTTGCAATGCTACTGCTTTACTTTTATCTGTAATAGAATTGAATTATTGTCTAAATATCCTACTGAGGGATTCTTAGCTATTGGTGAATGCAGCATATATCGACCTTACTGCACGTCGCACTCAAATAACACCCATTACTTCACACATGTGCATATTTACATGACTTGCATAGATATAGATTTATTTTGTGTGTCTAAGATTTGATCCACATTGTTTTTTGATCTACTATGTAAGAACAGTATGTTTAATTTGCTAGTCTATATTATATCTTTCTTAAATAAACATACACACATATACACAATCACACATACATGTGCACACACATGCATGAAGAGTTCACCATTTCTCTTCAACTCAAATACATAATCATATTTTTATTCATTTTTTATATTTGTTTACTTATTTGTGTATTTGTGATGACAGAGTTGACATGGCCTATTTTAGAGGTCAGAGGACAATTTGCAAAAACCAGTTTTCTTCTACGACTATGTGGATTCTAGGGTCAGACTCTCGGACTGTTCAGACATGGTGGATAGCACCTCCAGTTGATTGAAGCATTAATCAGAGTCAGCCTCTCTCTCTCTCTCTCTCTCTCTCTCTCTCTCTCTCTCTCTCTCTCTCTCTCTTTCTCTTTCTCTACACACACACACATACACACACACACACACACCTCTCTTTATTCAAGGCATGGCTTTGCTATGTTCTTGAACTCATAGTGACCTTTCTGCTCCTTCTTTACAGTGCCATAATGCAGCATACACAAAACACAGCCAGCTTATGTCATTTCTCCTTTTGTCAGTTTTTAATCAACAGATCTGAAAAACTTGAAAGAACTGACTAAGTAGCATCCTTGAGAATTTCATAAACATTAAGAAAATAACTCTTAAACTCCCCATGATTTAAACATTCTTTTGCAAAATTGAGCATTTGTTAAATTTCATTCAAGAAAAAAATACCTAGGTTTTTAAAGGAAGGTACAGTGCATTACATAAATTTGCCATTACATTAGATGAAATGTAGGATTTTGATCCTCATGCTATTAGCCACTTATTACGGCTTCTCCATAAATATTTACTGGTTAAATAATTAAATGTATGGTATTCTCCTATTCATTCATTTATTTAATCATATTCACTTCCATTTCTTGTCTCAAACTGCACAATTCTTTAGTAAATGGTATCCATCATGTCATCTAAATAAAACACAAGGGTTAATAAATGTCAGCCAGTGGCAATGCATTTTAAGAAATCCTGTGTATAATTTTTGTTAAATAATATAATTATCCAACATATATGATTAACGAGCAGACAGAAAGGTTATGAGATGAGCTCATAATGATGATCCATTTAAATGGCAGAGAAATAAAAACACATTTCTGAAGAATGCAGGATAATTAAATATAAAGTTAATAAATAGCATTTCTTTAATTTTTCTGTTTGAATTCTGGTAAGTACAAAATGTGACAGGTGGGAGGCAAGTGTGGTCAACTTTAATCTACAAAGCAGATGTTTGAAGGTATAGTTTACAAACAAGAAACAAAGATGGGATTCTGAATAGTAAATATCAGAATTAGGCCCTCTCACCTTAGCCAGTGTGACTCCTGGAGAAGCAGCAGTGAATGGATACTCAGCAGCTTTGTGTCAACTGTCAGAAAGAGCAGAAATCACACACACATTCACACACACACACACACACACACACCACCACCACCACCACCACCACCACCATCACCACCATTATTTAAGCACTTCTGTATTTAACAATCAAATAATTATTTCACTTAACATGGAAAGAATAAGAATTGATTCAGAAAGAATGTGGGACTTCATGGAATTCAGATTCTGCCTTGCATTATATGCAGAAGAATCTGGCCCTAACAAATAGCATATGCTTAATTAATATTTATGATAATTGGCTGTAATAAAAAACTGGAAGCAGTTCATTTTAAATGGAGGAAAAATGACCATTAGAGCATATTTGTATTGAAATGAAGAATTTATATCCAAAGTTTCTAAAACTAATCAGGAACACATGCATATAGGAGGCAAAGAACTATTTTGATATTCCTAAACTTGCTTGGACATTAGTGCCAAATCATTGTACTAGTTGAAAGATAGGGAAACTGTCCTCAGCGCTGCTGCCAAGCAATTTCAGACAATTTGACTGATTTTTTAGAAAGTAAGTTCTGAAAACAGAGGTGATTGAAAGCAGCTATCTTACCTGAATTGATTCCACAAAATTTTATTTCCATCTGAAAGTGTGCCTATGACTCATTTGGTGTCACTGCTGTATCTACACTAATACACGATTATGCACCTCGGATGCTTTATGGGGATAACATCTCTTTTCCTGAAGCCAGAGCATCATGATTATGTCAGACATTGCCTGGCATAACCTACTTAGTGAGGCGATGCAGCTTTTAACTTTTTGGTGAATCAGGAATAATTACTTAAATATTTACCCTCCTATGTTTAAAATTGGGTGCAACAAAGAGATTCTGTATGCAGAAGATGTGCAGAGGGATAGAAGATAACAAATGATACAAACAGCATAGCCTAATGTGGCTTTACTGGAGTAGAAACTGTGGTAATAAATCACCCGCCAATGTTGATAATAAAATACTGCATTGGCCTCCATCAGCCACAAAAGAAAGGTTAAGTGTTATTTCTCACAATAACCATGTGGTCTTCATAGATGACACCTTCAATACCAAACCCCATCACTATTTTCTGTAGAAAACATTTGATCTTTACTCCTAATGGAACATTTTTATAATGAACTACGCTGTAAGTAGCTAATATCCTTGAAATACCTTCGTACACTTTTATGCTTATTTTAGCCTTAAAGTATCTCCCTACTTCCTGTGAAACTATCTTTTATATAATGGGGAACTTTAGGAAGTTAAAATTCTTTCTTGTCATCTTTAAATGAGCCTTAAATCATTAGATTACTCAAAAAAACAAGTTATGCTGGGTCATGTATTAAATCTAACATTATTCCCAGTGACATAATTTATTGATTAAAGAAAATATCTCTACATATTTTATTCCTTGTGTTTCCTATTTCAAATACAAGTCTCATCTCTTGACCCATGTATACAAATGAGCTAGGTGCACATTCTCCCAGCTGTGGCTACAGCTCAAGTCACACTATCTAGGTTCTCCCTTACTTTGTCCACATCCTCCACTCACTGAATTATCCACCCTCTTACTTCTAAAGTTCAGAATTTAAAGATGCCAATTGAAAGGTTGGTTATCGTCATGTATTAGTGTTGCAACGATGTTGCCCATATGGAATCCTTTCCATTGGCTGGGAGACTGCCCAGTAGGTAGCATACTTGCTGTAAAACATAAAGACTTAAATTCACAGTTCTAGAACCCACCTAAAAGCATTTTAACATCAGTATTATGAGGCTCTAACCCTGATGTTGGCAGGGCAGAGATAGGAGACTTCCTAGGGCTTGCTGCTCGGGTTCTTGAGCTAAATCCGGGAGCCCCAGCAGGAATGAGAAAATTGTTGTCTCTGAATGTTAAGAAAGACATCCAATCTTGGCCTCCTCACACACATTCATAGAGGAGGAGGGTAGAGAAGGGAGAGAAAACAGAGATTCTATCATCTAATATCATCACACACACGTTTTCTCAAACTTCAAATTCTTACTTACCAAAAATGTTATTTATCTCTATCAGCAAACCTTTAAGGCATAGCAGTTTTTTAGTCAATGTGAAATAGAGCGTTTCCCTCAGTATTGAAGAGTTAGGTACTGGTAGCAGTATGATGTGTGACACAAAGCACAAACCCCATCAATACCAATTGGACTATCCTAGGTAACTTGACGTACAGTTTTATATGAGAAGCTCACTGTTCAGTAATCCCAGTCAATCTCATACTTGCTTTTAAATATTCACTCACACTTTTCTGAACCCAGAACTACAGAGTTCTAGCAGAATCCTAACTTGAAAATGTGGCCCACGTTTTAATGCAGAAAGAACAATTACCCAAGAGCAAAGACAGCTTGCTCGATTCCCGTAGCTGAAACTCCACAATTCTTGTCTAAGGATATGATGTGTCCTCAGGGCTGTTTCTGGCAACCACCTTTGCTTTTTGTTTTCTTTTCTCCTCTAGGCTAAAATGCACAGAAATAAAAGTTTATGTCAGTCCCTCATTCATCCTACGCCCTCTCCTAGAACTGAGTGCTTTTAAGGAATACATGAATAAATAAAGGGCCATTTGGGTATTTTCTCCCAAATAGATCAATCTATATAAAGATAACTCAGTATTCTACATCATATAAATCCATAAATAACAGATACTCTTGAGATTTTGGCATTTCAAATGTTTTCTCTCACCATCAGGTCTTATGTGTTTTTAAGGTGACTTTATATCATCCCTAATGGAAAGAGAATACCTTGTAACCCAGAACACAGTTTTGAAACCACGGGAAAGAGATAATTTTCTTTTATTTTGTTGTTATTACTTTTAGAACAAATATATGGATTAAGAATTAAGTTTTTATATTTATTTTGTATTACATTTCCGGTGTCTTACAGTTAAAAGTTATTACTAGTTGAAACTCAAAAATATTTATATTCCCCCAAATATTGGTTTTTATATGTTGTACTATAGAAAGTATATAATCATGCTCATATATGCAATTTAGCATGGAAAATAAAGTGTATGTACTTTGGTCTAAGGTTTTGTTTTTGTTTTTGTTTTGTTTTGTTTTTATAATAAATTTTTCTTACATATACCAGTTCTGCAAAAATTTACTATGCCATCTACATTACAGCAATGCCTTTAACTTCATTATTACCAAAGATTTGGATTCCACATTAAAGAATGTTTTCTTTGATAAAATTGTGACACTAATCTTTATTCTATCAACTGCTTTAATCTCTTGAGGCCAAATAATATTTCAATTTGATATATATTTCTCAAAATTCCTGGTGCACTGTACTATGGCTTTTAAAAGGATCATGAAACCAAATGCCAGTTATACATAATGAGATTTCTGGAGAGAAAATAGAATGAATATAGAAACATGAAAAGTATACCTGAAATTTAAGAATTTCCAAGAGATATCTAAAAATAAGAACTTTCAAATTGGGAACAATCCATTACATATGCAACTACTTGAAAAATCAGTGACTACAATTCAGCCTTTATCTACATGCAATTTTATTAATTTATTAATCAAATAAATGTTAAAAAATTATTTTGGAAAGTAATTGCTAACATTAAAACAATTTTTAACCAACAGAAACAAAATCTGGTATCAATAAATTAATAGTAAATGATAGGAAAGCACATTAAAGCAAAAAAAATTTTATTCTGAGGAAACATCAATTTCAAAGCTGGATCTCATTTTCAATTTGATGATAAATCCATATGGGTAAAATAAAGACATATTTCACATGTCTAATTGTTTGTATCCCATGTATTTTATTTTTATAGCAGTATTAATAAGCAATGTGTTTATTACATGAATTAACAGTGGAAAATAAATATTATTTAATTTATTGCTGCTAATTTGTCTTGTTTTTTTTTATTTTGATCTTGGAGATCAAACCTAGATGCTTGCATTTATTTTTAATCATTTATTTATTTATTTATTTACTTGTTTATTTTAAACTTCAGATTTTATTCTCCTCCCGTTCTACCCGACTGTTCTACATCCCATACCTCCACCTCTCTTCAGTGTCTCTATGAGGATGTCCCCACCCCCACCTCCACACTCCAAGACTTCTAAACTCCCTTGGACCTCCAGTCTTTTGAGGGTTAGGTACATCTGTGACTAAACCTAGACCTGGAAATCTTCTGTTGTATATGTGTTGGGGGACTCATATCAGCTGGTGTATGCAGCCTGGTGTGTGGTTAAGTATCTGCGAGATCTCCAGGGTCCAGGTTAATTGAGATTGCTGGTCCTTCTGCAAGGCAAAGTTTATATACCAGCTACATCCCAAACCATATTATCTAAAAGTTTAAATGTTCTCATTACAAAGAAATAAATATTTCAAAATATCAGCATTTTGGTTTGATCACACTATTGCATATGGATACACTACAGAACATGCCTTTTTATATAAATGCACAATCATGCAAAGTAAAGTTCCCTTTAAATAAGCCCAGAATTCCTAGGTTTTACTTGTCTGCTTTTGTTTTGAGAGAGTATCTATCGTATCATTTTCTTACATCAGTTTTTCCTATTTTCCTACACCAGTTTTCTGAGTGCTGGATCTCCCTATATTTACTATCATGCTTGACATTAAAAACTGACAGTTAATTACTATACATGTCAAATATTTGTTTTCTTCTGTTTTGCTTGGATGACACTTCTTATGCCAACAGAATTTTATTCCAAGTATTTTTCCAATAAAATACTTCACTAGTTTATGTATTCTAGGAAACCATAAGCTATAGGAAAAGAGGCATTTAATACAAAGTTTTACAGTGATGACACTCATATAAAAGATGTACATTCCTTTGTTTCTTACAGTAGCATTTCATTTAAAAAATCATTCATATGGATTTTTCTGCAAAACAGTTGCAAGGAAGAAATTTATTGAAAGGAAATATTGAAATATTCTGTTACTTTTATATTGTCATAACTGAATTGATTGGCATAATTGCCTATTAGAATATGTTCAGTGAGATATTTTATCTTATAGTCTGCAATTATGTAATAGACATGCATATGTAATCATATGTAATTAGGATTTAATAAAATATTCAAAATGGGTTGGCATGGTTTTCTATAGAAAATCAAGTTGTACGAAGTGAAGAAGTGTGAAATTTGAATTTAATCACGTAAAAAAAAGAATGCTTAATATATATATATATATATATATATATATATATATATATATATATATATGTAAAATTTGTTTTTTGAGTTATTGTACAAGCTTATAGTCCCACCAATAATGGAGGAATGTTCCTCTTTCTCCACAACCTTGCCAGCATCTGCTAACACCTGAGCTTTTGATCCTGGCCATACTGACACATGTGAGGTAGAATCTCAGGGTTGTTTTGATTTGCATTTTCCTGATGACTAAGGATGTTGGTCATTTCTTAAGGTGCTTCTAGGCTATTTGAGTTTTCTAAGTTGAGAATTCTTTGTTTAGTTCTGTACCCCATTTTTAATAAGGTTATTTGGTTATCTGGAGTCTATTTTCTTGAGTTCTTTGTATATATTGGATATTAGCCTTTTATCAGATGTAGGATTGGTAAAGATCTTTTCCAAATCTGTTGGTTGCAATTTTGTCCTACTGACAGTGTCCTTTGCTTACAGAAGCTTTGCAATTTTATGAGGTCCCATTTGTCTTGACCTTAGAGCATAAGCCATTGGTACTCTGTTCAGGAACTTTTCCCCTGTGCATAGGTATTTGAGGGTCTTCCCCACCTTTTCTTCAATTAGTTTCTGTTTATCTGATTTCATGTGAAGGTCCTTTATCCACTTGGACTTGAGCTTTGTACAAGTAGATAAGAATGGATTGATTTGCATTCTTCTATATGCTGACCTCCAATTCAACCAATATTACCTGAGGACCCAGCTATACAATTGCTGGGCATATACCCAGAAGATGCTCCAACACATAACAAGGACGTATGCTCCACTATGTTCATAGCAGCCTTATTTATAATAGCCAGAAGCTGGAAAGAACTCAGATGTCCTTCAAAAGAGGAATGGATACAGAAAATGAGGTACATTTACACAATGGAATATTACTCACCTATTAAAAACAAGAAATTCGAGAAATTTTTAGGTAAATAGATGGGACTAGAAAATATCATCTAGAGTGAGATAACCTAATCACAAAAAACACACATGGTATGTACTCACTGATAATTGGATATTAGCCCAAAAGCTCGCAATATCCAAGATACAACTCATAGACCACATGAAGCTCATGAACAAGAAACACCAAAGTGTGGGTGTTTTGGCCCTTCAAAGAAGGAGTAACAAAAAACTCATGGGAGCAAATATGAAGACAAAGTGAGGGACAAAAACTGAAGGAGGGGCCATGCAGAGACTGCTCCACCTGGGTATCCATCCCTTGTGCATTCACCAAAGGCAGACACTGATGTGGATGCCAGGAAGTGCATGCTGACAGGGGACTGATATAGCTGTCTCCTTAGAGGTCTGCCAGAGTCTGACATATAGAGAGACAGAAGCTCACAGCTAACCATTGAGTTGATCTTGGGATTTCCAATGGAGGAGTGAGAGAGAAGACTGAAGGAGCTGAAAGGGTTTGCAACCCCATGAGGAGAGCAATAATACCAACCATCCAGAGCTCCCATGGTCTAAACCACCAGCCTGGGAGCACATAGGGAGGGACCCATGGCTCCAGCTGTACATGCTGGAGAGGATGACAGTGTCAGGCATAGGTGGGTGAGGAAGTCCTTGATCTATTGAAGGCTGCATGCCCTAGTGCGGGGGAAATCATGAGTGGAGAGGTGAGAGCAGGAGGGTGGGTGGGGACATATACTCATAGAAACAAGAGGAGGATGTATGGGATAGGTGCTTCCTGGTTGGGGTGAGAGAAGGGGATTACATCTGAAACGTAAATAAAATATCCAATACAAACATTTGTTTTCTGTATCCCTAGTAACAACTGTTTTATGCTTTAGAAAGAAATGTACAAAAGCCATCAGGTGATAATCTCACAGCTAACTCAGTGGTGAAACTGAGGCTTTCCTTCTTAAAATGTTGAAATGACAGCTGTGTTCCCGTGCTTTCAGCTGCATTGATCACTATTGTAAAAACACAAAATTATCTAACATCAGAACATCAATGGTTAAATTCATGAAGATAAAACTTTACACACACACACACACACACACACACACACACACACAAACGGACTAAATAACATTATTTGTTATATACTGGAAAACATTGTCCTACGTGGTAAAGCGATATATCAACAAATACTATGTGGTTTAAGATAGTCAATCCTGGTGATGTAAAGAGTGGACTGGCCCTTATCAGATGCTAGGCTGGTGGAGCTAGGGATGGTATACTATGTACAAAGCACTAGATACAGAGGAGGGATTACGTGAGCAAGTCTGATTATATGTCCTATATTCCTAATTGCTCGAACTATACCTTTAAATGGCCTTTCTAACAAAGACTAGCAAGTTGATGAATAAATTAAAATATTTAAAATAATTGTACCGTAATAAGTATGTGTATCAAAACATCACACTGTTCCCATAAAACAATGTATTTGTATGTATTAATTATAACACAAATTAAAGTAGAACAGAAAAATAAATTGAAGCAATGCACAATAATTAAGTTATTTTCATCCTAAACCCTGCCACTGCCTCCTGGTTTCCTCATAGAATTCATCCCACAAAAACTCCGTCACTTTTCAGAGAATGGGGCTTCCCAGTGGATCCCTCCGCCAACTCTGGCACATCAAGTTTCTGCAGGATTAGGCACATTCTTTCCTACTACTGCCAGACAAAGCAGCCCTGTTGGGGTACCAGATTCTACAGTCAGGCTATAGCTTTAGGGATAGCCTCCTCTCAGTTGTTGGGGTACCCACATGTAGACTGAGCTGCATATCTGCTACCTATGTGGTTGGGGTCTTTGTCCATCCCCTGTATGCTCTTTATGGTGGCACAATCTTTTAGAGCTCCCAAGGCTCCAAGTTACTTGACTCTGTTTGTCCTCCTGCGGCATTTATATCCCCTTCAGGGCCTTCAATCCCTCCCCCAAGTCTTCCATAGAAATCCATAACCTCCATCTAATGTTTGGCTGTGGGTATCTTCATTTATTTCAGTCAGCAGCTGGGTACAACCTCTCAGAGGACAGTTATGTTAGGTTCCTGTTTGCAAGCATAACAGTATCATTAATAGTGTCAGGTATTGGCATTTGCCCATAGAATGGGTATCAAGTTGGACTCATTATTGGTTGGTTATTCCTTCAGTCTCTGCTCTATCTTTGTCCCTGCATTTTTTTTTTAGACCAGATGAGTTTTGGGTAGATGCCTTGTGGGTGAGTTAGTGTCCTTATCCCTCCATTGGGGAGTCCTACCTGCCAGAAGGTGGCTTCTTCTGGTTTCATATCCCCACTTGTTAGACCTTTTGGCTAAGGTCACCTGAATTAAAGCCTGAACATCCGAAGCTTCTGAAGCTTCCTAGAGATTCCCCCCACCCAGCCCTACTAGGGTCAGATGCAGATTCCCACTCATTCTCATATCCCTCTGACCCTCTTTTCTGTATCTCCCCATACCTGATCCTGAATTTTTAATTTTTCTCCCTATCCTCTCTCCGACCCAGTTTCCTTCCACCCTCTACCTCCGATGACTATTTTATTTGATCTTCTTAGTGAGATATAATTATCTTCATTTCAGTCTTACTTCTTGTTTAACTATTTTGGGTCTGTAGGATGTATCATGGGCATAAGGTACTTTCTGGATAATATCCACTTATCAGTGAGTCTATACCATGCTTGTCCATTTGGGTCTGGGTTACCTCACTTCTAGTTTCACTCATTTCCCTGAAAAATTCCTCATGTCCTTGTTTTTAAGATCTAAGTAGTATTTCATTGTATAAATAAACCATAATTTTTGTATCCATTTTTTGCTTTAGGGGCATCTGGGTTGTTTCCACTTTCAGGCTATTAAGAAAAAAGCTGCTATGAACATAGTGAAACATGTGTTCTTGTAGTATAGTAAATCATTGTTTGTGTACATGCCCAGGAGTGGTATAGCTGAGTCTTCAGGTAGAAATATTTCCAATTTTCTGAAAAACTGCCAGATTGATTTCCAGAGTGTTTATACAAGTTTGCAATCTTACCAGAGATAGTGGAGTGTTCCCATTTCTTTACATTCTTACCACCATGTGCTGTTGCTTATATATATATATATATATATATATATATATATATATATATATATATACATATATATATAATCTTAGACATTCTGATTGGTGTAAGGTGGAATTTTCCTGATGACCAAGGATGTTGAAGATCTCTTAAAATGCTTCTAAGCCATTTAGATTCCTTTGCTGAGATTTCTCTGTTTAGCCCTGTACCTAACCAGCTGTCAGATATAGAGTTAGTGAAGATCTTTTCCCAATCTGTAGGTTGCTATTTTCCCTCTTGACAGTGTCCTTTACCTTACAGAAGCATTCAGTTTCATCAGTTCCCATTTAGCAATTGTTAATCTTAGAGCCCTAGCCATTGGTGTTCTGTTCAGGAAATTTTCTTATATACCAATGCGTTCAAGGCTATTCCTCAATTTCTCTTTCACTGAATTTAATGTATCTGGTTTAATGTTGAGGTCCTTGACCTATTTGGACTTGAGTTTTGTGCAAGATGATAAATATGGATCTATTTGCATTCATCTACATGAAGACATCCATTTAGACCAATACCATTTGTTGAAGATGCTTCCTTCTTTTCCATTTGTGTGATTTTGGCTTCTCTGTCAAAAATCAAGTGTCTATAGATATGTAGATTTATTTCTGGGTCTTCAACTCCGTTCTATTGATCAACTTGTCTGTATCTATACCAATAGAATGTAGTTTTTACAACTAATGTTCTGTAGGATAGTATAGATGAAGGGTGTTGATTCTTTTGCTTTACAGAAAATTTTCAGTTTCATAGCAGTTGTTAATCTTAGAACCTTAGCCATTGGTGTTCCTACGGATGTTTTATTGTTCAGTATTGGTTTGGCTATCTTGAGTTTTGTTTTTCCATACAAAGTTAAGAATTGCTCTGTCAGGGCTGGAAAGATGGCTCAAAGTTTAAAAACACTGACTGATCTTCCAGAGGTCTTAAGTTCAATTCCCAGTAACAACATGGTGGCTCAGAACCACCTGTAATGGAGTCCGATGCCCTCTTCTGTCTAAGGACAGCTACAGTGTTACTCATGTACATTAAATAAATATTTTTAAAAAATAAACCTCAGCATTAAAAAAAAAATAAATGCTCTGTCTAATTCTGTAAGCAATTGTGTTGGGATTTGGATAGAGTTGCAATGAATCTGTAGATTGCTTTGGTAAGATAGCCATTTTCAATATGGTAATGCTACCAATCCATGAGCATGGGAGATCTTTCCATCTTCTGATATATTCTTCAGTTTCTTTCTTCAGAGACTTGAAGTTAGTTCTTGTCAAACAGATCTCCCACTTGTTTGGTTAAGGTTACACAAAGATATTTTACCTTTGTGGCTATTGTGAAGATGTTGTTTCTCTAATTTCTGTCTCAGCCTGTTTATCAACTGTATAAAGGAGAGTAACTGATTTTTTGAGTTAATTTTATAACTATCTACTTTGTTGAAGTTGTTTGTCAGCTGTACCAGTTCTCTGGTAGAATTTTTGACTTAGTATATACTGTGTATATACTACTTTTATATATACTATCACATCATCCAAGAATAGTGATACCTCAACATTTTCCTTTCTAATTTGTATCCCTTTGATTACCTTTTGCTGTCTTATTGCTTTAGCTAGAACTTCACATACTATATTGAATATATGGGGAGAGAGTAGGCAGCTTTGTTTTGTCTCTGATTTTAGTTGCTTTAAGTTTTCATCTATTAAATTTGAAGTTGGCTATGGTTTGCCATATATTACTTTCATTATGTTTATGTATGTACCTATGCATAATTATTATTGTTAATTATAATACAAATTTAAGATAAACAGAAAAATAAGTTGAAGTAAAGCACAATAACATCAATAAATCATTATTTTTAAAAGTCAAAACAATCTTAGTCCTCTCTGTGCCCCTGTGCCTTAGCTACTCCACACTTTACTTTTCAAGTTAATCTGTGGCTTTTCTGACATCTTCAGCGCAATGGAACACAAATGTAAATTTTAGTGAAAACAGTTTTGTCTTTATAAAATGTGTTTGTAGTAATCTTAGGAGAGATTGCTTATTTTGGTTCCTGAAAATAACAGTATCCAAAGGGACACTTCCAAACGTAATTCACATACATAGGTGTCCCAAGTGAAACTTAATATTAATTTTCTTTGCTATTATTTCTAAATGTCACACATTTCTTTATTAAAGCAGTGTTATTACCTTTAAAACAGCTAGGGAAGAAAGCATAACATTGCAATATAATTTCCTTTATTTCTTTTTTTCTAGTTATGACTTAATTTTACTTAAACTGAATGTATGAATGATATAGATTATATGCAAAAAAATATTTTCACTATCAAATTGTACTTTGTAAAATTCAAAACACATTTTAAAAGTTCCAAGTCACTGAAAATTGAAAAATCATTTTGACAATTGTTTTCATTTAATTTCTTTAAACGTATAAAACTGTACTATTCCTGTAACATTTTACACAGAGACACATACACACATATATACAAATTTAAATGTTTGTGTGTACATAAATAGTTAGATAAATAATAGCTTTTCTTCAATAACTATAAAAGGATTAATTCTATGTCTCAATTTGACAGGATCTCAAGGTGTTTTTTGTGTTTCTGTAAGCATGTACTCCTGACATCAAAGTCTTAAGAAAGTCTCATGCCTCTTGCATTTGACCCTTTAGACCTACAGAGTAGAATTTCACCAAACACCCTTGATCATGACCTCATGGCTCTCCTGCTTTCTCTCTCAGTCTACAGTGATTGATTCATGTTTTTATCTCTTCGCCAGGGAGAAATGCCTTATGCAAATTGCATTGCTTCGTGTCATAAAGAGTCTCTATGTATACCAGGAAATACAAACAAAATATTTTATGAAGTCATACCCAGAAAACCATCTCATAATGACTGAATTCCCAGAGGTCCTTCTGGAGGATGCACTGAAGGATACTTACCATATGGAACTTATATGGAGCCTGTTTAGTATCACAGAGCAGGGCAGAGTACTGACTTTCAAGAGCAATGTCAGTGGCTCCAGAGAATAATAACATTACCTTGAAATGACCTTCTCTCGATATTAATAAACATGACTATCCAAGAGTATGTGTTCACCTGTTTCTTCAACCTGGAAGAGAAGCTTGTGTTTTCCTAGTCAGACCCTTTTGGGACTCATTCTGCTTTCTATTTTAAATAGGGTTATTGTTTTCTTTTCATCTCTGAAATATTGACATTATGAAGCTCTTAAAAATTTCAAATGATTGATCTAAATCCCCAAGTATGCACTTTATTTTAAAGAGCCATTTTTGTGTATCGGAATCCCAGATGGTATGAATTGCATTATGATCCAAAAACAAAAAAAGAAAAGAAAAGAAAAAAGGAAAAGAAAAAGGCATGTTGTTCTCTTCATGGAGAAATAATATAATTTTATTCACAGTATTTATAAGGGAATAGTAAAATTCTTTAAAAAGATATCTAAAATCCTGACTGTTACATATGTAAATTACCTCCAGTGTAAGTATTAGTGTGTCATTAAGATGTTTTCTTACTTCACCAAAACTAACAATCACAGTAGAAGAAACTGAATGGAGGTTGCCAAGAGATGTGATGATCTTAGTTTGATGTCAAAAAAATATAACAAAAAGAGAAAAACGATTTCTCAAAGTTTTCCTTTGACCTACATAGATGGGCTCATCCTTATGTGCACATTCAGATACACACTACTAATAATAAATATAGTAAATTAAATCACTTACTATATTTCAAAAGTTTCCAAAATGTAGTCTTTCCCAACCAATGGTTTCAGTAATTGAAACTTTATGTATTAAATTTTTTAGAAATCCTATTCCCTAATATACCTGTATTCTCAACCTAATAACTACATCATTATTGTATTGGTATTTTAATTTTGAAGTTGTATGAATATCATGATTGTGTGTGTGTGTGTGTGTGTGTGTGTGTGTGTGTGTGCTTATGCCTATGTCTTTGCTTAAGTTGGAGAGAAAATAAGAAATAGCTGTGCTCTTTTTATTCAGACAAATAATCAATCTTATATTTGTAGAGAACGATGTAGGCCTAGGAGGCAGCAAGCGAACTCAAGTCTGGGGTTCCCTCCGGCAGAATTGAGATGGTGGGCACATAAGCGCTGTGCTGTGAGAAGTGACCTGCTTTGATGAGTGAGACGAGGTGGGGAAGGGAAGAGAAACCTGACCACCCCACAGGAAGAGGCTCCATTACTGTACTCAAGTGGCCCAGTTAGCCTGCTTGAAGATGCAGGCCTCCACCCTGTGAATGCAGAGAGGCCTTCCTCGGCAGATAGTTGAGAGCTTCTCCACGCTTACCCAAGGTATCAGTTCCTGTAGTTGTGTTCCTGCAGCCCCAAGTTGGTCACAACAGCTGCAGGAACCAGTGGGTGGGACATAGGCAAGTCCTCCACAAAGGCCGTAGGCGGCAGACCCCAATAACATGAGAAAGTCCAGTTCCAGGAGTTTTATTGATGTGATGGATGGTAGATGGTATGGATGGTGCAGCCCTCCCCCAACCTCAGGGCAGACCTGAGTTAAATAGGGATGGGTAAGAGGATAGGGTCTGGGAAAAGGAAACTGTAATTGGCTATGCCATCTGGCCCTTAGGTAACTCATTAATATGGAAGTTTTTTGAGGCTGAAGCCTGTGGTCATGCCCTCTACCTGTGCGGTGCAGGTTAATGGAGTTCCATGCCACATCTTAGAAGCCTGGATTCTGGGAGCAGATGGAATAAATGTTCATCCCTTGCAGGGTCTTCAGGCTACTTCCAGCCAGCGCTTCTACCAAAAACCAAGACCCCTTTCATGGCCCCACATATATTCCTTTGTATAAAATCATTTAATGATTTCCACTATTTTTGTCCACCTCATTAATTCAGAATTTGTTCTAATTTATAATATTTTTATCTGCTTATATGTAGATGCTTGTGAATGCTTACTAACAATGGTTAGTTGTTAGTCACAGTGCAGCTGAGGTAAATATAACATGTAAGAGTTTCAATGATAGCAGTTTATTCCAGGTTTTAAGATTGTAAAAATAAGTAAGTACATTTTAAACGATTCTAAATAAGCCAAAATAAAAACTAAGATTTGATGTATGGTTTAACTTCTACTCTTGGACTCAACTGTATATTAATGTAATAGCATTTTAATGTAATATTTATGAGATATTAATAATTTGGAGAAAATTTTATTTATTTATTTTTATTTATTTTTTGTTTTTGTTTTTGTTTTCTTTGTTGGTTTTTTTTTTTTTTTCGAGACAGGGTTTCTCTGTGTAGTCCTGACTGTCCTGGAACTCACTCTGTAGACCAGGCTGGCCTCGAACTCAGAAATCCGCCTGCCTCTGCCTCCCAAGTGCTGGGATTAAAGACGTGCACCACCACCGCCCAGCGGAGAAAATTTTAAATTCCAAAAAAAAAATTAAATTTAAATTTTAAATTACATAATTTTCATTGTTTTCTTTTACTTATTTGTTACTTAACAAAACTGAAGTGGACCTGGATTGACAAGTTGTTTCAGCAGTTACATGTTTGCCATACAAGTTTGATAACATATTCTCTTCCAGAAACTCATATAAAATTAGAATGAGAAAATAATTCCCTTAAATTCCCTTAAAGTTGTACTATATCTTGTACTGGGAAACTGAGACACAGGCTAAGCATGTGCCCTACACATCACGCACACACATAGACACACACACAAACACATACTCATCACATAACATTTACATACATACATATACATATCACATACACATCATACACACACACACTCTTATCACACACACATACTGACACATTCACTCACATTCTAAAATAAACAAGCAAATAAATAAATAAAACTTAAAAAATATTGTAGGTCTTTTGATCTAAAAAATAATTAAGAAATGAATGATCTTAAACCAATACTATATTGATCATAAAATATTATTAATTATAATGCAATGTTTAAAGCTTAAGTTTTGTTACACTGTACTTAGCAACTGTGAAAGTCAGATGCCTACAAGCTTTGCTTATAATAAAATTATATGTGAGGACACTTTATTTTCACAACTCAGATGATGAACTGATTTTCTCTCTTTTCTAAAAGAAACAGAATCACTTGATTTTTCTAATTTTGTTGAGACTTCTTTCATAAATAAAAGAGCTTGCAACATCAGACCTGCAATGTGTCTTCATATTATCATTGCTTGCTTGTTTATAACTACAGACCAGAGATGCATAAAGCCTAACCTGGGTTTTAATAAGCCACATCTCTCTACAAAATGATACATACAACTTCATTTTGTCAGTCTTCTGTTACAGATTGTGGAACATAGATGTTGAAGACCACAATGGCTTAGCTGAAAAGACAGATTTTGAATGAGCTAGAATACACAGAATATCTTCACGTGGATCTTTTCATGAAGTATATAACATAAGTTGGCCATAAAACTCATGTTTTTATTTTCCATTACATAGATAGAACGGGGGTGAATTATTATGTCTCTTAGAGTGATCTCCACAGCAGGGGAGAGGAAAGCTGAATGTAATAACAACAAACAACAACAACAACAACAACAACAAAATGAAACTTTATGTTCTCATTAAGTGAAGAACATAGACACAGAATTGGTTTTGTCTATAATTTACATCCATCTTAAACCATCTTCCTCAATCTTTACTTCATGTGATCCATCTGGTATAAAATTTCACCATTATAGGTCCCAAGTACTTAAAAGTAATGATCTGATATTATTCTGCATCTTACATTCCACAGAGGAAAAAAAAGTAAAGATTGTATATCTTTACATGCTCAGTTTCATTGTTTAAACAAGCTTGGGTCATGGACACTGCAGGATCTGAGGAAAAAGCAGGTATAGAAAGTCACTGTGATTAACTCTGTCTAGGTCCAGTGTCTCTCATGAGACCCAAAGTGTTAATCTCATGGAAAGAGCATGAGGAATAATAATATAGGAATAATGTTGTTTGTTTTTCCTTATTTCTGCTTCAACCTAAATTTTGTGATCCCTCGAGAAGATGAAACATGCTGGCAAGGCAGAAATGATAAGCAACCATTCCAGCTATGAATATGAAAAGAAGCAGAACAATTTGTGAGAATTATTTCCTTTTCTGTGTCAAATCTTGCAGCATATTTTCTTGGGGGAAATGACAGTCCCGGTGGCATATGTGAGGCTGACATGCCTTATTCATTGCTGTACAGGAAAGCATGGCAGGAAGCTCTGATCAGAACGTTCTTGGAGCTGTGCTCCCAGTGTGTTTGCTGACAGGAATTCAGAGACACTTGCTTGCCAGATGGGAAGACAAATGTCTTCAGGATGGAAAGTGCCTTTATAGTCACACTTAAGCAATGAATGTCAGTTGCTTGTTTAAAGAAATTAAAAAGGAAGAGCCCCTATCCACAAGAAACCAAATGGGTATTTAAAACTGGAACCCACAATGCTGAATCTATGGGGAGGGAAATAAAGGCTTGTCAAGCAAGGGGATCTCTTTTTAGACATTCTCTATTTAATATTTTAATGCAAAACCAATGTCTTAAACCAGTAACCACAAGTTCAGAGGACTTTGTACCTATCAGCATTGTTATCTCTCCCACTCACATGGAATGGACAGTGATGAACGGAATGTGACCTGTTACAGGGATATTCTACTCTTACTCACCCTCCTCAATCACTTGCAATTGTTGCTTCTGGGAATCATCTAGGATATTCTTCAACAATTCACTCCTATTTTAATCTCATAGCTAGCACAATAAAATGCAGCATGATGTATAGTCAAAAAGATGTATTCAGAATTGAATAAGGCTACTTAATGGATATTGCTGACCATTACTTCATTGCATTTAAAATGTCCAAAGCACATGAAACCTTTCAAAATTAATGTCTCTGTTTTATATTTCATTTTACTCTAAACTTTAAGAAGTCAGTAGTCCTTAATTAATTATTACCAAGACCTTCTAGAAAGATATCTAATTTGTGCTGTTGGAACATGAATTGTACTTAGGAATTCATTCTGATAATACTTATGCAACCAGATATTGATATTTAATGTTGATAAGGTAACCACAGTTTAATATTAAATTTTGTCATTTTCAAACATTGATGTAATTATTTTAAAAGTAGCTAAATATCTATCTTCTTTTCTGACATATACAGTTTTCTGGTGTTAAATATTTATGTCTTATTCTTTCTAAAGAGGATGATGCTGTAGTCTACAAGAAAGAAAAAACAACACAAATTATGAAAAGAGATCATACCAACTACCAAGGTACAGTAATAGAGGCAGAGCTATAATCCTATATGTCTACTTATTCTCCACAATGAATACTGTTTATGTTTTGTTTATGATCAATTGATCTATGAGAATCAAGCATAGTTTCTTTTATGAGGCACAATATTAGATATTTCAGAATACAAATTTAAATTTTTAATATTCAAAACAAACTTTTTGCAAATAGAGATGGCCTGCAGCAGAGCTCTAAATGCAGATATGTTATGTAAAGCCTTTGTTTATAACTGCAAAACCAAACCAGAAATGTAGAAGCTGGATGGCACAGGCAAAAATGTACAGCTATGTCAACTGACAAAGTACACATGGATAAATATGCATGGCAAATAACTATGGAAAAGCAGGTGTCAAAATCCAAAAATTCAAATTTCAAGAGGTGCTCATTCTCTCATGCTCTTAATGAAAATTCAGTGTAACCCCAATCCTAGCCTATGTTGTAGAACTGGCAAACTTACTACACAATTTTAATTGTGTTATTCTTTCTCTCAGACCTGAAGCACAAATGGAAAACATGATGAACTAGACAAGCTAGAAGATGTTTAAGGGCCATTTTTATAAACTATCAAAGGCAATATCTTAAAGTAGGCATAATAAGAGAGCAATGTTATGCTATTAGAAAACACTGCTCAAACTCAAGTTATTGGAAAATGGTGTACTTGCTACTTAGAAGTATTAGACAATATTTTCCCACATAAGTTATCATATTATAACCCCAAGTAAGTTAGCTACTTTAATATAGAGCCTTTCATAAGCACCAATAATAACATTATTTAATTTACATATAGTATGTAAATCTCATACTGAACAAAATTATATCTTTTTGAACAAACACAGAAATCTATTTGTTCTTTGGTTTATTAATACATGAGAAGATCACAAATATTTAGTAAGTTAACTTGTGTATATAAAATACTTTATAATTTTTATTTAGTTTTAAATTTTTATATGAATATTCAATATGTGTTATCTATATAAATATGACTTCTATTTGGTTTGTAAGAAATTACAATAAAGAGATTAATATTAATGTAGAATTAATATATTTTCTTGTCATAAATAATTTCATATGCCACAGATATTTTACATTGTATTGATACTATTACCTTGTTTCGAAGACAGAAATACGATGAAGATTTAGTCAATTTTGACCTCAATATCTTCCTGCCTCAGCATTTCAAATGCTGGAAAAACATGTGTGTACCAACCTGTCTTGCTAATATTCCTTAAAAATGTAAGTTTAAAATTCATCCTAGGATAATTTTTGGTTTTAGTTCTCTAAAAGAAAATGTATTTTGTAGACTTCATTTATCACTCCTTTAATTTCTTTCTTAGGTGTGCCCTTTTGATATTAGACATGTTTGCTATTGTTTAATATAAGAAATTATCACTAATAAAAAGGATCTATTATGTTGAAAATGTTCTATATAAAAACATTACTTTTGTTGGAGTTATAGAAAAAACAGCCATTGTTCCAAATTGAATAGTTGGTTAACTAGCTACAATCTTTTCTATCCCCAAGATATATAAACATTTATAAACATGCTTATTAAATCTCAAAGACTTCACAAAGAAAATTTTACCAGGGTGCATCATCTCGAAAAGTATACAAAAATACCATAACAATAGCATCCAATGGCTCACTGGCTATGCTTTGTAATAGTTAAAGTCATCTGCTTTGGAGGCCTTAGACACTGGCCTAACAAAGAAGAAAATTAGAAAATATAAATCCCAACTCCAATTTAGATTGATTTCTATTTTTTTATTTACTTTTGACTATTGGATTAGATAGAAAGCTAGAGATATAGATAGGTAGACCGGTAGGGGATAGATGATAAATAGATAGATAGATAGATAGATAGATAGATAGATAGATAGATAGATGGATAGATAGATAGATAGTCACAAAGATACATTGATAGAGAGATATATAATTATATAGGTAGATACACACATTCCATATATAGTATCCATGTACTATGGTTATTTCATCTTTATTTTTCTCTCACAGATCCATTTGTTAAATAATTATCCCTCAAATATTTGCCAATTTTAATGATTTTTTCTATCTAAAATTTAAGATTTTAATTAAATTTTAATAGAATTTAAACTCTGCTATATGTTATTTTATTTTCCTTTTTTGTAAGCAATACTGATATTACAGACTCTGGCCTTTTGAAATCTCATTCTAAATATAGGTGGCCAATTTCTCTTGAATAATTTATCTTTTTGATATATAGTACAAAATTCTTTTATAAATTTGAGCCAATTTACAACAAGACAATTTAAAATGTATTGTGTTTGAATATATGAAACAAAACTAAAATTGTATCTTGTTTCAATTTTTTACTTTTGTAATAGTCATTTTAAGGAATATATATATACATTCCTTAAAATTCATATAGTGAGGAGGATTTCACTGTAGTGGACAGTGGTGAGAAGGTCCTTGTGGTGGGCAGTCAGGAGGACGTCCTTGTGGTGGACAGAGAACAGAACATCCCTGTGGTGGACAGGGATATATATATATATATATATATATATATATATATATATATATAACGTTTTGACATACTTTATTTTTAGTATGTATGATTCAATGTGAATATATAGGATTGCTATTAATGCCCACAGTGTTAAAATCAAGAGAATTTAGAATTATAAAATGCCACTCAAAACTGCAAGTTTTATCTGTATGAAAGCTGGTTCAGAATAAATTCTGCAATACAAATTGATAGTATATTAAGTATCAATATTATACTAATATTCTATACTATATTAAGGATACATTATTTAAGTTAATACATATTTTATGCAAGGTTGGTATTTGCTTTGGCATTTCAAGCTGTCTGGACTAGTAACCAAAATCTTTCCATATTCTAATTGTTAGAAGAAATGAAATCTAATTTATTCTGATGATAGTATACATCTCAATGAATAAAACATGAAGAATGTGCTATGGGCTTTGGCAGTCGCCAGGTATTTTATTATTAAAGTACAAGTTTAGAACTGGATGTATGAGAGATTAAAATACAAGTTTACATAAACTCTTGAAGCAAACTTAGCAGCCTAGTAAATGAGGAGTCATGTTTAAGAATTTCCTGCCTTTATTCCAGGCTCTCCACACTGTGGTACTGGCCTTGCTGGATGCCCACAGTACTGAGTTTCTAAGTCCAGAATGGCTTGTAGTGGAAGTATTACTAGAGTTCCATAAACACTTTATCTTAATACTGCTGTCGTTTGATCAGTCTGTAAACTTTGTGTGTATGTTTCTCCATGAAGCAATTGTCTGCAGCATGGATTCTCATGTTTTCTTGATTCATTATTATTGAACACATTGAAGGTAGCCGTGAGGTTCAGTGGCTGGTCAGTTTTCAAGCAACAGGATGTTGTGAATAAAACAAAGGAAAGCTTTCTCCATGTAGCAGTGCTGTTCTAAGAAAAACAGCAGAATGGTGTGGCAACATTCTCAACAAAAGCTCAGGAATGAAAAGTGTAAAAATGTGAAACCTATGATGCAAAATAAAGTATCACAAGGAGATTTGCTTACAGTTTGAGGCCTAAAACAAAAGAGTCCCAAGTCACCTTTTTGTCCACAGTTCAAATATACAAATTGAGCACCTCCACTTTCTCCTGATTTTCTGCGTGCTTAGGAGTATTTGGGTTTTTCGTACAACTTTCAACATGTATGTAAATCCATGGATTAGAATCCCTGAATAACAATCATTGCTTATGCTTTGAAACAACCTATATATATAACTAAAATTATAAGCATCTATGTTCTAGATTATTTCAATAGTATATTTAGCAGTTCCTGGTTTCTCTTCCTGCTTCATTCTATTTCACTACTTATTCTAAAGCTGTTACTTAGAGATATGGGAAGATAGAAAAAGGCTATAGCTTATCCAAACAGTAAATCCCAACTCTGCATAGCTTTGCTTATCATTAATTTAATAAATAGATAAGTAAATCTCCTCCTCTCTTGGGAAAGAGAATGTGCAGAAGTTGGTACTACTTATTATCCTGGCTGTGTGTACCTTGTTTGATGATAATTACAGGGATGCTAAAAATCTGTGGAAATATTTCTTAACACTGATAAAATACAACAAAGTGTTAGTGTTGTATTTTAAATAGAGTAAAAACTAAATATCTCTCACTGGGATATATTAATATCTAACTCATGTGCATTCAGGAATCAGTAAGGAAGTATTACTTTGTCACTGCACTTGTGTCTCATAATGTCTATGAATTTTCACTATGATTAACTCCAAATTGACAGTTTAAAAAAAGAAGGTGAATTAACTTATAGAAAGTGACATGAGCAAACTTAGTGAATGGTCAGAATGAAATGCAAGGGGCAGAGAGAAAATTGTAGAAGTAATAAATTAACTGATAACATATAACACTAAGTCAATTAAAATCAGAGAGTAGCCTACTCCACTCCACATAAAAGTTAACAGGCTGCTTGACAAGCAATTTTCTCATTCAGGTATAAATGCTAATCAGATAGGATAGAAATTGAATTAGCCCTGCCTAAACTTTCTTCACATGCCCTCCTGTCATTGTTTTTCCACTCTCCCTCCTTCTCACCTTATTCCTCAATTCTTCCCTCCCTTTCCTTCCATTCCCTTCTCTGTAGATTCCTTCATCTTTTCTTTTCTCCTCCCTTTCCTTCATTTTGTTTGTTTTCGTTACATCTTTTCTTTCACTTATGATTGCCAATTAGTGTATAATGTTTAAGATATATGCTATATTTGTAGAAATATGTTTTTCTAGAATACATATCTACATATTTATAGATATTATATATAATATATTACATATATAACTTATGATAATATATTATCATAATATATATGTATATATTATCATATATTATTTGATCCTGATCAAGCAGATTGTCTCACTAGTCCTCAGTATTACTTTAGTACTTGATGTTGATAATGTAATTTGTAATGACAATTTGTAATTGTCAGTTTTCAACACTGATTGTAAAAGCAGAGAAGGCTTGGCCCATAGTACTTGCTTAATGGTAATCACATGTTTTGTTTGTAATAGGTCATTCTTTTTTCTTTCCTTCCTTTCTTCATCCCTTCCTTCCTTCCTTCTTCTTTTCCTTTCCCCATTTTTCCTTTTTCTTTCTTTCTTTCTTTCTTTCTTTCTTTCTTTCTTTCTTCTTTTTTTTTTCTTTTTTTTTTTTTTTTTTTTTTTGGTTTTTTCGAGCCAAGGTTTCTCTGTGTAGCCCTGGCAGTCCTGGAACTCACTTTGTAGACCAGGTTGGCCTTGAACTCAGAAATCTGCCTGCCTCTGCCTCCCAAGTGCTGGGATTAAAGGCATGTGCTACCACTGCAGGGTTCCCCATTTTTTTCTTTTTGCTAATCTGTAGTCCTTGATATACTGGAATTCACTGTGTAGTCCATCCTGCCATCAAGCACACTGCAGTACTCTTTCCTCAGCCTTCTAATTTCTGAGATTACATTCATGAGTCATTATATCTTGCTAAACAAAATATTTTGTAATTACAACTAGATAATATACAGAAATCTTTATCGATATTTGTGTGCTTCCATGTTATTACTCAAGCCAATATAATAAATTCATGCATTAAATGATTCATGCTATTTTAATTTACTCAGTCAAGCTAAATTTTTATAACTGTATACATTAATTTAGATATCTGGTATTGCAATGTAGTGCTAAACTGAATGAAGTAAGCAGAAGTAACGGTAACAATTTCATTGAACCATTGTGTATAGTAATGTGTTATGTACTTATAATATTACCAGTAAGTACTTTACAAGGAACCTTTTTAATCAGTCTATGAAAACCTGCTTCACGACATACTAAATATAGCCAACTTTTAAGAACGAATTTCCTGTGTTTTCTTGTTTTAAACATGTATTTAATATTAAACACAGTCCTGACTTCAAATTTGCCCACCACATAGTTACTACAGTGTACTTGCATGGCTCTAAAAACAAAATTTACTTACCATATAGTTGATTTTCCAAAATTTATATTTGTGCGCTATAGAGAAAAATTGATTACAAAGTAATGTTGAAGAGTGACTTGTGGGGTGGAAAGATGGCACAGCAGTTAAGAGAACTTGTTGCTTTTGTAAAGGACCTAGGCTGTATATCCAGCCCAGTATGGCTTCTCACAATTGTCTGTAACCTCAGTTTCTAAAGATCTTACACCTCTTTCTGGCCTCTTTGAGTATCGCCTGTACATGGTGCACAGTTATGCGCATAGACAATCACATACATAAAATGAAGATAAATATATCATGAAACATCACCTCTTAGTTAGGTTGTGTTTATGGTATTTTTACTGTCCACCAGGATGATAATAACTACTGGTAACATTTCTATTCTTTCCTTTCAGCTCTGGCCCTCCTGTGCCTGATAACAGTTCTTTTTAAATAAGAAATGTCTGCCTTATTTTGACAATTTGTTCCACAAATGGTGATGCAATTCTATAAACTTTGCTAATTTCAACAAGTGACAGAAGAAGTAGATCATGAATAGTGTATTTTGAAGGTTACTGCCAGGAGCCTGGATCTGGAAACTCAGCTTACTGCTTAGTCACCATTTAAATAACTGGTTCCTCATACTCCATTTCAGTAAACAGAGTTTCTCTGCTATCACTGCCCTGCTATGAAGATATGTGATACTAACACCTATATGTGATACTAACACCTATATGTGAATTATGTTAGATCATTGCTTTTTGATAGAAAACAATCATACAATATTGTTTTTGAGTTTTTCCTCCAACTAATATAACTGGTACACAACCTGGGAGAAGACTCCAGCTCTGCAGGTGGTCACATCAATACTAGGAACCAGAGTAAGAAACTGCTCAGAGACCAAGCCACTGTATGGATCACCAGAGGGCACACAGGCCTCCAAAACTCCAGCAGAGGAACCCTACTGGACCTGATGATTCACTGGTCACCAGATCCACTGGTCACTCAATGCTAGAAGACTAAAGAGAAACAGAAACCAAAGGGAAAACATCCCAAAAATCTACACAACAAAGATAAACACAGAAATCAGAACCTAAACCTAACGATTACCTGATAATAACCTGAAACCCAGATGGCAAGAGGCCAGCATAAGAACACAATCAACAACACCCAGGGAAATATGGCACCAGCAAAGATCAGCCATCTTCCAACAGTAAGACCAAGACATTCCAAGACAGCTGAAAAACAAGAAAATGACTTTAAGTCTAACCTTACGAAGACACTAAAAGAAGAAATGAATAAATCCCTTAAGAAATTGAGGAAGAGCACAGCCAGGGAAGCAATCCTTATGGTTTTCATCTGTGCACAAGCTTACCCTGTGTCACAATCCTCCACACCCCAATTCTACCCAGAAGTTTGTCCCACAGGACTATTGACACACTCAAGTTCACAGGAGTCCTGACACACCCAGGCTCCCAGACTCCCAGGCTCCCGGGATCCCAGGATCCCAGGAGGGACAAGCTCCAGTCAGAGAGAACAAGGCCAGCTAACACCAGAAACCGATGCTACTTGGTATCATCAGAACCCAGTTCTTCCACCACAGCAAGCTCTGGATACCCCAACACACCTGAAAAGCAAGATTCTGATCTAAAATCACCTATATGATGATAGAGGACTTTAAGAAGGACATAAATAACTCCCTTAAAGAATACGGCAGAACACAGGTAAACAGAGAAGCCCTTAAAGAGGAAACACATAAATACCTTAAAGAAATACAGGAAAACACAACCAAATGGGTGAAGGAATTTAATAAAACCATTCCAGTCAATGAAATGATGCCCATTATATTCTATTATACTCATAGATTGGTGCCTAGCAAAATTATTATTGGAGATGCATCATGAAGGAATGGATGAAAACAGCTACAGAAACCTAAAGATAAACATTAACTGAAGTTCAGAGAATCTTCTGGAAGGGGAGAAAGGATTATAGGAGTCAACAGGCTTAAGGATAACATAAGAAAACCCATAAAATCAACTGACCTGGGCTCAGAGGGGCTCACAGAATCAACAATCAGGGACATGCATGGAACTGCACTAGGCCTTATACATATATGTTACAATTGTTTAGCTTTGTCTTCAGTGGGAGAAGGAGCTGACTCTACTCTTTTGCCTGCTATTGGGATCCATTTTACCCTACTGGGTTGACTATTCCAGCCTCAGTACTAGGGGTGATGCATTGTTTAACTGCAATTTGCTTTATCATGTTTGGTTGATGTCCATTGGAGATCTGCCCTTTTCTGAAGAGAACAAGAGGAGGATTAGACTGGGAGGTAGGCCAAGGTAAAGAGTTAAGAAACTGGGAGGAGGGGAATGAAGGGAAACTATAGTCTTGATATCAATAATAATAATAATAATAATAATAATAATAATAATAATAATAGTAGTAGTAGTAGTAGTAGTAGTAGTAGTAGTAGTAGTTGTTGTTGTTGTTGTTGTTGTGGTGGCTGTGGTTATTGTTGTAGTAGCCCCAATGTTCTGGGTTCCCAATTGAAAGACACACACACACACACACACACACACACACACACACACACACAGCCTTATATTTTAATATGCCTTAAACAGCTCAATGGCTGGCCACTTTCTAACATCCATATGACTGAGGTACTTCTGATACCCCCAACTCATCACTTAGTAAAACCTGTATTCCGTTTGCTGCCCTGGACCCAGACATACATCTCTCCTGAGCTACAGTCCCTGGCTCTTACATATTGGCTCTCTCTCTGTCCTGAACTTCTCAGGGCTTATCAGCTACTACTCTCCCAGCAAGGTGGCAGTCTCCTTCCTTTTCTTTTTCTCCCTTGCCTGAGAATCCTAAAAGTCCCATCTCTGTCTCCCTGCCCAGCCACTGTCCACTGTCAACTTTATTTACCAACCAAAACCAACTGGAGGGCAAGAACCCTCAGTGTCTTACATGCAGATTCTCATGCAATTTTAGGGACCAAATTAATATAATACAAGTATTAGACCAAATCCACTAATGATGATGATGATGATAAATAATAATAGTAAAATGTAAAAATAGAGCGGCTAGGTAGTAGTAGTATATTATCAGTTTTATAAACTAGAATCTTCTAAGAAAGGCAGGAATTCAAAATTCCATGTGAATAAGATATTGAAATACAACATGTAGCAGAGTGCTTTGGAATCTCGAACTGGTAAGCAATAGGACATGCATACAGACATAGTCATGTATGACAGGGGACCACCAACAGTGAGTAACATTCTGAATCTCCAACTATAAATGGTTTATGACACTTAACCTTTTTGGGGTTTTCTCAGCATACCATGGTGAGTGGTACAAAATCACCATCTGTTACCTTTATACTTTTTATATTCTAAAAGCTTAATTACTCTTCTGAGGCAAGGTAAAGTACTATTAAATTAATTAAAGCCTGCTTCATATGGGCCTGGACAGCTGGCACATTCAGTAAAGCAGTTTTCTGAAAGCATAAGAATCAGAGTTCAGATCTGCAGTAACAACTTAAAAGGCTAGCAGTGGTGACAAGAACCTGCAAACTTGGGAGGACTAGGCAAACCGGATCTCTGAGACTTGCAGGTAAAGTGCCCTTGCCACCTCCAGGTGCGATATAAGAACTGTCGACAGCTAAGATGGAAAGTGATTGTGAACGACACCCAGAGCAGACCGTTAGCCTCTGTAGTTGGTGTGTTCCATCCTGCCTGTGTTCACACACAGGAATAGATACACATGACAGCTCACAAACATGTCAACTCTAGTTACAGGGTGCTTGCTGCCCTCTTTCGACTTCTGAGGGACTCTGCTTAAATGTAGTGGGCAGAAACATAGAAACACTCATAAACATAAAGAATGCGTAAGAGAATTTAGGTCTCTAGGACTGCACTTGTTATCATCATGGCAGCATATTTAGTGAGTCTGGCTCCTCTTCTTCCAGACACATTCAGTACTTTTGCTGGAGCTCCTGCTTTGGGATAATATTTCCATGCTGCATGTTGCGATGTTGCAATAAAGGCCTGCATCGGTGACCTAACAGATAGTGCTTCCTAGTACTGCACATGCATCTTGCAAACTAAATTAATCTATTTGCTTTATATAAAATCCAAATTAATTATTTCAACACAAAGCAGACTCAGAGTTAAATAAAATGATACTTAAACACAAAATGAGAAAGACCATTGTGTTCACAGAACTACTAGATAGGCAACCAAGCACACACGTGTAACAGGTAAACCAAAACTTAACATTAATGTTAAGAAGCCAGATAATGCATTGTGAATATCTGTGCATCTAGTTAATGCTAATTGTTACATGGAATGACTGGAAGATATTAGGACTGTAACAACAAACATTAAGACCAGGTTTTCTACCTCAAGGCCCCTTGGGTCTCTCTTGTTAGGTTCTCCCCTCTTACTGCTAAAACATGAGCCTCGGTCACTTAGAAGAGCCTCTGCTAATCTCCTACAATGAGAATCCCAATCATGACTTTTTCCACTGAACCCCATCATGGCTGGGGGAAAAAGGGGCTTCTTGGGGTTCTTGCATGGAGAACTACCAGGCTATTTTGGTCAGGGAATGAGGAAGTCACTCCCCTGCTGAAAGCTTCAAGTAGATGATTTTGACAGCTCAAGGAAATAACTAAGCTTTCTCTCCATGACCTAGTGGTCATCTCTCTTCAACCTGACAACTTTTTCATGAAAATTCTGTTTATTTTGATTGCACTACTTAAAGAAATAGTTACCTTTTTCCAAAAAGCCAAAGAGTCATATTCTCATCATAGTCTCTTTACTATAGTACTGGAAGACAACAAGGACCCCCCAAACTGTCACTTTAATGATAAAAAAAACACTTTGACAATCTTTAAATGGTTATAGATTTTATTAATAAGTTTCACTAACTTAGAATATGATGTATGTATTTAACAAAAAGCAGATATATATTTCTGATGCATATTAACTTATTTCAATTAGTATTTGTTTGTTATGCCATTATATCTGTGAACATGTGAGAGAAAGACAAAGCAGGGCATGAAATTTTTTATAAAGAGAACAATACATATATTCACATGTAAGTTATTAGAAAATTTTCAACCATAGAAGCAAAACACAAATACAAAACATTATTGTTCTGTACTTTATATTTTGAATTATTCCACACTTAAAATATATAGAACTCTTTGTGATAATGACTAAACATATAATAACATGTCTAAAATGTACACACAGAGACCTTTCTTACAGTTTAATTTTCACAAGGTAGTCTGAGCATGTGTGTGAAAACTTTCCTTATAACCTTCTAGTAACCCCATGTTGCAACATACATAAAATGCCTATATTTCAGGATGAGTCTTGGTCACCAATTAGATCAAATACAGAAATAGAGTTTTTCTTTTTCTGGTCATGGAGCTGAGTCATCAGGCAAGAGCACTTGCCTGCAATCCTGAACATTTAATATATGCTTTCATCAAATCATCAGCATATAAAATCAAGATTTAACATCATCAGACTCTGGATTATAAGAAAAAAAGAAAGAAAGTACATAAAAGAGAAAGGGAAGAACATGAAAGTGGGGGAAATGTGTGCTGGTGAGATCAAAGTCTGAAAAGGGAAAGATAGCATACAGATATGAGCGGAACTGTCCATATGAAGGACATTTGCAAAGGAAAAAAATAAAGGAACTATGTGCAAAAAATGGAGACTAACCAGATCTAAAAGTCATAGTGCAGGAAAACAAAACAACCCAAGATGAAAGAACTTGTTTGATATGTTTATACATGCTATAATCTCTGTCAGGACAATTTTAACACAATTAACATTACTTCAGAAAGTTACATACAAATAGGGAAATTAATAAACTCTGCCTCACTGTGATGCAATTCGCTACAACACTTTAGTATGTCAGTAGTGCTGTTTGTCTAGTATGAGTCTGAATGCTATGTCTAGCTATGTATGATAGTCACTAATTACCTTGATGTTGCAGACATACCAAGTGAAAAATAAAGAATGTGGGTCTGCTCTTAACAGATTAGCTGTGCTACACTTATGTCTAACCTTTGTTGCGTTTGAGCAATCTCAAACAACTGTGATACTCTTTGGTGCCCTGGAATTACCATGATGTGCTTCTAGCGATTCTCTGGGATACTATTGTTGTCAAACATCTTCTGTCTCTATATCTCACCAGGCGAAAAATACAATCATTCACACATTGTGTTACATAATTTCACTTTAAGCCTTTGAATAAAGAAGGGAAGAAATATAAAATTTTACTCTCTTTTGTATGCCTAATTTAATTCATGGACAATCTTTGTTAGGATTTAAATTACTCTGCTTTATTCTTGCTATCAGCCCTAATACTCACTTATATAGTTATTTTAAATGTTATGTATTTTTGTGAATTGCATTCATGAGTATTTTGTTTATATCATTTTTATCTCTCCCACTATCCTCTCCATCTACTTCCACATACTACTCATTTTCTTCACAGTTCATGATCTAGTCGTTCATATATATGTATGTCACACTATGCAGCTCTGGTTGTCCAGCAACCCACTATTCAGAAGATGTTGACCTTGAACTCACAGAGATCCATCTGCCTTCAGCTCCCTAGTGTTAGGATTCAAGGTGTGCATCACCACTCCTGGAACTTAAAAATAATGGTTCCAATCAGGTTTTGGTTAGCAGATTTTTGTTTATTATGAATATTGCTATTTTAAGCAGTATCTATAATTTTTCACAACATTCACAAAAGACGTAGTAACTTAGTCTTCTTGAAGTTAAGCAGGCTACATAGGTGCATCAGCTCCTCTGGCAAATAAGGTAAACAGACTGGCAAGGGAAGGTGAACTCTCTATCCTCCAGGTGTTTGCTTGCAAGGAGGAAATAATGATAGAAGACAACAGAGAACATGAAATATTTATGTGGTGTCACTTGTTCCGGTCAATTGGGAAATCAGTATTTTAACAATGGTATTTTACAATACCCAGGAACATGAGGCCACATTGCTGAGAACAGCAGATTCTGTACAGGTGGGGGGCTGAAAACACCCAATCTATAAACCTTCTGTAAAAAGCAATTTCTTTCTCTGAAGAGAGAAATCAGAGCAGGACTATGTAAACCAATAAAGAGCTTGTTTTTGCTTCAGATTCATTAAAACACTGCTTTCCAAGTTCTTATATTTTTCTCATAATACTTAATATCCTTCCAGTTACATTCTTTAAATAAAATTAAATTGTTTGTTCATGTGCTTCTAGAAGAAAAAAACCTTAGATGTAAGAATAAATATTCGTAATATTAAATCTTAAAATTCATATGTAAACAAAAAACACCCCATAGAGCCCCCAAAATTTTGATCAAAAGAAATGCTGCTGTAGGTATTACTCTTCCTCATTCCTCTTATATGATACAGGCATCATAATACAAACAGCATAACACTGACACAAAACAGACACATTGATCAGTGAAATAAAATTAGTAAACTATATCCACCATTAAGAACACATACATCCACCATTTTATTGAGACAAATTCACCAAGAATTTATATTGCAGAAAAGACAGCATCTTCAAAAATATTGCTGTGAAATTTGGGTATTCATATATTTAAGAATGAAATGTGGAATGATGAAATGAGTCAGAGATTCTAGACACTTGATCTGCAGGCTGAGGATCTGAGTTCTATCCCATGTGCTTAAGTGAACTGACTTCTTAAAATGGTCCTTTGACCTCCACATGCACTCAGTGACATTTGTATACACACACACACACACACACACACACACACACACATGAGGCATACACATAAATTTAAAAAAATTAAAAAAATGAAATAATAACAATAGAATTTGATTTTTCTCTCTCGCTTTACATAAAACTCAATTCAAAATGGATTGACAACCTTCTTTAATGTTAAAATTGAAACTGAAACTCTAGAGAACAGAGTAGGGGATGCACTTCAGGATAGAGGCTGTGCAAAGCCTTTCTGAATAAGACTCTGGTTACACAGAAAATGAGGCCAATTATTAACGGCCAGGATCTCATCACATTTAAAAGGTTCTGTTCTTCAAAGTTACTTTTCCGTGAGTGAAGAGGCAGCCTAGAGTTTGGGAGACAATCTCTGACAGCTAGAGGATTAACTTATCGAATATATAAGGAAAAAATACAGCAAAATAAAAATAAAACCCACCAGGCAAAAGAAAGAGCTGCTCAATTAGAAAACAGATTCTGGAACCACAGAGAGTTCTCAAGTGATGAAGCACACATGACTAAGAGATAGCTTTTAATGTTCAACAGGTGAATCTTTTGTGTTTAAGTGATATGCAAGTTAAAACTACTCGAAGATTTCATTTTTCTCAATCAGATAGTTGATATCAAGAAAGAGAAAAACAAAAGAATGCTGGTTAGGGTTTAAGAAACTTTAATCTATATCCCTGGGAGGGTAAACTGCTTTATCCACTATCAAAAACAATGTGGATCTTCCCCATAAATGTATATATACCATATGATCCAATGTTATCATTTCTGTGCTTATATCCAAATGTTTTTTGCTTTATCTAATACAGAGATATGCGATGATCCATGTTTATTGCTGTTCTATTTACCATAGGTAAGATGAAATCAGTCTAGATATTCTTCAACTTATGAATAGATAAAGAAATGTTCTATACGAATACAGTTGAATTTTATTCAGCTGTAGAGGGAAACGATAATATAAATGTTTTATGAAAATGAATAGAACTGGAGGAAAAAACCTCAGTAAGTAACCAAGACTCAGAAATGTAAATACCACTTGTTTGCCCTCATGTGTCGGTGCTAGCTTTGAGCCATTAGATTTGTATGTGGAACATGGGATATCTATAAAAGCTAGGGAAATGGAGATGTGTCATTGTGAGGGGAAAGATCATAAGGAAAGAAAGCTAGTAGAACATAAATGCCACTATGGTGGGTAGTTTGCGAGAAGTAGGAGTGGGAGTGTTTCTGTCTTTATGTTTTTTGCAAGGAATGAATTTATACAAATACTTTTGCTTTATCCCTTGGTTTCTTTACCATGTGACAAAGGATCAGTTAAGGGAAAATCAGTTCTTATCATATTTACATTTAGAGATACTAAAAGAATGTCCCTCAAGGGACTGTGCCAATTACTCTAAGATTTATAATGTGCTGTGGTTGGGTGTTTATGTAGATATCTCAGGTTTGGAATAATTAAGAACTGGTCATATATATATGTATCTGTATCTGTATCTGTATCTGTATCTGTATCTGTATCTGTATCTGTATCTGTATCTGTATCTGTATCATCTGTATCTGTATCTGTATCTGTATCTGTATATGTATATGTATATGTATATGATGTATATGTATATATATATATGTATATATATACATATATATAATCAAAGTATAATTTAAATATAACTATATATACATATATATATAATTTATAATTGGACATAGCTAGGATAAATATTGTACATATCATGTTAGGCATGGTTATTGTTGCTTTTGCAAGTTAAGCATGTTAGAAGGGGATATGATTGTCAAGTTGACAAGAGGTAAACTTGTGATGCCTATTCTCACTTGTCCACCTTGACTTCTTCTGAATTAACTAAAAGACAAGTGGCTTAGTTCACCTGTGAGAGATTTTTTTTTTCTTAAATAGTTTGAAGTGGTAAATCCCATTTTTAATCCAGAAGTTTTTGAGGAGGGGGTAATACAGTTTTAATCTGACACACACCTTGTATGGCAACCTATGTAAAGGGCACAGAAGAAGGAGGCTCTGTAGCTCTTTGGTTGCTTGCTCTGCCTTTTGCTGGCAAGTCTATTCCTTCAGTGGGGAGAACATGCTTCTTCAGGATTCTGACACCTAGTGAAGACTATATGAGATAACCAGTCTTGTAGATTGACAAACTGCCAGATTTTTGGAACTTCCACTGATAGACAGATATTATTGGACTAGCTGGATTGCAGCTTATAAGACATTTTTTTATCCCAAATATTATATAAGTTATGTTCCTCTATGGAACTGTAACTAATACATAAGGTAACTAATGATTCATTACAGAATGTTAGTATTTAATTAAAAAATATATTCACAATGCATTTCTTTTGAACTTTTTTATAACCTCTTACACAATTAGATTCCCTATGACTCACTGTGATATTAAAAAGCTGAGAATTCATGGCATTTACTTATATAACTGGTAATAACATCGAAATAACTGACAGATGTTATATCCTTGTCCATAAAATATCAAAGTATACTTTAAATCTAACCAGTCTAAGAAAAATATTTTATAAACCTGTAGGTCTATAGTAATATTAGTACATGAATATGTAAAGAACTGTTTACATATGTAATATTACCTATATTCAGAAAAGAGATGAAATCTTCTTATCTTTTAAGTTCTAACTGAACAAATGAGTCCTAAAATACCACTGCCTGCAATAAACAAAAGAGAGATTTTATAGTGAAGAAACACAGCCATCACATTTTCATCTAGATAAGGGCTTATGCCAGTAATACTAAGTGACACTGATACACTGCACCTGCAGGATTGATGTAAGGAGAAGGGCGAGTTATTGATTGTCCTTACCTTCATCCCATAATCTCACCTAGCAGGTGAGAAAAGAGACACACAATTAGGCAAAACCAAATAGTAGGGAATTCTATGAAACATTTTACCAGTGATGTTTAATGTTTGAAGGTTGACAAAAGGTTTATCATAGTCTTGAAGTTGCTAAAGCTAGAAAACACAGTATCTTAAATGAGATTCTGAAACAAAAAATAATGGAAACTAAGTAAAAAGTGTGAAACTATACATGAAATATAAACTTTCATTATTAATGATGTGCTGTTCCTGTCCATAACTCATAAATGATGTTCATACTAATCTAGAATTCTAATTATAGAGACAGTAAGCTTGGAAATATTATACTTACTTTGTAAATATATTTTAGTAAAAATAACAAAAAGATACATGAATATTAAAACCCATGCTTGTTTCAAGACAAAATAAAATAATCTAATCTGCAGTAAATTAATATTTATTTTTAGTTATAAATATATTCGTTATCTTGAAGAATATTTTCAATAAAATGTATTAGACTGCAGAGATGGTGCACTGGTAAAGAGCGCTTCCTGCTGAAGACTCAAGTTTAGTTTCTGTGATCTGTGTCAGGAGGCTCACCGCTGTCTGCAATATCATCTCCTGGGGATCTGATTTTCTGTAATGGTAATATTGGTAATAACATTATAAGCATTCTTGGTTCTGTCATCTCAACTTAATTTTATTTTCAGTAGTTCTGTAACAAGATTCACAATATACAGGAAATAAATAATAATGAGAGTTTATGAATTTATTAAAAATAGTTTAGCACAAACTTTGGCCAAATTATGCTATTCAGTTCACTAACAGAATACATTGTATTTAATTCACACACATTTGTTTATTTACTGATTTGTTATTATGTTTTAGTTGACTTTTGGTGCTGATTTCCTGGGCATTGGCTATCTTTCCTTTTACAATACATGGAGTTTTACAGATGAGAGATTTACAACAAACATTTGACAATATAAAATATACCAAAGTAAAAGCTATACAGAATTCTGGGACATAATTTTATTCTATCATGAATAATTCTGATGTACTCTTATTTACTTTCAGCAACTCACTAATGAAAATTCAAAGATGGAAGGGCTGGCGAGAGAGCTCAGAAGTTAATCATGGTCACTGCTCTTGTAGAGGAAGCATTTATGTGGGCTTACTGTAGCTCCTAGGAATTCTATTCCCTTATTCTGGCATCCATAGCATTGCACTCATATGCAGAAATCCACACTCGAACACACTCATATACATAAATTGATAAAAATAATTTAAAATGCAATAGAGTCAAGCATTGACAAGGCACTAGTTCTGTTTATCACAATCCATGGAAGGATAGTGGGTTGTTGTAGTATAGTTTTTTTTCCTCCAGGTCTAAAGAGATCACCCCATATTCTTCCTAAAGTAGAGTAAACATGGAAGGTAACTGTGACCGACAACAACAAAATCAGGAGAACCAGGCAGAGGTGGTTATTGGTAATGGAATAATTAGCATTCCATCATAAGAATCACAGATAGGTTCCAGGCCTCTCACCTGGCCTCCTGCCATTTCTCCTTTCTGATGTCTTCTATACTGCAAGAGACCTTAGGCAAAGCATGAGGACATAGAGAAAAAGATACAACAAAAGCGTGACACTGTGATGCAGGTACCAAATGTTTGACATTCATAACAAAAAGAGACTTAGGGTGACAAATCTGAAAAGCTGTACTACAAATGTTGTAAAATACAAAGATTTAAAATTTCTTTCCATGATATGGTCAAACACACTTGTATTTCTTAGTTGTCTACATTCATATAGGCACCAGCACATACACATATGGAAAACTTTAGAAACTTACTGTTTCTTAACCTTATAATAATCTAATATTAAATATATGATTTATTTAAGTTTATTTACTTTTAAAGATACTGTCACATCATTGACATATTTGTTTATTCTCACCTTGTTGGTTGTCAAGACTTTATTTACCTTGAATTATATTGTATACAACACACAAGGCTGTCTATATAAATTCACATAGGAATAAAACTGACACAAAAGCACCTATATAACTGCTCTAGTCAATGTTCTATTGCTGTGAAGAGACACCATGGCCAAGGCAACTCTTATAAAAAAAAATTTGGTTGGGGGCTCGCTTATAGTTTCAGAGGGTTAGTCTATTACTATCAAGCATTGTCATCCTGCTGGGAGCATGGCAACAGGCAGGCAGACATAATGCTGGAGGAGTAGCTCAGAACTACATCCATAGGAAGCAGGCAAAAGAAGAAGAAGAAGAAGAAGAAGAAGAAGAAGAAGAAGAAGAAGAAGAAGAAGAAGAAGAAGAGGAGGAGGAGGAGGAGGAGGAGGAGGAGGAGGAGGAGGAGGAGGAGGCTGGCATAGCATTTTAATGTCTCAAAGCCTACACCAAGTGACACATCACCTCCAACAAGTTTATACCTCCTCCAAGATCAAACCTGTTATGCCTGAAAAAGTACACCTCCTAAACAATTCATTAACTGGGAACCAAAAATTCAAATGTATGGGCATCTGGGGGCCACTAACACATGAACCACCATAGTAACTCCAGTTTTATTTTTATAAATTGAATCCATGAGATATAAGTAGTTAGCAGCAATGTCATAGGTCAACAGACTGACAATCTGACCACATTTCAGTGTTCCTGTATCACCATCTGTGTATGCATTAACATATATTCATGTGTATACATACATGTTTTGTGTGTGTGTTTGTGTGTGTGTGTTCATGTCAGTACACTCATGCATTTGCATTTATATGAGCTAGGAATTTGGTCTAAAATACAGAATCTCATAGATACTGAGAATTTTTCTCTATTTTAGAGATGGTTTTCATACCCATATCTACTATATGTTCTTTATTCTGACCTAGCACAATTTTCCCAATAGAAAAAAAATATTCAGAGATTAAAGAAGAAACTAACAATCCACTCGCATCTAAAGCTTTCAAAGAGAATTTCATTGTATTACTTTCTGATTGAAAGGTGGCTACTCACTTTGTTGTTAAATAATTGGTATCAAGTTATAATTGAGGGTCATTTATTTTGCAAATATATATTGTCAAATATATTTAAGTACCAAGGCAAGGGGCACACAAATGTGAAATAATGAACTCCTGTAAAATTTAAGAATGAATATATATACTGTTGAAAATTTTCCTTCTTTCTACCATCTGTTCAAACTATTTTTCAAACACTTCATTTGAATGATGACTACATATCTTTAAAGCTCACTTCCCTCAGGCAATGAAGACAAAAGGCAGTTCTTAGCATAAAACTCCTTTTGTTAAAATTTTATTCATTGAAATCCAGAATATGGCAATTAGCTCAATGTAGTAAAATCAGTCTCACTAGTTTTGAGCAGATAGGAAATATTATTGATATATTTCCTCTTTTCTTTTCAGTAAGACTATTTTATTTGAAGCTTTACAACAATCCTGTTCAGATCTGCTATTCTCTACACTAAGAAATAGTAGTCATTGACTTTTCCATATTCTAAATTTTAGTTAAGAGGATATGTTAGGAGGTCTGTTAAGGAAGAATATTTATGTCACCTCACTGAGTCACATGTAGTAGTCCTAATCCTGGGAAATATTGCACGATATTCATCTTGAGGATGTAGTTAGGTCACAGGAATTGAGTTATCTAGATGGAACATTGCAAACATTGATGAAAAGGCACATTCATATATTCTCCCAGCTCTCTCAGAGTACGAGAGAGTGGTTTCCAACAGAATTGAAAATCACATCAAGAAACAAGTTGGAGTATTCAGCTCTGGGCTCACCCTGACATTCTGAGGAGATTTGCAGTTCCACAAGAGCTTCTTGCTTCTAGAGAGCCTTAGGGGATCCCAGTAACAATGAGCATGGAGCCAGTACCAGAACCTCCAATCACTTGTCTGTTGAGACCACCTGGGGCAAAGACAGCATTGGTCAGTAGCATGCTGTGGTTCAGTGACTTCCATTGTGTGGTACTGAGTTGTCCTGCCTTCAAGAGGAGAATTCCAAAGAGATCCAGCTTAGACTCATCCTTCAGCAATTCCCCTACCAGTCAGGTCCTCCTGGGGGACAGCTAACAGAGGTGAGGTGTACTCTGTCCACTGGCCTCTATGGTCTGGCCCATAGCTCTCTTCACACCTTGTAAAGGGGCTGGATCTACCAGGAGCACCACCAGCAGAGATGAGCAGATTTCTATTCTGTAAGATTCATTGCCAGGCTCTGCCTGCTGCCCCATTGGGTCTTTTAGGCATCAAGACTATGCATCCAACACCAGGAATAATTCTGTGGATAAAAGGACGGCATAAGAACACAATCAAAAAGAGCCTGGGCAATATGGCACTACCAGGGCCCAACTCTCCTGCTACAGCAAGCCCTTGATGTCTTAATACTTCTGAAGCCCAAGAATATAATCTTAAATCCATCTCTCAAAAATGATACAGGTTTTAAAAAAAGAAACCAAAAAATCCTTTAAATAAGTACAGGAAAACAAAATCAAACATGTGAAGGAAATTAAAAACTATTCAAGAACTGAAAATGGAAATATAAGCAATACAGAAAACACAGACTGCAGCATTTCTAGGGATGGAAAACCTAGGGAATAGAACAGGAACTAAAAAAGCAAGAAGAAGAGAGATTTCTGGGAATAGAAGATGTCATAGAAGATATTGATAAGCCTGTCAAAGAAAATGAAGAGATCATGACACAAAACATAAAGAAAATTTGGGACACTATGAAAAGATGAAACCTAAGAATAACCGGAATAGAAGAAGGCAAACATTCTCAGCTCAAAGACCCAGAAAATAATTCTTAACAAAATTATAGAAGAAAATTTCTTTAACCTAAAGATATTCCTATAAATGTACAAAAAGATTACAGAACACCAAATAGATAGGAGTAAAAAAATTTCTACATACATAACAATCAAAACATTAAATATGTAGAACAAAAGAAAAATATTAAGAGATTCAAGGGGAAAAGAGTAAGTAGTATATATAAAAGCAGACATATCAGAATTATACCAGAATTCTCAACAGAAAGTTTCAAAGCCAGAAGGTCCTGGGCAGATGTGTTGCAGATCCTAAGAGACCACATACACCAGTCAAGACTACTATATTTAGCAAAACTTTCAGTTACAGTAGATGAAAAAAACAAGATACTACATGACAAAACCAAATTTTAAACAATATCTTTTCTCCAGTATAGCTCTACAGAAGATACAAGAAAAAGAACTCCAAACCAATTAGGAAAACGACACCCATGAAAACACAAAAAATTAATAATTTCATACCAGCAAAGCCAAGAGAAGAGAAACACACCACACACACACACACACACACACACACACACACACACACACACACTCACACTAACAATACCATCAAAATAACATGAATTAACAATAATTGGTCATTAATATCTTTCAATATCAATGAATTCAACCACAAAATGAATACATAAACAAGATATATCGCTCTGGTATATGAGGGAAACATACCTTATTTCAGAGTAAAGGGATGAAAAAAGGTTTTCCAATCAAATGACCTTAAAAAACAAGCTAGACTAGCCATTGAAGTATCTAATAAAATAGACTTTCAAACAAAAGTAATCAAAAGAGATAGAGGACACATTATGCTCATTAAGGGAAATATTCACTAAAGGGGCATATCAATTGTGAAAATCTATGCCCAAAAGTCAATGACATTGACATTTGGTATATATATACAACTAAAGCTTAAATCACATACTACACATACTAAAGCCCACACCTTAATAATAGGAGACTTCAACACCCCATTTTCACTAATGGTCATGTAGAAGACAGAAACTAAACAGAAAAATATTGAAACTAACAGAGGTTATGAATCAAATGAACATAACATAACCTCATAGAATCTTCTCCAAAATTAGCCGTATAGTAAATCACAAAGCAAGTCTTTACAGATACAAGAATTTCAATAATTGCTTCTTATGAGACAACCATAGAATAAAAAGGTGGACTTCCATAACAACAGAAACAACAAAAGCCTACAAACTCATGGAAATGGAATAACTCTTTACTCTATAACCACTGAGTCAAAGAAGAAATAAAATAAAAATTAAAGACATTCTAGAATTCAATGAAAATAAAGGTACAACATACCCAAACTTATAGGACACAGTAAAAGCAATACATTAGTTCATACCATTAAGTGCCCTTATAAAGTAATTGGAGACATCACATACTAACAAATTAATATCACACCCAAAAGCTCTTGAACAAAAAGAAGCACACAAACCCAAGAGGAGTAAAGGAAAAAAATAATTAAACTCACAGTCAAAATCAATAAATTAGAAACAAAGAGAACAATTTAAAAAATCAACAAAATCAAGAGCTGGTTAAGAAACTCAACAAGATAAACTCTTAGCCAAACTAAATAAAAAGTAAAGAGAAAATATCCAGATTAACAAAATCAGAAATGAAAATGGGGACATTACAACAGATTCTGAAGAAATTCAAAGAATCATTAGATCTTACTTCACACAATTGGAAAATCTTAATGAAATGGGTGATTTTCTAAATAAATACAAATTACCAAAGTTATATATAGATCAGGTAAACTACTTAAAGCTCCTAAAGAAATAGAAGCAGTCATTAAACGTCTGGAAACAAACAAACAAACAAACAAAAAGCCCCAGGCCATATGGTTTTAGTGCAGAATTCTACCAGACTTTCATAGAACAGTTAATAGCAATACTTCTCAAACCATTCTACAGAATAGAACCAGAAGGAACACCACCAAACTCATTTTTTGAGGACACAGTTGTCCTGATCCCTAAACAACATAATGACTCAATAAAAAAGAAATGATTTCTTTCATGAACATTGATGCAAAAATACTTAATAAAATACTTGTAAAATGAATCCATAAACAAATAAAAAGCATCATCCATCACGAACAAGTAGTCTTCATCCTTGAGATTCAGGAATAGATCAATATATTAAAATCCATTAACATAATCCACTATATAAGCAGACTGAACCAAAAAAAAACTCATGATCTAAAAACAAAAAATTGATTTTTGAAAATCCAATACCGCTTTATGTTAAAAGACATGGAGAGTTTAGGAATATATGGCACATACATAAACACAAGAAAGGTAATATACAGCAAGCCAATAGCCAACATCAGATTAAGTTGACAGAAACTTAAAGCAATTCCACTAAAATCAGGGATAAGACAAGACTCTCCACTCTCTGTGTATCTTTTCAATATAGTACTTGAGCAATACAACAATTAAAGAGGACCAAAGGGATACAAATTGGAAAGAAAATCAAAGTATCACTATACACAGATGATATGGTAGTATTTGTAACTGACCACAAAAATTTCTCCAGAAAATTATTACAGTTGATAAATACCTTTAGAAATGTGGATAGATACAAAATTAACTAAAATAAATTAGTAGCCCTTCAGTATACAAAGTATAAATGGGGTGAGAAAGAAATCAGAGAAACAAAACCCTTCACCATAGCAGCAAATAATATAAACTATCTTGCTGTTCTTGCAAGTGAAAGATCTATATGACAAGAACTTCAAATCCTTGAAGAAAAAAAAATTTAAAAGATGGAAAGATCTCCCCTTCTCATGTATTGGTAGAAGTAACAGAGTAAAAATGGCCATCTTACCAAAAGCAATCTACAGATTCATTGCATTTCCATCAAAAGTCCAACAAAATGCTTTACAGACCGCAAGAAACAATTCACAGATTCATATAGAAAAACAGAATAGCTAAAATAATCCCTTTAACTAAAAGTACTTCTGCAGGTATCATCATCCCTGATATTAAGCTGTACAATAAAGCAATGATAATAAAAAAAACTACATGGTATTGGTAGAGAAACAGTCAAGATTGTAGTAAATCGTATTAAATAATCTTGACATGGGGTTTCTTCCTGCCTTAGACCATTTATGTTCCTGAGTGAAACTCACACATACTTTTTAGAACTATGTCTTAGGCAGCACAATAGCTGGGCAACTGCCTACCCTCCACGTTATTAAAATCTACCTTCCCTTTGAAAATCTCAAACTATCACTCTCTTATTTACTATGTTCATCTGGAATACTCTCAACTCCAACCAGGCCACCCTTTGGACCATATTCTGTGGGCCCCTATCCCATGGTGGCACTTCCTCTTCATCCTGTTCTTTCTTCTTCTTCCATGCTGTTTTTTTTTCTCCTCCCTCCTCAAAGTCTCTTTCTTCCAAACACATAACAACACAACCCCAACTCTTCTGCCCAGCCAATAGTCTGCCTACAACTTTATTCTTTAACCAGAATTAACTCGGGGGAAATGTCCCAGGGGCTATATGCAAACTCTATGCTTTAGGTGCCTAAAATTATCTTTAAAGGCAGTAAAAGACAAAACCTCAACACAAGTTGGTCAATGAAATTCAATCAAACTGCCAAAAAAACCCCTCACATACCAATGGCCACCTGGCTTTTGACAAAGAAGCCAAAACCATACTATAGATAAAAGAAATTATTTTCAACAAATGGTGCTAGTCCTATAGAATGCTGGCATGTGAAAGAATACAGATAGAATCATAGAATTCTACAAAAATCTCAAGTCCAACTGGATTAAAGACTTCAATAGGAAACAGTATACAGCAAATCTAATAGTAGGAAGGTAAGGCATAGTCTTGAATGTATATGTACAGAAGACTACTTCCAGAGCAGAACACCAATACCTCAGACACTAAGATCAACAATTAATAAACCAGGACCTCAGGAATCAAAAAGGCTTCCGTAAGGTAGACATAGTCAATAGGACTAAATGGAAGCCTACATAATAGGAAAAGATCATCAACCCTACATTTGTATGGGGAGTGGGGATAATATCCAAAATATATAAGTAACTCAACAAGGTAGCAACAAATCAAATAACCCAATTTAAAAATGGGGTACAGCACTAAACAGAGAATTCTCAAGAGAGGAATTTCTAATGGCTGGTGGGAGTCCAGTTTCTCAGAAAATTGGAAGTAGTTCTAAGTCAAAATTCAGCTATACCACTCCTGGGCCCAACAAGAGATGTTCTATCATACCACAAGGATACTTGTTCAACTATGTTCCTGGCAGGTTTATTTATAACAGCCAGAATCTAGGAACAACTCACATGCCCCTCAACTGAAGGAGGCATAAAGAAAATGTGGTTCATTTACACAGTGGAATGCTACTCAGGTATTAAAAACAAGGATATCATGAAAGTTGCAGATAAATGGATGGAAATAGAAATTATCTTGAGGCTGGGCGGTGGTGGCTGGCACACGCCTTTAATCCCAGCACTTGGGAGGCAGAAGCAGGTGGATTTCTGAGTTCGAGGCCAGCCTGGTCTACAGAGTGAGTTCCAGGACAGCCAGGGCTATACAGAGAAATCCTGTCTCAAAAAACCAAAATAAAAATAAATAAATAAATAAAAATATATTGAGTAAGGTAAACCATCTCAAAAGGACATGCATTGTATGTACTCACTTGTGAAGGGATATTAGTCATAAATTACAGGATACAGAAATTACAATCCAGAGACCCATAGAAACTAAATAACAAGAAAGGCCCAAGAAAGGTCCAAGGAAGAAAGCTTGAATATCACTCAGAAGGAAACAAAATAGTCATTGGAGGTGGATGGAGGAAGGGAACTAGGTGGCAGAGGTAATGGGGAAGGGAACAATGGGATATCAGGTTTAGGGAGAGCAGAGAAGACAGGAATGCAATGTTAATGGAAATTGGTGGCAAGTTGGAGAGGGGTGATCTCTAGGACATGCTAGACACCTGGGATTGGGGTAACTCCAAGAAGTTTATGAGGATGACTCTAGCTGAGACTCCTAGCAGGGGCAGATATGGAACCTGAAGTGCCTACCTCTGTGCCATGCAAGACTCCCAGTTGAAGGATAAGGACATCAATCCATTCACAAAACCTTCAAAACAAAATGTTTCCTGCCTACAAAAAAATTCAGGGCCATGCATGGAGCTGAAATTCAGGGAATGGCCAATCAATGACTGGCCCAGCTTTTGACCCATCCCATGAACAAAAAACAGTCCCTGACACTATTAATGATACTCTGCTATGCTTATAGACACAATTCTAGCATAACTGTTATCTGAGAGATTCCAACAATCAGCTGACTTAAACTGATTCAGAGACATAAAACCAGACATTAGAAGCTCAGGAAGATGTGTGGAAGAGCTGGTTTAAGAATTGAGGAATTTGGAGGGGTAAGGACTCCAGAACACCAGCACACTATACTAACCAGGATTCTTTGGAGCTCCCAGAGCCTAACCACCAACCAAAGAGCATATATGGGCATACGGTCTAGATCTAGGCTCCCCTTCATATATGTAGCAGATGTTTATCTTGGTCTTCATGTGGGATCCCTAACCATTGGAGCAGGGTCTATACTTGACAACGTTGCCTGTATATGGATCCTATTTTTCTAACTGAACTGCCTTGTCTGACCTCATTTCAGATGTGCCTAGTCCTGCAGTGGCTCGATGTGACAGTGTGGTTTGTTATTCAGGAGGGTACCTTCTCAAAGTAGAAAGGGAAGAGATATGAAGGAGTGGTTGTGTGAGGTGGGACTGGAGGGGCAGGGGAGTCATGATCCTGATGTAAAGTGAATAAATTAATGAAAACAGAAAAAAAAAGAAAAGAAACATGCTGACTAATGTATTAATCTTAAACTTTACAAATCTAGAAATTTCAGAAAGAAGCATCTGTAGTTTTAACTCTCCTGCCTCTAGATGTAGTTGAAAGCTTCCAGAAAGACTAAGAAAAACTTTGGCCATTGTCTGTGAATACAGAACTTAAGCTTCAATCATGTTCATTTTCTGAACAGTTCTCTTCCAAGAACCTCTTGTTTCTTGCAACCTAGTTCGGAACAGGCCAGCACAGAAAAAGAAGGTTGGAACAAACAATCCTTATCACAGGAGTGATATATTTCCAAAGGCCACAAGGATCGCTTCAAGGGAGACTCTGCCCACAGTGCCTGGAGTTTCCCCCTATATCGTTTCTGCTCTCTTTACATATCATCATTCCTCCACTTCCCTGTTGGTGATTTTTAAAATTTATTCCTTGTACATTATTTTCACTTATAACCACTTACTTATGATTTAGAAATGTGACTCTTTTTGAGACAGCTTGAGACTCTATATTTGATCTTAATACTTTCTATGGATTAGAACATCCTATGATCCCAAATTAATTTATTTAGATGATTACCTGGTCTTATGGGACTCATCAAGCAAAGAACATGCAGTGATTGGGCATTGACCCCCTACATATTTGTAGCAGATATGCAGCTTGGCCTTACTGTGTGTCTCCTAATAATTGGATAGGGAGCTGTCTCCGACTCTGCTGCCTACCATTGTACCCCCTTCCCCTAGCTGGACTGCTGGATCTGGGATCAATGGAGCGGCTGAGCTTAGTCCTGGTGCATATTGATGTCCTAGGGTGGACTGGTACACAAGAGGGTTTCCTCTTCCCTAAGGAGAAGGGAAAGGTATAATGGGGGATGGATTTGTGGGAGTGTGATGTGGAGGAAGGGGGCTTTGATCAGGTTGCAACATGAATAAATCTATTAATGAAAAAGTATACGCTTTCAAGAAAGAAAAAAAGAAAACAAACACAACAACAAAAGACATTCAATTGATCTAAAAGTGGAGAGTTGTAATGAAATCTGTGACCAACAGTTTTTTTAGAATGCAGAAAGAGGAATAGGATTTGAGTTGTCTTCTAAAAATGTATTCTTAGCTCCAACAATCATGTGTGTATTCTACACCTAACAGATATTCCAGGAAAGTCTACCTCCAAAGGACAGATAAGAAACTTATCAAGAATCTTCAACATATTACAGATATCAACTGCAAAAGGGAACTATGTAATTATATTAGTAGAGATGTATTATATTAGTGTATTAGCAGAGTTCATATTATTGTCCTATGGTTGCTTTAACTTCTTGGTTTAATATGGGTAGAATGCTAGAAACAGATCTGAGATCAAGATGGCAAAAGGGATTCACCTTCTAAACCTAGGAAAAATACTTTTCTTGTCTCAGATCCTGGAGGTTCCAGGAATTCCTTGGCATGGGTTTCATAAGCCATAGATTTGCTTCCATTGTATAGTTAGAAAAAAACTCAGTTAATAATTGTTTATAACTAGATATAAATTGTTGGGTTTTATTACTGAGTGTTTATGAAGAAATTTCCTCTATTTTCATGAGAGATACTTGTCTATAATTCTATCTTTTAATGAGTTTGTGCTGTACCCTTCCCCCAGCCTGCCAGCCTGCACAGCCTTGAGCAGGCATGAGAGCCTCTACCACAATAGATCAAACAACAGTAGGACCTAGGAGGAGGCATTGCATTGCCAGCCTTGGCGCCCTGCAGTCTTCTACCAAGCTAAGAATGGACCTCCTGCTGAGCTTGCCTTGACACCTTCAGACTACTATGCCCTCACTCAGCCCCTGGGCTGAACCGAGAAGAGACTCTGGGGGGGCAGGGCTTCCCCTTGATATGTGAAAGCAGAATACATTGTCTTGCCCCCATGCTTCTCTCCCCTCCATTTCCCTTTCATTCCCAGCCTTCCTCTCAAGTGAACTTGTTTCCCGTAGCCTCTGGAGGCTACATTGTCATTGTGCTCTTTTTATGATGGTGTGTTGTGGCCCTGTAGATAGTTTAGCAAATGTTTCTTCTGATTTTACTTCCTTTGGCAGACCATGAGACCTGATAACAGTTCTGCCTTCAATGAGGTAAAACTCTCCAGTAAATACATAGAACCTGGTGTTTTCTTCCTTTTTTTTTCCCTTTTTTTCTGGAAGGTAATTAAATATTGATTCTGTTTCTTCTGTATCCAGAATCCCATTCAGGTTATTTATTTCTCTTTGAATGAATTTTGTTAGTCTGTGTTTTTCATGAAATTTGTCTATTTAATCCAACAGCATGGTCATAATATTTCTCTTTTATCTTCCTTCTAGTGACTGCTCCACTTTCATTTCTGACATTTGTAATTTGTGTATAGTGTCTTTCATTGTTCACCTGGCTAAAGGCTTGCCAATTTTATTGAGCCTACAAACAACAGTCTTTGCTCCCTTTATTAGTTTCCTTAATTGAATTGACTTAGTCTTTAAAATTCTTTGGGATTTTTTGATATTCTTTAAATTTTTAAGCTCTTAAATGAAGAAGTTAAATTGCTGATTTTATATATTTATTTAGAAAATATTTTAATATACTAATATGTTAATAATTGCTTATATCTAAGTTTTGAAAAGTTACACACACACACACACACACACACACACACACACACACACTAGCTCCTATATTTAGAATTTCTCTGCAGCTGCAATTCTCAACCTGTGGGTTGGGACCCGTTTGGGGCTACATATCAGATATCCTACTTATCAGGATTTACAGTTATGGAGTAGCATTAAAGTAATACTTCAGCTTAAGGCCAACACAACATGAGGAACTGTATTACTGGCTGCAGCTTTAGGAAGGTCGAGAACCACTGCTGTAGAGACTCTATCTGAATATTATGTTGTATTAAGGTATGTGATTAAGTTTTAGATACTTTGGGATTTAGGTGTTACTTTATCTTTGGGGGTTCTATTTTAATTCTATCATTTGAAAATCTGAACTTTTATGGTTTCTATGCTTTTAAAATAAAAATTTATTTTATGAACCAAACATGATTTACTTTGGCGAGTGGTCCTTTAGCTTTACCATATGTCTGTCTCTTTGCTTGTGAGACACTGTATTATAGAAATTACTTTTAGAAAAAGTGATTGAAGGTCCTGATCATCTCAGGAACCCCAACTCGGTCTATCAGTTACCAAAACCAACATCAACTCCCACAACTGTGTTTTTGTATTAAGCTATTGTTTATCCATTTGATAAGATTTTGTCTGAAGCCCACTTTCTTGTTCTAGCCTAAAATTTAGAATTTTGTCTGAGTAGGCTCAGATACTTTGGTCATCCTGATAAGTCTTTAGAAACAGTGATCACTGGAGTTTTCGCACAATTGGGTTTAATGCCTTGCTTTTTTTTTTTTTTTTTTTTGACTATTTGTGTTTATTGTATTGCTTGTTCCTCAATTATTTGCATCTATTGTATTGCTAGACCCTCAACCTAGAACTGACCTTATTACTTGAATGTAATCAAAATGGTATAAAAGCATAAAGGAAGAGGGGGTATAGGATAGGGAGTTCTAGGGAGGGGAAATGGGGAAAGGGGGTGACATCTGTACTGTAAATAAATAAAGTATCCAATAAAAAAGATTTAGTCAAACTGTTGTGAGAAACATGTATATCATTGTTCTTTTTTTTGAGACAATCAAACACAGCTTATAATGTAGCATTCATACTTATATATGATATATTACTACACTTAAATCTACTTTCTAGAAGACATAGGAATCCCAGCCTTTTGTGTTACCTGATTTTCCTTCAATTCTGTAAATCTATCTGCATATTTATACTTATAGTCAAATTTTTATGTATGACCTATGGTTGTGTACTTTCTATTTACTATATCAATATTTTAATTGATATTTTCCAGTCAGATATAAATTTCCCATTGTGTTGAAAATAATGTAAATTATTTAAATGTCCCAGAGATAACAGAAGTTGATAGTCAGACATCTTCCTCAATTTTTCCACCTTATTTCTTGAGTCGTGTTCTCTCACAGAATTTGGTTCACTAGCTGGCCAGGGAGCTCCTGCAATCTGTTCGTCTTTTATATTAGAGAAATTGGCTATGACATTTGACATTTAAGTGGTTGCTTTGCAACGCAAGTTCAGGTCCTCCTTCTCAACCAGTAAACTTCTACCTGCCCAGTGATTGTAATGAAGATGTTCTGTTATCAAGTAAGAGAAGCTGGGCTGTGTTTAAGATTCACTGTGACATTTTCAGTTTTCTATAGATTTTATGCTTGCTTTAAACCATGTTGACTTTGCATTTCCCTAAAAGTTACGGAAACTAGAGAAATTTGTTTGATCTGAACTCAGATATTATTTAAATATTGTGTGGTTTCAGGAATTTAAAATGCTGCAAACAGTTCCAAACCAAATCTGTTTCTAGCTTTCAGCAGTGTATCCAAATTATCATTTAAGTTGCACTTAAGCATATCAATCCCACCTGTGGTATACTGTGTATTTTTTTTCTCCAGGTGCTTGTAGTGATGGTTTATTCTCTGACCCACACTCTTCCATGAATTCATTGGAAGCCAATGTTTTTAGTTTTTAGTTTCTGTACCATCTGCCATCATCACTGCTGTAGTGTGTGTTGTATAACATTTTCCTCTGTTACTGAACCATTCTATTCTATTCTATATTGCAGAAGGTAAACCAAATACACACACACACACACACACACACACACACACACACACACACACACA